>VZTA01028465.1:0-47663 GCA_013398855.1 Mohoua ochrocephala
AACACAAGTTTATCAGACCAACTTCACAACATGTCCCTAAATATATCCTCTTTAGCTCATGAAACAAATAACACAATAGGAGCTAAAGCCCCATGAAACTGCCTGCCTCAATGGAAAGAGTGCCCTTACCATTTGAGAAAGGCACCATGAAATACCTGCTTCGTGTGGCAAAGGATGGGAGAAAGATAGGAACAATTATGCTGAGGAACTCAGCCATGACCAAGTTCATTTCTGTATAGATCTTCCCTTCAGGACTAACCCACACAGAAATCTATCTTGTGACACTCAAAAGGAGACACAGGACTCAGAGCTGGTCTTAGTAGACAGAAAAATCTGTGCTATACACTTCAAAGTTTCTTTAAAAGGTTGTGACCTTCAGGAAGTAGTCAGTGAAAGAGCAAATTACGTTTCAGTATACATTTAGAAAATAGCTGGTTTTCTGTAAGGAAAACCTGACTATGTTCTAATGATCACTTCTCAAAGTTTAGGCTTGAGTTAGCCTGAGCATTAAAACTGATTTTTAGTGATAACTCTTCTTCCATTGTTTTTCTTATTTTAAAATAAACAGGCAAAATTTTTTTTAAAACCCAAAATATAACAGGCAGACAAGCCTAACAATTTGTTAGCCAACAGTGAACATTTATGTGACTTTAAAGTTCTGGGAGTCTAAATAAGAGCCAGCCCACCTGTCCACTGTTACACTAAACTGCTTTCCTGCAGCACTGATTCCAGCAGTTCTAATTCAACACAGGCGGAAACAGAGGAAAGACATCCATGCCTTCAAGATTCGAGTGCTACCCCTGGGAGGGGCAGAACTTTCTCATACACATGACGTGCCCCAGGTACAGGTACTTAGAATAGACCACTCCACAAAACAGTTCTTACTATCATGTCCAAGATCAGCAGGAAATTACATGCATTGAGTTGGTACCAGAAAACTGAACTTTCTTCCAATTGCTACCAGCCAAAATACACTATTTAATCAAGCATTCACTTTTAAATCTACTTTTGATTTTTCATTCTCCAGCACTAACTTGCCTTTTATATTTTTGTTATTCCCATTATACAGTTGCTTCATTTCACAAAAAGATACTCTGCCTGCTTTTTTTTTCTGTAGTTATGAAGTCCTTCCACTAGATGCCTAGGCAGAACAAGGCACTTATTTAAGTCCTAAAAGCACTTTAGGTTGCCCTAATAAGAGCTCCAAAATAATGCAAAAAATGCCGAAACATACACCAATACCTAAAAGGATGTAGCCTTTATCTTTAACATTATCCCACTTTATAAAACACACCTGTAGAACTAGCCAAAATTTCCACACTGTGTTAAAAAAACCCCCCCAAAACAGCTACTGTGCATTTTTGGAACAGAAAGGAGCGAGAGCTACTTACTCACACTGCACTTAACACCATTGATTCTGATGCAAAATGACTCTAAGGTACTTTCAAAAATTAAGAAAAATCATTTCTTACATGTAAACTTTTAAGACGAGGTCATCCTTTGAATCTCCGGCCAGCAAATCTGCAATACTGAGGACTGCACAGCCAAAAGGCCGTCTATATTGTACGTTGCAGGCATTTTTCTTTTCTCCAGCTCCCATTCGTCCTGCCAAACAAAACACATATTCGATGCATAATCCATGCTTCTGCTCCCCAAACCACAGAAGGGAGGCAGCGAGCAATCCAGCTCAGACAATGCCAAGTATACTCTCATTGGGAACCTGGTCCATCTTTAGACTACATTCAGATAACAAATGGTACAGCAAGTCCACTCAATATGTGGTGATCTTGAAAGGTCTCAGACCAGAGGTTCTGCTCATCCTCTCGCGACCCCGACTCAAGGAACACCGCTTTGTAACACCCAGTCATAGAAACCTCACGACACTATCAAATTAAATGTAGAGTTCAGACACGACAGAGCGCTCAACATTCGCTGTCTGGTAAGAATTATGTTATTGTGGCTGTTGCTACCCATCATTTATGTGAGAGGTGTTGTGATTGAGCCATTACAATTTAGTAATCAAATGCTGTTTCCTCACAGGCAACTGGAAAGCAAGGGGATAATTGACCAGTTGCAGAAGAATAAAGAAGAAGAGATGAAACACAGGGAGAAAAGATGACAAAGGGCAGAAGAACAATTTATGGTAAGGAAAGAAAAAAGGCAGTCAAGGGAAAGAGATTTGAAACAAAATATTTTTTCTAGCCTTTTCTATTTGATTTAAATCTTCTCCCTGTGTTCCTGGCATTTGAAACTGCCCTCTTTCTATCCATTTCATTCAATTGTGCACTAGCAGCCATGTATCTTCCCACCAAGTCTTAATTTCTGACAAAAAAAACCTACGGCTGCAGTGGCTGCAGGGTAATGTCTCCTCCAAATATCCCTATGCATCACAGCAGCTTGAAGAGTAATTGTCCATTTTCACACCATAAAGCAGATAAATGTTATTTTCACTTTTTAATATTTCAGTGGTTCATGTATAAATTTGACTGTGAATATATTTGAAAATTATACAACTGGAAAAATCCTACTCTTTAATAGTCTTTAAAACATTTATTTTTCTAACTGTACTTACATCAGAGTTTACCATATCTTTTCTAAAACCCTGCCAATAAAAGCAAAACACTGTATTTTGATGAAATAGCAAATCAGCATAAAAACGCAAGGAAAATTATTTCTCAAAGTTGTAAAATAAAGTTTGCTTTGCAAGAAGTTGTTTCTGAACACAGCACAAGTTACAGCAACTACACTTCAAAATGTCTTTCAAAAATTGGAAGAAAAGTTATATTTAGTACTGCACTGATGCAACTAGAGGCAGTTTACCAAAGAAAACAATATATCTAAGAGGTCAGAAGCAGACCCAAAGATTATTGTTTCACATCAGTACAGCCCAGAGGATAACTTCTTAAAATAAGCACCTAACACAAATGAACACTTTCCTTCTCCACTTTTTTTCTAGAGGACTTGATATCTGTCTGTAGCATCAGAGATTAAAATTTTTATGAAATATTGTCCATTTTTTTCCCTCTACTCCTTTTTAAAGGAGTCAGAGAGAAGACAAAATTCATCTGAACAATTTCAGATATACATCAGGCATCAGGTATTACATACAAATTAGGTACGCTAAATGTCCAGGCAAGCTTTTCTTTGTTCAAAGGATGCTTGAAATTACACTTCAGAACAAGAATGGACTCCCCAATGACAACTCCATCGTCTTAACACAGTTCACATTTGACACTTTCATTTTGTTTTGTGATAGTAACAAAGTATACAGCATCTAAACTCAGTTAGCAGTATACTTGATAAATAACATAAAACAATACTGAGAAATCCAAAGCAATTTTTCCAACAAAAACCAGGTATTTTCTTTTCCAAAAATTTATTCAAAAGTCTAGCTCTTATAACAAATCCAAAAGCTAGCTCCAAGCAGTTTTCTTTTATTCACTGTCACACATCTAACAAATATAAGATTATACCTACCTATTCGGATAATGTGCACAGTGATATAGATGTCCTTCCTGAGTTCACTGCTACCCAAATCCTGCACAAGATCAGAACCTCATTATTTATGACTCCTGATTAAAATGCAACATTTAAAGAGATCTGTACACACTGCTTTCACTGCCAGTGAAAGTGATAAATGAACAGTGAGTTCATTTATACAGCATTAACAATTCCCTTCAACACTTTAAATTGGCAGTCATGCACTCAAAATGAGTGTCCTAAAATACCATGGTTAGAATTTGCTGTAATGTAGCAAAATCAGTGGGAGGGCACAAGAGACTTTCTGTGTGCCTTGAACAGCAGTGATGCATTTGTGCAATTCCAGATATTCTGGAAGTACAGCGAGTGCTGCACAAACAATCATTCGGGTGTAAAAAGTACAAGGAGGAAACATAACTGGTCCTTGTTGCAGAGAGAATGACTGGTACATTTGCCTACGTGGAAGTTCAATGAGCGTCCACATACTGCCAGAAAACTCTCAAATTGGGATTTCGCCCACACCCTTCAGCCCCTCAAACCAGCCTTTTGAGCTGATGCTCTCATAGCAATGTACAAGCTGAGGGACCAGTTCTGAGTCAACCACAGAATAACAATTTAATCCAACTTCTATTCTCAACAGCCAGCACAAAAAAAAGATTGAGACTAGGAAGAACTCACCACAAAGAGAGAACAGTGTCTTTCAGGCTTTTCTGGACATTTTGGCAAACCATTTCTATTCAGTCTTAAAAAAAATCTTTCACTGTAAGAAAACAAACATGACAGATATGTTGAACAACACTACAGCAAAAGCAGATCTCATTTTGATCTTATTTCCAGACACAACCTTCCTCAAGATACAAACGAATGAAATAATTTCTTTCTGAAAGTCTCAGATGTATCAATAAAAAAAGGGAGACACTAGTGAAGGATAGTGATTAACTTAATCACCTAACAAAATTACTAAACCTCAATACAAAAGAGAAGACTGATTGTCATTTGGAAGAATGATATTGTACATCCTAGTACACAGAAACACAAGCAGTAAAATCCATTTATCCTAGAACTAAAATTAGATGTGTAGTAAGCTGGTATTGATTCTTGCTAAACAAATGTCAACATCACCATGCTTGTAATTCAACCAATACTCTTTTTCATATGTAGGATGATGATTGTAGGAGACATTTTTCTTACGTAACTCTATTAAAAACGCTCACTACAGTACACTGATTTTAGCAGTTTTGTAAGAGTCTTGAAAGTTCCAGCAGGGCAAATTTCATTTTTGAAATCCTGTTTTGCAATCGACTGTGAGGTGTTAAATGCTGCAGCTGATACAAGCACTAATACTGCTAGTAGGGAGACGCAGAGAATTCCTATTTCCAAATAGAAGAGGGCATAAGACCCCACTGGAAGAGAAATTACTTTTTGAAATATTTCCATTAGATAGTAGGATTTACAGATAAATTCTAAGCAAACCTGGCAATTCATGCACGCCAATATGATGAAAAAGCAAATTTTCCACACTTTGGATAATTTTCTCTAAGACACAGCCTCACAAGAAATGTAACAATCATATTTCTGTAATGAGAGATGTGGAAGATGGGAAAGGCAAGTAAGTGTTATATATATTTCTCTTCATCCTCTCACCCCCAGCCCCAGCTGGCCAGACACATGAGCCTGGATGTCCTGTAATGGTCAAATCAGAAATAAAATTTCTTAAGTACAACTAGGTTTTTTTCTCAGCTGTATCCACATCTTCTCCTTATTCCGGAAGCTAAACATGGTTTTACCACTGCTATATATCAAGCATAGCTTTTCAAAATCCAGCTGGAAAATCACTAGGAATATGTTGGATAAGATCCAGCTCAATAGAGGCTAATTAAATCTTTATTGCACCAGCGTTTGCCTTGTAGAAAATCTGCATCGATCATTCACAGAATCAGTCATTCACATGGAAAGGGACCTCAAAGGGCCTCTCCGTCCAAACTCCTGCTCAAAGCAGGGTCGGCTGTAAGGTCAGATTGGCTTGCTCAGAGCTTTAGCCAGTCAAGTCATGAAAACCTTCAGCTATGGAAACCACAAAGGCTCTCTGAAAAACCCATTCCAGTGTCGGACTGCCTTCAATTTTTTTCTTTACATCCAGATGCACGTTCTCTTGTTTCAATCTATATCCCTTGTCTCTCACTGCCCCACCATGCACCACTGATGTTATTGATCTTCTGTAGGTAAATGGGGACAAACTTTTTACCAGGGACTGTTGCCATAGAACAAGGGGTAATGATTATAAACTAAAAGAGGGTTGATTCAGACTAGAAATGAGGAAGATTTTTTTTTTAAAGGGCAGGGGTAAAACACTGGAACAGGTTTTCCAGTGAGGTAATAGATGCCCCACCCATGGAAATATTCAGTCAGGTTGTGCAGGGCTCTGACCAGCAAGACTCCAAGACTCTATGATCTTGGAAGACTTTTCCAACCTTAATGATTCTGTGATGATGTCCCAGCTCATTGCACAGAGGCTGAACTAGATGACTTTTAAAGGTGCCTTCTGACCCAAAACATTCTACACATCTATGATTATTCTGTGATTTAGCTCCCCTCGAAACTGCTTCTTCTCCAGTCTGAACAAGCCCCGCTGCTTCAACCTGATGTCCCAGGGCAGGAGCTCCTGTCCACAAACAACATGAGGCCTTCTGCTGAACTCACTTCAGCTCATTCATATTGGTCTTGTACTGAAGGACCCAAAACTGGCATAGTCTGACCAATGCTGAGCAGGGATGATCGCTTCCCACGAGCAACTGGCTACGTTCTTGTCGACACAACCCACGACGCTGCCACACTCAAGAGCACATTTCTTAAGAGCTATGCCTGGAGAAGGCCTTATGTTTTTATGTGCCAGCTATCCAGGCTGAAACTGTAAATACTTAAGACCTTCTTGCTGTGATTCTTTGAAAACTTTTGTGCAATCTTCAGCTGTACAGCTTTTTTATCAGACACCTTTGAAGGCAGAACCTAAGAAACAGCAGAGTTGAGCTCACACACGAAAATGTTATTTCTTCAGCAAAATGCTATTTCTCTCATTCATGTTTTATGATACAGCAAACTTCTGCAGCTTAGGTCTCCATGAGAACATTAAAATTGAGTTTGAAAGAAAGACTGTTTATGTAAGTGTACTTTTACAGAGAAACAAGGTGGTATTTTGCTGTTGATTTACAACTGGTTTCAGAATAATTACGCCCTTTCATTTAGAATTTAGCTAATTTGCAATATTGGAAAATACAGTAAAAAGAAGTGCAGAGCTTTGTTTATAGGTCTCACACAAAGTTACTGTACATTGAACAAGAATTATTAATTATATTGCCAAAGCAGATAAAGTCTTAGGATCCCATTATGTGTGGCACCATGCCAAACTGAATACAAATGAAAAAGTCTCTGTTCCAGCAGTCATAGAGCTTCTGTGCACTGAAGCCTGCAGTGCTTTGGTACACGTCAATAAAAATTTGGCCAGTAAAGGTGATTCTGAATTTCACTGCTTTATCTTCAGTCTGTATAACAATTTAAAAGTAATACATACATACACACCACATTTCACTATGTTTTTGTCTTTAAAACAAATGCTAGATATGTTGGTTCAAAGAAAAGTACCATTCATAAGCTATCTTCATAGTTCACCTGTTAACTGAGAAATATATTTAACAGGGAGTGTATTCCGTATTTAATTAAGTTTACATTCCACACAAACAAAGGCACATCTTTTGAAAGCTTCCTATTCACTATCCACTACAATATGAAATTTTCAAGCTCTGCTTATACTCACAGATCATGAGATTATTATTCACAACACAACTAAAAGCCAAAGACTTTTGTGATGCCACAAAGAAATATACTGATTGCAACAGATATATAACGGTTATGCAGATCTACTTTCCTCATTTGAATTTGAAATTTTGTTTAACTGAAGCAGAGGAGCCAGTGCCAATAAAAAAAGCAAACCAAAACTAACAAATAAAAAAAAAACCACAAAAAACCCACAAAAAAACCTCCCTTAATCCTTGTTCAATGCTTTATGATACCTTTTTTTCACTAGAAACATATGACAGTACCAGTTATAGCTCAGATTAAAATGGTTATCTCTGAACATTTCCAGGGAGCAAATGCAAGCAGTTAGACTTGTAAGATTACAAGACAAAAATGGCAATGTTATATCTACATACATAGAGCATGGGCATTTATATACCATTTCAAAGGATTTTGATAGAGACAAACAGGTTAGAAAAAGTGCTAAGGAAAGTAAACAGCCTTCATAAAACAAAATAAAGACAGACTTCCCAAAAATCTGAAAGCTTGGCTTCTAACAGCAGTAAAAATCTCAGAGGGTTAAATCTAGAGCTAGTATCTTACTGCACAGCAGTTTTCCCAGCAGTCAGCTACACACACGTAGATACAGCAAGTATACACAGCAATACCCCAAAACAGAAATACCTCTTCTTTGTATTAGGACCATTTGATTTTAGTTTAGACTACAATGCTTTTTTTATGAGCACCAATCTCACCACTTCAACATGTTGTACACATTTAAACTCATCTGTCTTCCCACTGAAAATAAGGAAATAACTAATGCTGGAGAGATTAATTTAAGAAGGTCAGCAAGGGATTTTTGTACTGTAACTTCTCGTGTATTAGCAGAGTAACAATGTGTTCCAAATCTGCAGGCTTAACAGATGCATTTTAAAGAAACACGGCTGAAAACCGTTCTATTTTCATATGTGACCCCTATTTCCTTAGTATTAGCAGGAAAATATTACCAGTCACATGGTACCAGTCTAGACAGATTGCCTGCTGTATGATTTATAAACACACTATCAAAAAAAAATCCGGCCAGATTTATACCACATGGCATATTCTTGTGGTAAAAGTATGACATCAAATAGTCATAGTTCTCAGTACAGCTCCACTTTCAGACATCTTTATAAATGCTCTCTACTTGAAAATAGGTTACACTGATTTCCAAAGTAAATAATGAGGGGCAATAAGAGAATTCTGCCACATAATTCACCACCTCAAGTTTATTACACTCCAGAACACTGTTAATGGATGTTTATTAGGAAATTGAATTTGAATTTACTTCATTTACAGCTAAAGGCTCAGTGGTTTCATAAAACCCAGATCAAACACAAAATGTTACCCTCACACTTAGTGGTGAAATGCAGAGGAATATTGTACAACATATCATAAGTTACTGAAAGATCACAAAGCCTAAAGTATATCCTTAATCAGAGAATAACTGAATGATAAATGTGCCAACATGATTTAGCAGTACCAGCTGATCCACAGTAAGTCAGCCCCTGTATTTCATCTTTTATATACTTAAAAAAACATTCCCAAATTTCTAACTGTAAAATACAAGGCAACAAGCAAAGGGAGACAGAAAAGGAAGAATGAGTACTATAAAAATAAGATGTCAGCCAATCTCGGATAAAGATCAAAGCAAAAATACTAACAAAAATAAATAAAACAATCTTATGATGGTACATCGAAGCTTATCTTTCTGTCCCCTAGCCATGCTGACAACATGAAGGAAGAAGGAGAAAAAAAACATTCAAAGAATGCTCATAGATTTATGCAGCGGAGCCCAATTTTCCTTGGCTAGCTGTACAGTTAACAAGAAAAAGAGAAAGCAGAAAAGGAGATTGGAGGAAAAGCAAAACAGACTTACAGCTAAATCAAGCTCCTGCTCTCATCCTCTTTTGCCTCTTTCTTAACTGAAGACTGCCTTGAGAAATTGGTTTTTATTACAGTTTTTATGAATACACAAAATATCTAATATTTTAGATATTTGCACCTGTATTTTAACTGAAAGATGGCATCACGCATTTCTTAAAAGAGTTAGAAAGCAGTCATTTTAAATTATTTTTCACAACATACCAAGAGCCAGAGGAAGATGACAGTTCAAAATCAGAATACTGTTTTTAGGAATCTATCAGCAGGTATTTAAAACTGAACAAAAAACATATATCAGAAGCTGGAGCCTTCGGGGATCTTAGTCTGCCACCACAGATAAACATTTTGCATCACAGCATTACCAGTGCACAGACCTACAGATCCTTTAAGCTGAATTACAGTCTTGATTATTATCCTAGTCACTGACTGAGGTAACAGCATGGATACAAGCAGATTTGCAGTATCTTTCCCCAAAGATGGAAATTAAACCTGAAGAGAGCAGGAGGAATTGTTAAAGTGAAGGGAAACAACAGCATTTAAGAAAATTCCCCTTCCTCCAACACCACCTGGCTTCCTATGCATTCAATGCCATTTGGAGGTTTCCAAGCAGCAAGTCTGTATTTTGTGTCAATGCTAACATGCCTTTTGCTGGTAGCCAGTGTGACTACAACATGTTCTTAGTGAGATCATCTGTAACCCAATGATATATAAATATATATATATATACACACACACACATACACAGACCACTGGTGTTCAGTGTATCTCATGGTTACCTAAATCTGGCATGTACATGTCATGGCTGGTCCACAATTCCAACACTGCATTCACTTCTGAATGTAGCTAATTGTTTTCAGCTCCACCAGCTACATGACAGGTCACCTTTTCCAGTGTTTTCATCATCACATTTAAAAACAGTTATTTCTCCTGTCAGTTTTTGAGTGTTACCACAGAATCAGAAAGAGGGTTATTTGTTAATGCATATGAGCGACATAATCAGTACCACAGGTTCCTCTTGCTTAGGATGGTTTGTCTGCTTTAAAAATGTGTCTAACTACACCAGCCCAGATCAAAGATCTATATAAGGTAGCACCCTTAGTCCAACTACGGCAAGTAGAAGATATTTGAGAAGGGATCTTTAAACAGTGGATAGGAAAGTGGATTTGTTTCACTGAAGATGGCTCTTCCTGAGCTACATCAGGAGATACAACTCATTTCTAACACACCCTCACTCCTGGGAGCGCTTATGAAATATATTATTAAAATCAGGCTCTGTCTACCTATAAAATACAAAACTAAACCTTCTCAGAAATGTTTGCTTGCTAGACTACACTCGTGGCTTTTTTTCTTAGGAACTCATTCCTACCATATCTACCTCATTCTACTTATTCACAAATGTAACTTGTTGTAAAGTCACGTGCAGCAGCTCCCATACACAGGCTGAATAGGGCAGTCTAGGCCACCAGGCCAAAGCAAACATGATTGCTGAAACACCAACTCCTCAAAAAACACTCGTACTAGCCTGAAGGAAAATGTTAATTCTCTCGCAATTTAAGAATAGCCAGTATTTAAAGAGCAATTTATCAAAACTGTCTCATTAATGACAACAAATTACACAGCATTGCAAAAAGTCAGATAAAATGAATGATTTGTAGAAGTGCTGTGGTTTAACCCCAGCCAGTAGCTCAGCCACCAGCTCACTCCCCCACAGTGGGGCGGGGGAGAGAATTGGAAGGGTAGAAGTCAGAAAACTTGCAGGTTAATATAAAGGCAGTTAAACAGATAAAGCAGAAGCCACACACACAAGCAAAGCAAAGCAAGGAATTAATTCACCACTTCCCATGGGGAGGCAGGTGTCCAGCCATTCTCAGGAAAACAGGGCTCCATGAGAGGTAACAGTGAGTGAGGAAGACAAATGCCATTACTCCACCCCCATTCCTTCTTTATCTTCCCTCAGTTCTATAGGCTGAGCATGATGTCTTATGGTGTGGGATATCTCTGTGGTCACTTGGGGTCAGCTGTCCCATTTGCGTCCCCTCCCAACTCCTTGTACACTCCCAGTCTCCTCACTGGCAGGGTGGGGTGAGAAGCAGGAAAGGACTTAACCTTGTGTAAGTTCTGCTCAGCAATAGCTAAAACATCCCTGTGTTACCAGCACTGTCCTCAGAACCAATCAGAAACACAGCCCCACACCAGCTACCGCAAAGAACATGAACACTACTCCAGCCAAAACCAGCACAAAACAGAAGTATTACTAAAACAGCCAGAACCTCTTACAAACCAGGACGAAGCGTCTTGATCCCCTGGTGTCATGGGTAACCCAAAATATTATTGCACTCCTGTGGTGGGCACCATCTTGGAAAGCGTCAGACGCCACTTTCCCTTTGTCTCCCTGTGCAGTCAGCAGTGGGGGCCGTCATCTTAGGAGGGGGTGATACCCTGCCAATTTGGGTATCTCTTCGCTCCCCAAAGGGTTCCTGACATTTAGCAATTCTGTATCTAGGGATTATTTAATGTTTTTGCCTGTTGCTGTTCTGCTTGTTAGTAAACTATTATTTTTTCACTGATACCTACTCACATTTCTTCCTTATTGGTGGAAAGGGATTGGTTGAAACTAAGGGGAGGTAACTCATTTTAGAGTGTGCACCTCTTTACATTGTCTTAAACCAAGATACCCAGCAACAAAGATTAATCTTAATCTGTAGAAAAGATCTTCTTACAGAAACTAACACAAAGCCAAAACATTTGGCAGAAGGATACAGTTGTGTCAAACATTCCTTTCACACACCTTCTTCCCACTAGATGAACCCTACCTGCTTATACTGTTGTTGCTGATGAGTATGTAAAACTGAGCTACCAGTAGAATTAATTAATTGTGAGTGAGAAATAAAATATATATTTGATATTGATATTGGTATCCCTGCCCATGGCAGGGAGGGTGGAACTAGATGATCTTTTTGGTACCCTTCCAACCAAATCCATTCTATGATTGTCTGGTACCTGAAACCTAAAAAAAATTTAAAGTATTAATAGGTACAAAGGAGAAATAGGACAGACCTGTAGAAATATCTGTAAGATACCAACCCACTGATTTTGAAATTTCTCATTGGTCCTGCCTGACATGTTCCTCTGAAGAGTTTCTAAACCCAAAACAGATTTCAGGTCAAAACATGAAATCAGACTTAGGGAAAGAATAGAAAAGACAAGTAAGCTTGAATACCCATGGGATACCTAAGAGGCTCAAGTTTCTATGATTATGGAACGTTGATTACTTTATGGGTCAGTATAATAGCTATAGTAAGCAACTGTTTTGCTATGTAAAACAACAATGCACTAAACAGGGCACACTGACTGACTGGGCCAGTGCTCCAGTGTTCTCGCCTCTGGAGGAACTCCACAGCAGGCAATTCAAGACAGTATTCTCAAGCTAAACAGCAGAATTCAATTGAGGCACATCACTTTTCCAGTCTGACTGAGAAAAAGAAATGATCTGTTTGATAAACTCCACTGATATTCCAAAATATCTCCACATCTAGGATCCAAGCAGGAAGACTTTTTTACTACTACACTGCTCCTGCCAAGAAAAGGCTAACTGCCTATATATGCCCTGACTATATTCCTGTAGGTAGGAATTTTTCTGCTCACAATGAGTAACTGGAAAAATTATGCACATTTTCTGAAGGGAAACTTTTGAAGTTTCTGGAACTTCAGGCTTCTCTTTTAAGCTGCATTTTGTAAGCCCAATTACAGTCGCACTAATACATTCTTGTCCACAAGAATGGAAAAATTACCATGTCTTATAGCCAGTAAGAAAATAATTAAGCCTGATTATATATTGTATGTATATATATACATATATCAATATATAGGATGACATAATTAAAAAAAATTAGCAGTCATATTCAGAAATGTACATACCAAGTTAGCCATCCAAAGAGGTATTTTTATTCCAAATGCATAGAAGATTGGTACAAGAGTAGTGGCTGCTCTCTTGTCAAAGTGACCTTTACGTTTTCGTTGAGGTGTTTCAACCTTCCTGCTAAAATTAGGACTAACTCTTGAATAAGCAAGAAGTAAATAAAACTAGGCTGGTTTTGTTTTATTTTGCTTCTAAAGGGTGGCAAACCAGAGCAGTAAGTGACTGAAGTAGAATGGAGGACTCCTTTAAGAGTCTGCTAGACAGAAAAACCAAGATGCTTTATCTCTGCTGCATCTATGAGGCACGTATATATATATACACATACATACACATATATATACATATATGCATTGATTTTGTGTAATTAGCTTTAGCACAGTTTTAATACTGTGCAAGATTAGATATTTTTGTGAACATGGCACAGGAAATTGAAAACAACACTGAACTACGCTATGCTGTGATCCACTAAAAGTGCAATTATGCTTCTGTGGAAATACTGTAACAGAAAAGTAGCCCTGAGCTAATTCATTGCTTCTGGTTCCCATGGGTTGTTCCCTTTACCAGTAATGCTGCTAGTTCCTTTAGCTTAAATCCCTGCCCTGCTTAGCAGGCACATTTGCATGGAGAAAGTCAGGATCCAAGAGTACCTCAAGACAAAACGCAACCATGGATAATGTAGAGGTATCTGAGCAATAATTTCCAAGGAATAGTATTAACAAAGTGAAGGTTAAACACACTAAAAACAGTATTTCAAGGAGAAAAGGTAGAGTAGTCTATCACCTAACGATAGATCAAAAATTATAAGGAGCACCTGGATTGTGCTCCTTATATAAATAATTCCTGTTGCTGAAAAAGTACAACAAAGCCCAGTCCGAACTCTGCCTCTAGTCATTGCCCGCACCTCCCAGAAATTCTGTGCCGTTGGTACCAGGTAATTATGTCTGAGGCACAGTTAAAACACATTCCTAAACAACTCAAAAATACCCCGTCCACTTTTCCCCCCTCCAGAATCATACTAATTCTCATAGATAATGTTAGAAACAAACCCCTGTCTTTATGCAGGGTTATTTATTAATAGAGCCTCTGAATTTCCATGACATTCAGAGACACAAAACTTAAATATCAAACAATCAGATATAGAAAAAGAAACCATATGCAGAAGCAGAAATTTTAATATCAACTAATGTGAATGCAAGTATGCTTATATATAAAAATTATTTCTCCTCTCTCCAGCTTTTGTATTTGAGATACATTGCACCATCTAAAGTTATTTCCAAATCTGGATTTAAAGTGTCCTCATAGTCACTTTCCAAACCTAATTTTTTCTCATCTCTGATGTTATAATAAAATAAAGAAACAAGAGTCTGAAAAGAAGNGGAAAGTAATAATAGACTCACACATTGTAGACCTGGGAGTCCTGGTGGACACCAAGTCAAACATGAGCCAGAAATGTGCCCTTGCAGTACAGGAGGCCAATGATTTCCTGGGGTGCATTAAACAAAGTACTGCCAGCAGGATGAGGGAAGTGATCCTTTTCCTCTCTACTCAGCACTGGTTATACCACAACTGGACATGATTAGGGACTGGATAGAATGCTGTGACAGCTGTGAGTGTTTAGCTCGGAGAAGAGAAAGCTCAGAGGGGATCTTATTAATAAATTGCAAAATATATGAAGGGAGGGTGCAAAAGAGGACAGTCAAGCAATTTTCAGCGGTTCCCAGTGAGGCAATGGACATAAACTGAAGCATGGGAGGTTCCCACTAAGCATCAAGGAACAAATTCTTTGCTGACGGATGGTATCTGAGCACTGGCACAGGTTGCCCAGGGAGGTTGTGAAATCTCCATCCTTGGAGATACTTAAGAGCCATCTGGACATGATTCTGGGAAACCAGCTCTAGAGTGGTTAGACCAGATGACTTCTGGACTTTCCTTTCAGCCTCAACCACTCCATGATTTTGTGATTATGTATAAGTACCACATGCAGGCAGCCCAGATAGACAGCTGGGTCATTTGGGTCTCTGTGGAAATATGGTTCTTTACACTATCTTTTCCATCTTCCACCTCTGAAAGTTAGTAACTGCCATGATGCAACACACTGTCACTTGTCTACTTGCCTAGAAGTTCCAAATGACTACATTTAATGAACTATCCCTCACAACAACATGTAACATATTTTTCATGAGCCAGAGGGTCAAGGTTCTTCAGCCGTACCTTTTTATCAACTTCTGTAGCCTTGCACTGAGTACACACCCTACAGCTTCACAAATATAATCTCCATCTCCTTTGTGGTCTAGTGTTCAACATGACTTAGAAGCAACAAAGAATTTATTTGAGTCTCCTGCATTTAGAGTGCTGATGTCTGGAGTACTGATCCTAAGTAAACTAGATACTGAAAGTCAAGTGTAACCCACTGCTGCGCTTAAAATAATATCGAATCTTTGAGCTCCTGCTCAAGACAGACCATAGGGATATCTTTGAAGAAAGACATCTTGGGTTGTCAGTAGTGAGCCTTCAGGGTAGAGAAAATGTATTATTAGCTTGATTCAAGAGGTACCCAAGCCCTTCTTTGTTGTTCTTAGCAGTAACAGTCAGTTGCATAAAGTTTAGTTAGAGCGATGACTAAAAGTCATGTTCTTTTGAGATGAGCAGTTCTCAGGTTTGAAGATGCTGATGGAGGTTGCAAAATATGCCTTTAGATATTCTCTTACTACACCAAAATCCTTTTAAGATTATTGTAGAATAAGGGGGGAAGGGAGTATTTGTTCCTTCAAGAGAGAATGACTGCGTGTTTTTCCAAAAATTTAAAAATTAGAACACCAAGTAGTGAGTGTTTTGACTAATTAAATGTGGATTTTAGCTTTTGGCAAGTGATTTCACTGAATTAAATGAATAACAAAAGAGAAGAAGAAAGGGACAAAAAGATTGATGATGTGGATGTCACTAAAAGGTGACGTTGAAAGTACAACAAAGGAAGGGTAATCTTATTCTTTGGTATGGTCTGGAGTTTACACAATCATTAAGGATATAATCAAAAGCTCACAAAAAAAAGGCAGTTTGCTTTCACTGGCCTTCAATAAACAGCTTATTCCTCTTTGTGCTGTTTAAGAATCTCTTCTCATTTGAGGGCAATATGATAGTTACAAACAAGGTTGTTCAAGGTGACAGAAGGAGGAGGATTAGCATGCCAACTTATCTCCGCTGCTCACACAGATGGGGCCAGAGGCATCAGTCATTTCTGATAAGACGTTCATATCATATTGACACAGACACAAAGTGTCTATCAATGAAAGAAAATCTTAACATGCTCCATCTTACTGAAGTGCTGCCTTGAAAATTTCCCATTAATAGTACTGCTGCTTGGAAAAAAAGAAAATGGTTTAGAAAAGACATAATATGAGCTATGGGTCATATTACAGATTTAAGAATTTCTACAGCAGTATGTTGGCATAAGACAGAGGCAAAAACTCTACATAAATGTAAAGGTCAGCAAAGCGAATGGGATTCTGAGCAGGAAATGATGCAGCACTCTTATGCATACTCATCAATGCCAAGAACAGGGGTCACAGCCTGAATTGAACAAATGTAGGCAGAAGCCTTAACACCTTCCATTCCCTTTTTCATAATACACTACCCAGTGTTGCTGGTGTTTTCAGAATTCTCTTGGTGGTAATATGCTACATATATTAATACAGTCTTATGGGATCTATGCTGGAAAGGTAGGAGTTTCAGAGGACATGGGGATAACTTGATTTTTTTGAACACAGTCATCTGGTAAATATTTTCTTTGGGGTTTTTGGCTTTTTATTTTTGTTTTGTTTAATAGCAGCAGAATATTGTTATAACGAGAAATAAAGTTAACACAGCCTCAGTGAATAATGCACATTGTCTAGAAAACAGCTGTTACTTTGTCCCTTGCCACTTGTTAAACTGATTCTATTAAAAGCTAACAAGGGAGATCTTTCCAGGATCTGATAAAAAAAAAATCAATATATTTTTGATTAAATGATTGGTGTTCTTAGAGCTCCAGTGTAAATGGGCCCTCTGGCTATACTGAGGTCATCACTGCTGCAAAAAACTGCTGTATTGGGTAACTGACACCAGTACATGCGAATGGAATGCACAGACTGTCATCAGATGTCCTTTATTTCTCTGAAAATCTGCCACTACAAAACTTGTAACCCCTTGAAGTACATATTATTGGCTTTTTAAGTGTGATCCAACTGCTGAAACAAAAGTTTGTTTCAGCAACTTCTATTTGGGTAAGAGAAGAAGATATCCCCAAAGCCAACAAACATCACCGCACTCACACTCTTCAGTACTCTAAATGCTGGGACTCCATATATTCGCCTTCATGTTCCAAGGAATAGAAAAACTTCTAAAACTTCACAAATCTCACAAATGACCACACACTACAACTGGCTTATAAAGCAGCTAATAAAGAACATCAGAACACAGGATTGTTGCAGTGTGCTGATATGTTGCAAACACACATTTCCAGCTTTCCTTTGGAGCTGTAACAATGGCCTACCTCTTACCTAAAGTTATTAAGTGTTTCTCACATTAAATCAGTTGCACTCTGATGTCAACAATCCCTTTGAACTCTGAAATTGTTTTCGCAGTGTGATTGTTGTAGAAATAGTTAACGCCCAAAGTACAGCTGAGTTACTCTGTTTTACAGAACTTTCCCCCATTCAAACCATGATCCTGTAATACCCATCTTACGTACACTATTTTATGATCTCCACGATCAAGTTAAACTGAATTAGGTGCTTTTGAAGACAATCTTCTGATCATCTCCACATTTTGATTCACAAGCCAGAGCAGTCTAGCTAGTGAACTGGCTTTCTTCTGCATGAATCCAAACTAGAACATATGCTGCTGCCACTCAGTCCACACAACCACAGATTTGGTCCACGGCAAAATCCTTAAAACATTTACACACGTTAACATTGGGTCTAGCATGAACTGCTGCTCTACAGATCCACTCCTACTGGCTGGCACTACTTACATAAGTAGACAGCAGTCTTAGACTTTGAAACTGTTGATTTGCTTACAACAAAATTAGATTATATAAAAACAAATCTTCAAGGCTCTATACTAAATTGGTAAGTCCTTCTGATTTTGCTTTTCTCAGACATTTGTTCAGCATGCCAGATTCCAGAACAGATTTTAAAAAAGCGTTTCTTTAACAACACGAAGTCCCGTCTGGACTCTTAACAGATCCAGACAGAGTATGCTTGAGCTCATATACTTTAGGAACAACTCTAAGTAGCCAGTAAAAGCTCAGCAGTGGCCAGAGAAATAGAACTGTACTAAAAGACAAACGAATCTCAAGAGATGTGACCGTGGACCTCTTTCATTCTCCAACTACAGTAACAGCACCTCTCTACAACCGCATATGCTAAAATGCTTCCTTTAGGATTCTATGCTAGTGAAATTAGTTCCAAAATTTAGGTGTCACCATGATATCTTTTTTACTTTCTTAAAAAACCAAAAATACCCAAGGAATACACAAACTGGGCTTGTGACCTTAACAGAAATAAAAGGGGAAGAGAAATAAGAGGTTAGAAGACGTAACAGTGCATAAACCAAAGAATTTTACTGGGACAAGCCATGTGGCTGTACCATGTTAAAGCAGCGCCATCCACAACTTGCTCTACCCCACTCAGGGGCTATTACTGTTCTAGGAAAGGAAACTGCACAGCAGAGGGGAGGGGAGACAAATAGAACATGACACAAAAACAGACCAGGGAAAACTCTAGGAATCATCAGGGGCTGACTTCAGCTGTTTATTGTTAATTTAAGTGATAGCAGAAATTATTCCTAGCAGCTAGTTTAGCCAGAAAATACTGCTATATACATATGCATACATATCAAGTGAAATTAGCATGCACCAATTAAGTAGAAAATGAATGACTTGCAACTGTAGTCTTATTAAGCAGAAGCATGTCATCACTCAGATTTAACTACTTGACTTAAATACTGAGGTTTTTTGCTTCCATACAAGTAGAATATTCATGACCAAAAAAAGCCTTTTAGAGTGTGAAGACACAATTATTTCAGTATAGAAACAGTCTGCAAAACAATATTTATTATTATTTTTTATTAACAGCAATAATAAAGTCATAGATAAACCTGTATTTTATTATTACCTCTAACTTAATACAACAGAACTGCCATTATTGTGGATACCAACACATTTAGAAACTGTTAGTTTTAATAGCAATTTCCAGCAACAAAAATAAAGTCTGGAGAAAAATACAATCCCATACTGCTAGAAACAAATGGAAAGTCATCCCAAAAGAGTATTTACCTCTAGCTTAGCAAAGTTAATAGAAAATTATTCCTATTGCCCAAAGTGGGGGCTGATCTCACTAAGTTGGGTGTAAGCAAGGCATAACAGCCCCTACCAATCCAGAGAAATCTTTAGCTAGAAAACATGAAAATCAAAAAAACCTCAAAGCATCACTAATTTTTTCTGTCACTATCTGATACCAGACTTCTGCTCTGGGAAAGTCACTGATGCATTTCAAAATCAGTTTTTCACATCTCACAAAAAACCTACTCTCTAATCCTTAGTACATGTTGGAAAAATTATAAGCATTTATACATGCTGCCAGGATGAAAAGTTGTTCAATTGAGAATAGTCTAGCTATAAATACACCTAATTTTTCTTTTATTTATAGAATTATAGAATGGTTTGGGTTGCAACACACCTTAAAGATCATCTAATGATTATCTATTCAAAACACTAAAGGAGTACTAAGACACATTATCAAAACCAGAATAACTGTTAAATGATTTTATGGCTTTAATTTCCATCTCTTTACTCATTTTCAAAGGTGCTATCCTAAAAATGCACTGCTAGGTCCCACAACGAGAGCATCAATGTATATGTTAACTTAGGAGAATATTCCTTAAACATATACATTGCCTACCACAACAGACCTGGTCTATTTAAACTTAACAAAACTCAACACATAGTGAAAACCAGTAAATTTGTACATATATATATATTTATCACTTATTTTTGATCCGACTACCCTAAATCCTTTGCAAATATTTAAGAACAAATTCAGAGTGCCTTTTCCCTATAGATTCCACTCTTAAGGGCTTATCCTGTCATTCCCCCTACGCCCTAGAAGGCAGTTCGGATTTGTAACAACACGTTTCTTCAAGGTTCGCCAGTAATGGGATGAGGAAGTTCACAGCAGCTGAAAACAGACACTGGTGTCAGGAATCAATAACTAAAGGTCAGATCACAGCAAGCACGTGAGAAACAGCTCTAGAATTTGTGCTTTCATGTAACATGAAATCCAATCCATTTGCTTTCACACCACCACCACTGCCTTAACCTTGTTTTCAGCAATCCATATCACCCCAAATTGTTTTCTGTCAAAGTCTGCAGCTCTCTCCTAAATCTATCACCCGCTGTGGCATTCACTGGAGTGAACACAAACAAGGTGTCCTGATGCACGTTTAATTCTCAGAAATGACAGGAAGCTGTATTTAGGTGACTACTGTCTGAAGTGCAGGCCAGAATGAAATGTCAGGATTTAACAGCTAACACTGTAACACTAGCTGTGTATATATGATCTCACTAACAGTAAAAATTAATGTACTCAGTACACCCTTCCTTCAAAGTACTGCTTAGTTATTTTGCCTGCACTGCAAAGCACAGACGCAATTTTGTCAAATTCAGCCCAACTTCCACGTAGTTCCCCAAATTCCTATTGCCATATTTAAGATAACAGCTGTGGAAAGGACTCAAGCTGGAGAAGTTCATGGAAAACTGTCTCCAGTGGGAGGGACCCCAGGCTGGAGCAGAGGAAGAGTGTGAGGAGTCCTCCCCGGGAGGAGGAGGAGGAGGAGGAGGAGGAGGGAGTGGCAGAGACAATGTGTCATCAGCTGACCACAGCCCCCATTTCCAGTCCCCTGTACTGCCAGGGTGGAGGAAGGAGAGAAAATCAGAAATGAAATTGAGCACAGGAAGAAGGGAGAAGTGGGGAGGAAGATGTTTTGTTGATTCCTCATTATCCTACTATGATATGATTGGTAATAAATTAATTTTCCCCATGTCAACTCTATTTTATCTGTGATAGTAACTGGTGAGTGATCTCTCCCTGTCCATATCTTGACCCATGAGCCTTTTGTTCTATTTTCTGTCCCCTGGCCAGCTGAGGAGGGGTGTGACTGGGTGGCTGTGGCTGGCTGGAGGCCAGGGTCAACCCACCACACCCATCACCACTGCACAGCCAATTCATGGTTCAGACTTCCTGGCGTATTCCTCAAACAGAACTTACTGGGCTCTTGCACTAACTGCACTCTCCTCCCGTGCTCATATTTATTAAGTGAACAGTGGTTTCACTACCAATCACTCCCATGTTTTCTCTCTCAGCCAGAGTTCTGAAAATAGAAATAACTATTGAATATTTTAAAAATCAAAGGTTATCAGGTCTCTAACAGAATTTAAACTCTGGACAGATTGATTTTGACAGTTTCAGTGAAGAACAAGCACCTTCTCATAGAAGTAAAGGCTCCTTTTATACAAAATATGCTTAATTCACTGACTAAGGGCAGCCCTCCAGTCTCACGTACCGAGGAGAATTCATCTTATAAATATTACCGCGAAAGCAAAAGTTCAAAGTTTTGAATGTGCACTGATTAGGAGAGATGAAAATAAAGATATTGCAAAATGACCATTCTGTACACATACGTGCATATATGTTCCTGTCCAAAAAACAAATGGAAGGTGAAATAAGTAAACAAGACAAGAGATGTATACATTTTTTTAAAACTTAAACGACACTATGAACCATTAGACATAACAATTGAATTTCAGAAGGAAGTAAAAGATTCTTGTGAAACAAAAATATCTTCCCCTTGTTTCTAAATGTGGAATTTGTTACCTGGATCAAAAGATACAGTATTTATTGTAAAACTTATGTAAAATCAGTATTTAAATAGAAATCATATGGTACCTGATGGGTCGATTTTCTTTACTATCAAAGAGTGAAAAGATTACTTCCAGTTCCTCTCCCAGGTTGGAGCACATTAAACTCTTCATCTGAACAAAAAGATGGTGGCTGCTGGCTGGTACTGGTGTGTCTTTTTTCCGATGGCGATGCTCCATCTAAAAATACCACAAAAACAGTGACCAGTTTGAGTCAATTATAAAATTCTCAAAACAAAAAGTGATAAAATATGTAATGCAGAACTGCTTTCTTAATCCAAATTATTATCTTTTTAAATTCAATATTAACTTGTATTTTTTCCTTTTTATTTTTTTTCTTTTGCATCTGAGAAGGAAAACACAGGGAATTTACTTTCCCAGTGTTACACTGCATCATCATTATCTCTAGGAGAAAAACAGTAATCTCTAGAAGTTTTTTTTTTCTACTCTGAATATGTGGAGCCATTTTAAAGCTTTGTACTGTGACAACACAGTATTTCTTAGCTGGTTTAAACAGTTAATGATCTGATATTCCAGTATTCAAACACATAAAAATATGCTTTTGCAGAACACTAAATACCAGTACTTCAAAATGGGAAAAAGCAATCATACCCACATTTTATGATCTCCAGCAAACTGCTTTATAAAAGCTAGTAAATTGTCTTGATTTGACTTCACAGTTGATACCTTCTGCATTTTAGTCACCCACTAACAGAAGGACCATATTAAGTTGTACTATCCCTCTCTTACATTGTAACAAAAATAATTTTAAGCAGCAATCCTTCTAAGCTACATAGCCTTCATACTGAGGTCACCTTTCTTCCCCTTCTTTATATTTCAAAGTATACTCCATGAGTTCCATTACTAGTTTTCTGGGTTAGTTTTCCTCTGTATGTTTCTTCTTAGGATTAATGGTTCCTCACTGTATTTCATCTAGTGCTTCAACAGGACTCCATAATATTACATATGACTTTGAAATTACTCAAAGGTATAATGATTCTAGCATGAAGAATTTACTATTAGGCTTGACATTACAAGTTATCAATACAAGTAGTTAAAAATTATTAAAAATATATATAATTATTTCAGATCCACAAAAAATTGTAGCGATGATGTTTTTGGGGGGGTTGTATTTAAATACAAAAGTTATCATAAATAAAATTCAGTTTAAATACAAGCTTAAGTCTTAAGCACATAAGGCTCAGAATTGTGTTTCTGTAACAGCTGCAGTACCTAAATACGAGCCAAAGCCCACATAAATTAATTGGCAAGATTTCTTAGACCTCGCTGGAGATTTAATCAGAATAAGAAATATCAGTGCTGGTTTTAGTAAATCAAGATGGGCTTTTATACCCAAAGGAAAGCTTTCTTATGCAATTTAACTGCTATTTACATTAATATATTAGAAAGGACCAGGAGCCCAGTATGATTAACTGTGACAATATTATACCATGAGAATATTACTATATTTCCACAGCGCTTATATAGACAGGCTCATGGGCCAGGTAAAGCTCTAATGATAAAGAATCTCATAAGCTTTTATTGATGATTAAATTCATATTAACAGTCACAATCTTAATGGTACATCAGAAAACAAAACTTTTACCAAATAACATTTAAGCTAAGCATGTGTGCACACACAAATTTGATATCAAATCAAAGCATCTCATACAGATGTAGAGATGACACAGCTGTTGAAAAAAATTTCTTTCCTTATAGTAAAACTCATTACATTATGAAATGCCAATTTATTGGATCAAAAAGGGTAATTTTAGTTAAACAGAAAAGAGCTGCCACCAAACTATCAGTATGTAATTTGATAGCAAAAGTACCAAATATTAGATTCACATACCAGCCTGTAGAGCTCTGTAATGCTGATCTCTTCAGGATCCACCATAGCGTATTCTTTTCTTGGAACTAAGTCAAGTCCCAGTTGTCTGTATGAGAAATGGAATCACAATAAGTAGTTTCTGCTTTCAAAAGAAACAAATTAACTCTGCATGTGTTTGTTGTTTATTCCAATAAACAATGCACATGTTAATTGGTACTCTACAATTAGCTGACTTTGGTTTTGTTTTCATGTATTTCGGCTGTATTCACCATTCACATATGACTCATCCCCTTTCTCCACTTTGCAACATGAATAGAATGTTTTTCCACAATTTTTAAATCTGTTTCACATTGCGGACAATGTGCAATGGATTTTGTCCTTCGTACTATTGTGAACATTTCCGTGTGAATTTCTGTACTGTCAATTCGAATAACAAACATGGAAAGGAAGGTAAAAAGAAAATCCATCAAATGACAAAACATCAACTTATTTTCAGTTTGGACTGGATGGTATCAAAGATGCTTGCCTGTATCCCCTGAACAAAATAAGGAAATGAGATTGAATCAACAGGAATACAATTTATTTCCAGCACAGCAGCAAGCAATAATGTTTAAGAACACATATGGGGCAGTCATGCTGAATTTAGGAAAATTCGAAAGATTAGAAAGTTTTTCAAAAATATGTTTTAAAAAGCAGGAACTGACCATGTCAAAAACCTTCACAATTAATTCCCGTCAGTTACCACAAAGTTCTAAGCGGACAGGTAATTATACACATTTAGTCACAATCCTTTCACTGTGTTAGGTATTCATGCTTTCAGATAGCTGTAGAAACCCTGGAAATTCAGTTAATTCTACTGTTGAATATTGCTTCCTTTAGTTAGCATTTAGCTGTATACGCTAAAGAAGAGACTTTGGAAACAGCACCTAAATGCCAGAGGGTGTTTTAATCATTTTCTTGCTTAAAAAAAAAGTAAGATAATACAATTTGTGTTAGCTCATTTCAGTTATTCGGATAAAAGAAAGATGCAGAGCACAGTAGCTGGATTTATGTTAGCGATGCCCAAGTAGGAACTAAACTGTGTGACCACGTTGAAAAAGAAGCAATGTCAACCAACATATTTTCAGTTAGAACACGAAGCTATGGTAAATGCATCATCCAGGCATCTAGCCAAGCGTGTACTAAAAAGATGTAAAATGCTGCTTCAGATATTCCAATGCAATTCTCTTACAGACAGTACTACGGCTATGTAAATTACACTGAAATAAAAAAGCAGAATAAAACAATAAGCCACTTTTCCCTGTTAAAACATAGTGGACATAAAAACAACGAAGGAGAAAGTCCATCAAAAAAAAGGTAACACTTGTTAGAAATTTGTTTTTTATTTCAGCATTCTACAATCAACTACACTGACTTTACAATGTTATTACATTTCATTTATTTGTATTCACTCACTCGTTGCCCCAATCCAGACGAGCAGTGATGTGTCGCTTGACATCCTTCATCCGATCATGGGTGAGATGGCCAACAAGGACCTGCCTTCGCAGGTCTAGGATTTCATTCATTATGTGCCACAGCCGGTGAAAGAGATCCCCCTCATTCCTCTGTGAGATAAAAATATAATTGCCTCTACATCACCTGTATAAACTGATAATCCTAATAAATACATACATGATGGGGAAATTAAGAAAAGCCCTTTTTCTTCCTACTTAAGTCTTTTTTCCCCCCAACTGCACTGTGACCATTTTACCTGCATGTGAGTGTGTGCATATAAATAATTTCAGACCTTGCCACAGACACTGTCTCTGCACCACATCCATTCCAATATCCCAGTCCAACTCCTGTGTCTCACATTAACCTAGTCTAATGTACATGACAGGTATGACAAAAAGTCAACAAAAACGTTCATGTGTTTCACAACACAGCATGATTTTATTCCAAGAGCACGTTCATTCTGTGCTGCTGTCTCATCCAAACTGAATACATGATCCGTATTTCAAGACTATTTGAACTCACACATATAAGGGGTAAAAAAAAGCAACAGCTCTGAGCATTAAAACTCTGAACCACAGTGTTAATTTCTTTTCTTTTCTTTCCCTTGCATTGATATAACTTTACACACTACCACCTAATCATAAATAAATAGTATCACGTAGACAGATTCTTGTCCAAACAGTTGTTCTTTATCTAACTGTGAAGCAGGAGAAATTATGTGAATATGACTGCTTTAAAACCACATCCTCCTACTCTAATTATATACCAGCTAAAGGCATAACAATTTCCCATAAAAGAACCTCTATTTTGGAAGAACCTATTAACTCTTCCTTCACTAATTCTAAGTAGTTTTACATAGTTTTTTTGAGAACCTTTAGCTTGAGAATATTATTGCAACCTTCATCTAAGTGATTCATTACACAAAGTTGAAAAAATACTCCTATTCAGATTTTTTCTGTTAATTCTTGCCAAAAACCCTAAGCCCATTTCTCTTTTTTTTTATTCCTATGAATAACAGGCATAAAGTTCAGCTACTTAACAGCGACATAAGTTAAACCTAAAATTCATTTAGAAGTACCATTACTCTCCATCAACAACTTTTATATTCCAAGCACTCTGACAAATTGCAATTTGATAAATCTGCTCTTTTTACTTCACATTCATTCACTTCATAAGCTCACTAAAATGGGCATTAATTTATTGTTTGTCTTGGCTTTCTGTCAGGAAAGGAAGAAAACTAGGGTAATTTTGAACATGCAATAAGAACAGCAGTGAAGAAAAAGGTTGCCAAAAAGAGAAACAACTGCTGTAAGAACAAGAGGGAAATACGAACATTATAAGTAAAAGAAAATCAAGGAAAAAAAGGCCATTGAAAGAGCCCTTGAATTAGAAACAAGAGACAGAAAGGACTTTGTAGGAACATTATAGAGAACTATACTGACAGTATGTTTTCACACTTTTCCATCAGAAATATAGTATATAGACCTTTCATTTCTGCCGTTAAAAAATCAAATTGAATAACGCAGGTGCATCTTTGGTCCTGGTATCTGATAAGCTCTACTGAAGTAAATTATTCACGTGAATACAAGAGACATGCTAATGTTTAAAAACACTACAAAGCCCAAAATAAAATTTCAAGGTATTAGTAAAACAATTAAACAGCAAACCGAATGTTTTGGGTTTTTTTCTGAAATATATACATCTAAACAACAGTGCACCTTCTAAGATTACATTAAATCAAAGCAATACTATTCAGAGTACTTGCCACATAGAGTTGTTTCCACATTGTTCCCCAGTCTCTTAGAGTTGATGTCATTTCTGTAATAACAGAATCTTCTGTTGGAATAACCATTTCAAATTGTCTGTAACATGCAGAAGAACACATGATATTGCAGAAGCATTACTAATCCCATTGCAGTTACTAATATGTAGACTTCCTACTGCCAACAGTGATGTCTATCAACCTACATAAGTGCTCCTTCAGACCATGACACTTTTTATTTCTATAGCTATTTAATCCCCATGGAAAAACTTCGGGTGAAAACAGTTTAATCCCCATGCAAAGTCTTGGTCCTAGAGAAGTCAAGGTGAGGCTTTTTATTATGAGATAAGCATATCAAAAACTATTTTCAGAGCAGAATAAATCCCATAGTTTCCAAAGGGATCTTGACACTTCAGCTTTTTATGCCTGGATTACTTTTTTCATGATATCTTGTCTCTCTTGCTAAATTAACATAACAGTGTGACAGCTCTTGGCCATGGTGTGCAGCAGGGCACATGGCCCGAATGGGAAACATAAACTAACAGAGGAAACAGATGCAGCAAAGATTGAACTCCATGCAAGTACTGCCATGGTGTCCACTAACAAAAATTATTCTGCCTTTAAACTTTATTTTATTGTGATGGTTTACAATTTTGTTTCACTGAACCCTCAGTTTTAGCTACGACTTTAAAAGGAGAAAGGATCCTAGGGTGTGACAAACCACTATAAACCGCTATAACTTCCTAGTGAACAACAGTGAGTTTAACAGTAACGTGGTGACATTTTCATCTGTGGGAATAAAACTTGCTTTAATATTATTACAATCTCCACCATTACTTCTACCCATCATGAATAATGGACCTTCAATGCACTCATTCATGCTCCCAAAACAAATATCACTTAATGTTCAGGCATCCATCTATTATGAGAAATGTCCTTACCTAAACAGGTTTCAAACTGTTTTGTATCAGTTCTCTACTAATAAATCCAAATAAAGGATACAATACGAACGATTACAAACTAAGTAGAACTGTGAAAAAAACTGTTGAGCTAAGATCTCCGATAGTTTTTAAAAATTTTCAATTTTTAAAAGTGATACCATCAGGGTATGTTGTACACCTAAAAAAAAATCAGGTTTTTTTTGGTCAAACATTTTGAATTTGAAAAACTAAATTTTAAAACTAATTTTAACCAATTACTCTGGATTTTATCAACTCTTCTAAAAATGAAAAGACATCAGTTGTTGTTAAAAATAAATATTGGCTCTCCATCACCTGAAGAAAAGAAGCAAAGGAAAAAGTTTCTGTATTCATTTACAGGTTTAGTAATATCTTTTGCCATTAAACTGATACATTATTTTACCCTTTTTTTGTAAAAAGGCAACTGTCTACCATGGTAGAGCTGCTGCCCTCAAAGAATACAACTAATCTTAAACAGCAGGTTAAAAGACAGCTTACATACAGAATAATTTCCTCAAACTAAGGCAATGCCTGTTTCAAGCTAAACTTAACATAATTGTTTTCTCTTTTCTCTAGACAATACAGAATGATATTCCCAATTGTGTTCAGTGTCTTTTCAGGATACAGCATTCCAATTTTATGGCCATACAGGAGTATCAGGTTAGCTAAAGACAATCATTTCAAGTCCTCTGGCAATAAGCTGAAGATATCATAACATAACAAAATTATTAACTTCATAAGCAAAAAATCTTTGGTACAAGTAACTGACCATGTTTAAATATTTGAAATCAGAACATTTCCCATACCCTTTGTTCTTAACACACGCATTCTTCAAGTGAATGTAGTTAGATGGAAATATGCCCTGAAAAATAAAGACGTTTAGGTTAAAAAAGTTCTCTTAAATGAGTCTGGCATATCATTTAGTATCACTCAATATGCAAATGCATGCTGAATTCAAAGTCCTCCAAATAATTAACAAAAAACACACACAAGGAAAGAATGTAATAAATACTCAGTATAGCTCTAACAGAAACTAAAATGCCATATTCAGTGGAGTTTAAATCCTTCAACACTTCAGAAAATTAGAAGATAAACACATGTAGAACATGCAGAAGATTGTTTGAGAGCTCCCTTATGGCAGATGGTTTCAGATGGTTTTATTCATTATTCCCACCTTGACAAGAAACAGACCAGCTGTGGGGGATAATGTCTTATAAACCACATCTTAAAAATAAGGATTTTCAAATAGGGATTTTCAAAATAATACAAAATAGATGAAGTTAAAAATATTCAATAAAGATAAAGCTAAGTTAATAAAGAAAGTCAAAATAAAGTTTAATTTGCTGGCTACTCTGCCTGCAGTGCACAGGAAAGTTGTGGTGGATGCCTATCAAAGAGCCTGTGTCTGCCAGGAGCGGCCTTTTTCTAGTTGTTTAAGGGCTCCCCACCATTCTCTTAGAAACACAGCGTTGCTGCAACACTCCTACCACTCTTATAGCCCACTAACCTTCACAAATCAGAACAAGCAAAATGAAGCAAGTAAGCTCCAAGCCTCTGGCTGGGAAGATAATACACTACAGCTCATGCAGCGAGAGAAAATACATAAGGTCGCTTCATAACAAGCACAGCTGCATACAGCTTTCCTTTGTGATGATGGTGTCCCATTTTCTTTTAACACAGCCATTAGACCTTCGACAAAACCGAATCTACTATGTAGAGGCAACTGCCCTTTTAAATGCTCCTACTCCTCTGTAATGCAAAGTATTTCAGGAGAGCATCTCCCAAGGACAGTAAGACACACAGCCTTGCAGGTGCAACAATATGTCAGGGAACAGGATGGCTGCATATGCACCCTTACTGCAGACCAGCTGCCACAGATAACTTCTTTGAGTGTCAAAGCTGGCAGAATAACAAGGGAAGAATCTTGACAGAGCAATACCAATAACAAGAGGAGTTACAAGGTGCTTTTATTATTTTTCTTTTGGAGAGACTCCCTTCAAAAATCCAATTCAGAAAACTGCACTCACGCTACGAAAACAGAGAATATGTATCTCATCTCTTCACACATCAAGTCATGTTTAGAAAACCTACTCATAACTTCCATCACACATTTGACAGACCACAAAGCAAGACTGACAGCAAGCATGTGGTGAGAATTGCAACAAAAGACACAGAAGATGCAATAACAAACCACAACTGCTCATGTCTTATAAATCAAACTGTCATATATATCAATAAGGTCAGAGTAGTAAACATCAAATTAGACTCTGTGGCTAAATTTATTTGTTCCCATCGACCTTCCACATAAAGAAAAGAAATTTATGTGATTAGAGACCACAGGCCTTGGCACAAAAGGCCAGTGACTTGATATGAGCCCTTAGAAACTTTTGAAATTAATGTGTATGTGCCTTATTTTGCAGCTGAAGAATCTTGGAAATGAGGAGAGAAAAAGAACAGCAAAGCTTACAACGCAGGTTAAAGGATCAACAGATAATTTAAGATCTTTCTTTCCCATGAAAAACAAAATCTGTACAATCCCAGAGGCAAGACAACAGCAGAGGTTAAGAAAAAGAAAGACAAATAAGACAAGTAAAGCTTAAACATACCACACAAACAGACACTGAAACATAAATTTCTTAACTTTTCATGTCTGAATGCAGAAGAAATAAATCAGTGAAGTCTGGTTTAGTATACTATGCTACTATGGAAATCAAAGACTACACATCAAAGAAAACCAAAATGAACCATATATTTTACATGGCAACACATATCTTTTATTCAATTGATACTCTGCATGTGGCTCCTATAAACTAGCTGTCTCCACTGGCTGCTCTAAATTAATTCATAGCATCAAGAAAAAGAGGCACAGTTTAACCAGCTTTTCCAACAGTGTTTACAATTTGTATTCTCAGTAGTCTTTTCCCTTCAACCTAGCTTCCTCTGCGTGGAAAATCTAAGAATCAGAAATGAAAGAGAATTCACCACAGCCCTGGATTTGTAAAGTGTATTATCCTAATACGTAGAAGCATTTCAGAAGGGTAATCCATGTCCAAATCTAATTAAAGTAGTATCAGTAATATACTTAACACTAAGCTCTAGTTTTCTTTTAAGAGTAAATATCATATACTTACAAGCAGACTATTAACTTTTAAAAAGTAAATATACATTTTGCCAAAGAATGCAAAACTGCAATTGACCTTTACCTTAACATTGGGGTTTTTTAAGGCAAATCCTCTGTACCATCCTGTGAAGAAAGCACATTTTGCTTTTTAAAGTATGCAAATCATGTACATATGTAAAACAGATTTCATCTTTCCCTTTTGGACAGATATGACAATTCCACAGTGCTGTCAGACTACACTCATTTAAAAGATTTTCCATACAGTGAACAGTATTTCATTTAAACCAGCTCATATTCGGGTGACTTCATTCACACAATTTCAGGAATTACTCTTTAACCCTGTATCCCTAAATGTTTCTAACAATGTAACCTAGGTAAATTCTGCATTGGATACCACACCAGTCTAAACCGAAATAGTTTCATATTAACTCTAAACATTTACAAATCATTTCTGGACTTCAGGTTCTACATCTATCAACCACAATGCTATACAAAATTCATAATATACCTGATTCAAAAGAATAGATCCTATGCCTTCTAAAAGAACATTTCTTACAAGGTTAACCATATATAATCCTGATATGATAAAAAAAACCAACTCTATAATCCCAAATGATAAAAATTTTTTAATAATTATTAAAAAAATCAATGTGTTGATATTTTTGTGTTGAGAAGGCAGATTATGAAAAAAAAGGCAACTTTATTTCTCTGACACTAGCAACAGACATTTGCTAAAATTATATTTGCATTCTCTAAGGCAAAATAGAGGTAGAAGAGAATGCTTACACTGCTTTAAGGTTTAAAGTTGTGACTTTGAATTAATTTGAAAATGTCTTGATGGCAGCCAGGTTTCCCCTCAGAAATACCAAGAAAGCGGAAGAATCATGAGAGAATTCCTTTCTATATAACTCTTAGCCTCTGTAAATGTTTATTAAACAGAGTGATTAAATAAAAATTAATGTACTGTAAATGGATTACTATAGAGATTGAAGCTCACTTGAATTGTGGAAAAAAATTAAGAGGCCGAAATGCGTTATATTATTGACTTCAAAAATGTGTTACTTTAAGAAAATAAATGAATATTAATGGGGTTCAAACAACCAATACACAAAACTTAATTATCACTGGAATCACCCATGAACTCACCATCACATTTCTCTAATATTTGAACGGTGTCTCCAATCTCCAGTGATAGGCCATGTGGGACTGTCCCTCGAAAACCAGCAATTACTGAAAAATAGAATACATTTCAAATTATTCACAGCATCAAAATATGGACTATTATTTCTATTGTTAACAAAAATAGTATGTTACCAGAGGAAGTTACATTTTAGAACAAACAGGCTTACTCAAATTGAATAATCTGTGAAGAGTCAAAGAAAGAACCACGAGGACACTTTTATGAGCATAAAATTTAAAACACAGGACTCAGGAAAAAACCTAACCACAGCCCTAGTACACATGAATGGAAAGCTTGTACTAGAGAACACTATTAGCTGGATCATAAGAACCCCGAAGGACAGAAAGTGTTTTATTCCAAATGCTTACACTAACACGCATCAGACCTCAGAATTTTGCAAGCTGAAAGTGCCAATATGTGCCAATATTTTTGTTGCCATCTATACCACTCACACGCCATGACAAGAAAACCTTATTTCACATTTGCTTAATGGATGCTATAGACCCAGCACTCCATATAATCCCAAATGCGAGGAAATGGTTAGGGGGTGGAGAACACTAAAGCACGTTGTTCACTCCAGTACATTAAGTGCACACACAGTTTCCCCTGCAGCTTCACCAAAGCCACTGAAGGGAGGTCATGAGCTCAGGCTGGGACAAGAGCTTCAGAAATGGAGCTGGAGGTAAAACATGCTTCAGAAACAAAACAGCCACCAGAGCAGTGATGTTCCCAAATACTTACAATGGCCAAATAGTAAGTCTTATATTGTTAGTTCTAAAACAATAGATAGCTATTTTTTCCACTCAGAATCAAAACAGAATACCCAAAAGCCACTCAAAGAGCTCACTCCTACAAATGCTAAAAAGCCATTAACATGCTAGATAGCAATTCAGCTATTCAACCCTGTCAAAATATTGTCTAATTCAGACCATGAGACCAAGCAATAGTGCTTTTGATTCTCTGTATTGTCATCTTCTTTCAGAGCTTAATTTTGAAGTGGAAGAGGAAAACAGCCCATCCACCAGGGCACAAGGCACAAAATGACTTTGTAGCCTAAATGCGGTCTTACTGCTGTGAAATATCTGCCTATCTAGACAGGAAACCCAAAATCTCATAGGAAACAAAAAAAAAAAAAAAAAAAAACAAAAAAAAAAAAACACTAAATGAGAGGCATGACAAGAAAACTTCACATATAAAAGCCAAAAGGATATGCATATATGCAAGGACATATATACGCTCTTGCCTGCTGTTGAAGGTCTAGCCTGCCACAAGCAGACACTACACTCAAACACAACGTAACCTGTCATCCACCATCTGTGCTTGCCACATTGATCATCAAAGGCAGCAGGAGAGATTAGCTGTCAGCAACTACCGAAACTGAAAATTCATTTGTGAATCTTTGGAAGAAAGTTCCCGATTTTAAGAGTAAACCAACAGAATATGGTTTATGCTACAGGACGGCATGTTTAAAAATGTACAAAAAGTACCTTTTTGCCAAATCCTTCTTCAGAATTTGAAGAATTAAAAACTCATTATATTCAATCATCACTTCAATTATGAGAAAATCATCATTGTGCTTAACCCATGGTCTTTATCCCTTTGAAAAAATCCTGCGAGAGTATATCCCTGGACAGTCCCTAAGAGTTTGATACAACATGAGACCAGTACGTAGAGTATTGAACCTCCTCAGGTATGTGTACTGAATCGATCTCTATTCATCTTGGTGCTACTCCCACTCTTCAAGTTTTTTACACCGAACTGAATACTGTGAGATATGCAGCATGAAATAAAAAGCTGCCTTGGTTCCAACACCATGATTAAGTCCACCATTTTTAAAGCAGCTTAGTAGCAAGAAAGCATTTGTACAGTGAGAAAGTTTGTCTAAGAGTTGAAAAAAACCAAGAAATTTTCAATTAATTCTTATACAAAGATCTGAAAATTAAACCAGTTTATTAACTACGAAGAAATGAAAATAAAAAGAAAACTCCCTGAATATCAATGCAATGCAAATCTAAATTCCACTGTGGCACTGGAATGACAGGAGTCACTCTGGTCACCTTTCTAGTTTGAAAGAAGTAAAATTAAAATATGAAGTCTGCCAAAATGTGCAGCAACTGAAGTAAAATTAAGGAATTAACTGAAGAAGCATGCAAAACCAAACCAAACCCTCGTCTGTTATTACAGTTGTGAGATGTCTTATTTTTAAACTCCATGAAATAAAAAAATACAGTAATTTTCTCCTTAAGAGCCAATATATCCTGTCACATTGTTATGATTTGACTTTGCTATGACATTCAGTTTTTATTACTTAGTTACTAGAGATGTTAAAGATCTTTTTCTTTTTCTCTTCTTTTTTTTTTTTTTTAAGAAGTTAAAAAAAAAACTTTTAGAACAAAAAGAGATTGAAATCTGACACAGTGTAGAAAATAGCTAGAAATCATTTTAGAGCATGTACAGAAGAACAAAACTATACCTTGAAATATCTTCTAGAAGGATGGCCTGCAGAGTACCAGAAAAAGAAAAAAGGAAACGAGGGCATCATCTGTACCTCTAAGCACATTCACCTGATACACTTGAAAAACTCTGCCTGTGTTCTTGTGGAGACCTTGCCTTACTCTTGTGCAGTGAGGTCAGGCTCAAAAGAGGTAGCCTGTGGTGTTTAGCAGTGTCAGTCAAAGTAAAATAAAGAGCATTGCAGAGCAGCAGAGGATTTAATGAAAAGCACAGGAACCCAGAGACAAACTTACCTCACAAATGTTTACTCAGCTAACTTTGTAATAATCAAGTCACGCTACAGAACTGGAACCGAGGCACAAAGTGGCCATCATAACAACTGCTGTAACAACTAGTAACAACAGATGAGGATGAGGGTCGAAGTACTCAACAACTTTTTTGCCTCAGTCTTCAATGGCAACCTCTCTTCCCACACTTCTGGAGTGGATGGACAGCAGGATAGGGACTGGGGGAGCAAAGTCCTTCACTGTAAATATCAGGTTCATGACCACCTGAGAAACCCGAATATATGTGAGTCTATGAGGACCTGATGAGATACATCCCAGAATCCTGAGGGAATTGGCTGATGCAGTCATAGACTATTTACAAGAGCATGTAATGACAGGACAAGGGGGAATGGCTTCAAACTGAAGGAGGGTAGGTTTAGTTTACATAATAGAAAAAAATTCTTTACTGTGAGGGTGGTGAGGCACTGGAACAGGTTGCCCAGCCAAGTTGTGGATGTGGATTCTTGTGAACACTTACGACAAGGTAAGATGGAGCTCTGAGCAACTTGGTCTAGTGGAAAGTGTCCCTGCCCACAGCAGGAGGGTTGAAACAGGATGATTTTTAAGGTCCCTTCCAAACCTTCTATGATTCTGTAGATTCTAGAGACCCCTATAGAATCTATAGATTCATCTATTCTATAATTCATGTATTTTTAGTTTATCTGTGGTATATATATACAAGTAGACTAGAGGGAGGATAAAAATTAAGGCCTGAAAGGAGGTTGCTGTTCCACCAGAGAAGATCCATGGGTTCAGCCGTTCAGCTAGGACATGGGGTTCTTAAGCAAGCCATAATATAAATTTCAAGTACTGAACATCTCACCCTTTTCTCCACTGACCACACTGTTCTGCAAAGGCAGATGCTCCTTAATTCTTTCTTCTAGTAGTAGCAAGCATATAATTAATCACTCTGCAGTGATCGTGGCTCAAGGTGCTCTCAAGCTAAGAGCAGGACATATTTATCAAACTCATAGAACTGGACATTTTCATATCCAGCATTCACTGACCCATATGCATCACATACGCACCATTTTTATTCTTCTAACAACAAGAGCTGTTGCGACTATCACTTTCTCTCTCTTCCGTTGCAACTGTATGCCAGAGACCTTAGAAAAGGAGGATGGACACGAGAAATCTACTCTGAATACAGACCATTTACGACAACCTGCAGTCTTTGCAGATGGACTGTCACATGCATGTTCCCTAGAAGCTATGTATCAAAAATACATCTAGATATATTTTTTGTCATTGCAGTAGCTGAAGGTCATATAAATGTCCTTTTCAACCACAGAAACAGTGATTGATGTCCTCTTCAATCACCTCTCAGCCACAGGAGAAATACGGAACTCCACAATAAAAGTTTGTAGCAGGATATGTCCTCAGAAATATTTTACAAACGGAGTTCAAATACTGCAGCCAGCTGGCTTTATTAAATATTTTCTAGCTGCCAAAGGGTGCTCAGAGAATAAGAAAGCAAGACAACAACACAGGATACAGAAGGTGAAATCATATGGTGAGAACTACAGTGACATGCAATATTAAAGCAACTTCAGTTTTGGTTTGGTTTGCTTTGCTCCTAAGTTCAGCTTCTCGAAACAAAATTCATCTTTGTGCTCTCATTCAAATCTCTGGTTGGATGTGCTCACCGTTGGACAGTTTTACATATGAAAGTGCCTGGTGTGTAAAAAGACCCGTCCAAGCCCAAGGTCTTAATTAAAGCCTAAACTAAGCGGGGGGTTTTGGTGCAGCTTCTGCTCATCTAGAGCGCAGATAGCATTGCTGTTCTAAAAACTAAACCAAGATATTTTTCTGCTGGCAACTAGTGCATACAAGCCTTACACGCGAGTTAGCACTATAAAGAGGATTTGAGACACCCAGAGCAAGCTGGTTTCATGGCTGGCTTGACTTTTTGTTTACAAGATGAAAATGTCTCCCCACAAAGGGTGCGACACAACACGGTGCTCAAGATGCCCTCGTCACAAGTTACGAGTGAGGTCAACGCTGCAAAAGGAGACACACATTACACTCAGTTCTGGGTTGTGTGACAGGACACACACCCCCATATATAAAGGGATGAAAAGTCATATCTACAGCAACTACTCGATGTTCAAAAATGGGCATTTGTATTACAATAGCATACTTGGGTTTCACATAATGAAAATCAGTCCTTCAACTGAAGAGAGAAGAGTGGGCAAAAGATGTGAGGTAGAAGAACATAAATTAGTTTAATAATTAATTACTGCTTGGCCATATTCTGCATGCAAAATGCTTGAGTAAAACATAGACTCTAGCTCAATGCCCCAAGTCAAGGTGGCCCAGTTAAGAGAGGTGGCATACAAAGCACACAGAAATGTGGTAAGTACACACTAGATGATCAGCTTTGAAGGGTGGGAACACTGTGTCAGAGGGACTGGCTTTGACAGGGAACAAGATGCTCTGATAGGAAACAAATTGATTAGCTGGCAACAGGGGTGGTTGGCCCACTTCAAAGTTTTGCTTGGGGTTATATTCTTAAAATTTTTATGCCTGAAATAACTGGAGATCTGCATATAAGAACTAATGAGGCAGACATCGTTGTTCTTTTCCTCCTAACAGATGGCCAGAAGCTATTATCGATTCCAGATATTATCTGCTATAATTGAAATCAGGTCCTCTTGATAGCAAAAGCAATTTTTAAAGTTTTTTTTCTGAACTTAAAAGTGCCCTTCTTTCAAGAGATTGAGACTTTCAGGAACATCTATTTCAAGGGGTTTTTCTCTATTCAACAGTTGAAAAAACTGATTTTAAAAAACTGTAACAAATGAAATTGGGATGTTTCTGACATTATGAAGTTATTATATTGGTTAAAACAGTCATTAAGGTTGTATTTTGACTTCATGATGGAAAACTGAACTTGCTTTTATGAAGTATTTTAGTTGATGAGTAATGATATATATATATATTACCTTTGAGGAAGGCTCTGATTCATGGTCTTTTTGCAGAAATATAAAAACTATCCTTTGATAGGCCTTATGCATAGTAAATACAACAGACATCTGGCACTGTGAGCAGCTGCAGAAAATGCAACATCATCTTCACGGCAGCCATTATTAAAAAAGGATAAAAATCTGTCAGCAACTCTTCCGAACACACTGTTCGTAAATTCATGTCTGAAGCTACTGATCACTGGCAAGCGATGCAAGCATCCAGTGGCATAACTCTAAGCATTTTGTGGCACAGGGATCTCCTGAGCCAGAAATGGTATTTCTGTGATTGACAACCGTGGATGTATTTTTCTTTTATGAATTTGCCTAATTAGGATTTATACGCATCATAATGTCAGTGTCCACAAACTCACAGTAAGCTTTCCAGTTTAAATACACTCACGCAAGAAAAAATTCTTCCTTTCATTTCACAGTGCAATTTCATGTCCCTTTGTTCTTGTGGGAAAGTTTGAGTAAGAAATCTCTTGTCACCCTCTCTGCTGTACTTTTTCCAGGATGAAGCCTTTTCTCCTCAAAAGAAGCTGAAGAACCTTCTTAGGTTTCTAAATAGGCAGGACTACTAGCAGCAGAAACACATGGAGGCATGCAGCTTTGATACTGCAAAATGGCTAGAGCTTACTGTAAAAGGCCATCACATGCATTGAGCTTTGCCTGCATATGAATTGATCGGGATGGAGTGCAATGATAGCACAGCTACATGCTCGTACTTCTAATACATGAGTTAATTCGGGCATCTGTTCATAATGCATTGTGCTGCCCACAGACACCCCAGGAGGCTTGCTGCAAACCAGCAACAAGCTAATGAAGACAGCGACAGAAAAGAGAGAGGGAGCGGGGCGGGGAATCGATCTGATCTCCTTTCAATAAACACAATATATACAAATGTTAGTTTCAATAACAGAAGTGATCCTTAAATCTCTTGCAGATTACCGAGGATAAACACTTTAAAATTTGTATTTAAATAAGAGAACGTGAGTTCTCTTGCCTGTGTAGGCATACCACAATTAAAAGGACCAAATGCATAGTTCAGATAATGACAGCTCAGTGCGGCTTTTGAATATCTCAAGTGCTGCTCACATGCAGCAGTCAGTTTTCTTAAGAGATGAGAGCTTGCATGGAATTTTCCTAACGAGGACATTTATTGAACAGCTATTCATGAAAATACGTCAAGGTATATCAAAAATCATCAAAAAACTTTGCATCAAAGTCCAAGCACTGAAAATACTGTATAAAGTAGAATAGATATAGAAAATGAGTCTTCAGATGCCTGTAAAACAAAAATCTGGAATTCCCACTGCCAATAGCACTGACTACCTGTACAGATAAGGCAAATGCCAAGTCTGAAATACACAAAGGACATGGAGCTGCAGTAGGTCGTATTCCCTCCTGTGCCCAGCTCAACATTTGAATTCAGCAGGGTAATCACTTTCAAATCCCTGATTACAATGCTGCCAAAAACCATAGGACAATTCTAACACAGATAATCAGTTTAGTGTGAATGTCTGAACGCTTGTCAAGCTCTCTTCATCCTGCATCTCAGCTACAGGCAGGCATGTTATAATCTCTTTGATGACAGCTTGATCGGTTCTCCCAGTATCTGCAAACATTTTTAACTCTTTGCTTTGGGTACCTCAGGTATTAGGACTACATATTAAAACAGAGCACTAAAAGTAACAAGTGATGATGGTACCTATTTGCTGTTGAGAATCGCTGCCCATCTAGAACACCAAAACTGGAATAATTCAGCATGTACCACCAGTGTCCCTGTCCTTGCAGGTATGAGACTTCATTAATTGTTTTCTTTCTTCTATCAAATAGCTAATTAAGCCCCTTATAGTTCTTGAAATCCTGCTTGCTATCTTTTTATGCCCACATCTTGTCCCTGCTAAGAGCAATTTCTTGGTATGCATTAGTTCTGGAACAAGAAATTTAGAAGTAAAAAGAAAATAAAACAAAAAGGTCTTTACAAGTCCAGAAAATCTAGTACACCTTAAGAGTTTATGAATAAATGACACAGCTCTTCCCTTGAGTTTGCTCAGGAATGTCCTCTACAGAGAAGGAATGTCAATGTAAAACCCAACAGAGGCATCATGGAAGAAGGCAAGGTGGACTCAGTACAAACAGGTGTAAATTTCATGCATTTAATCAAATTATGATAAAGAAACTAATCTGCAGCCACTTCAAGCAGTTGGTCTCACTTTAATTCTTTACTGTAGAGCTAGAGATGCAGTATCAATACATTAAGACTGCCAGGTTAAACAGGAAGGGTGGATTAAGCATAAATTTTCTTTTACTACTTGGAAACAGCATCAGCTTAAACAAATCCAGCTAGTAGAAACGTGTAAGTGCAAAAAGTATATTATGTTCAGATAACATTATCTGTAAGAACAACCTCTTTTAGTTAAAAATAACTATGACTTTTATTAAGATTAAGTATTTCCAAAGTTCTAATAATTTTCAAAATTTGTTAAGTAATTGCCTTAATTTTTAATAGCACGATCAAAGAAAAGAGTTACAACTATTTACTTGGAAAAGTATCTATGTTTCATTCATAGCCTCTGGGGAAACTAAGTTTCTGAGTAAAATAAAAAAAAACAGCAAGGGGTTTTCCAACTTACTTTAAGGGTCAGGTATGATAAAGAAGGGAGGATGAGAGGACACAGCCACAAGCTGTATCAGGGGAGGTTCAGGTCGGGCATCAAGAGGAATATCTTCACGGAAAGGGCTGTTAAACATTGAAACAGACTGCCCAAGTGGAGTCACCATCCCCAGAGGTACTCAAGAGACTACTGGACATGGCACTTAGTGCTCTGATCTAGTTGACAGGGTGGTGATTGATTAAAGGTTGGACTTGCTAATCTTAGAGGTCTTTTCCAGCCTAAACAATTCTGTGCTTCTGTGATGTATCCACGGCACAAGTGCATCATCTGAGGTCTGCCAAAGCCAACAAAGCCACAAATGCCAGATCTCATAGCAACTCTTCAGTGTATTTTGTACTGCACTAAAGCTCACCAAAACCTCCAAAAACTTAAGAGACACAAAGTTCTACATTATTTCAAATAGGGATCTATGGTGTAATTTTGTATCTGCCAGAGGGTTTGCTGGCTACATGTCATATCCCTACAAAGCAGCAGAAACTGAAGCAGAAAATTAAAAGCCTCACATGATTATAAACACAGGAGTTATCTTCCAGAAAACAGTTAAATTTTTCCAGAATAATAGGATGACAATTATTTCAAAGAAGGCCTTGAATACAAGAGTACGTGCTTACAACTGAATGCTGAATAATAATGTCAGAACAGTGGGTATGGTCCAAAGTCTAATAACCACACATTTCCCTATTCTCCTCTTTCCCCCCCAAAAGCATTATAACACAACATGCTTCTCTGACCTTGGGGGGCATAATTTCACAGCCCTTAACAAACTTTAGGTAGCACCGTGCAAACTCAAGCTCAGAAGAGCTGTAGTCTTACAGATTGTAAAAAAAAAGACAACCACTGCGCTAGCTGCAAGAATTACTCTTCACCAACTATGAGAGGCACCCAAGGGGAACATGGGTAGACAACAGTGCAGTAGCTCAAAAACTGCATCTGCTTGGTATCAAAGACTTTGGTAAATGAGACTGGCTTCCCCTTAATATTGCACTGTTTGCTCCCATTCAAGTAATAAATAGCATTCAAGGAAGCCAAGAAGAGCAGAGCATAAATTTTCTTCACTAATACAAGAGACAAGACACGTTTTTTCCCCAAAGTCAGGTCTGTCATTTGACCATAGAGGTGAAACACTTTCCATGTATTGTACACTATCTTGTAAACACTTTCCATGTATTGTACACTATCTTGTATTTCCTTTGGAAGAGCAGGGTTTAATTCTGTATTTGACCTGCCATCAGTGGAAGACAATAAAAAACAAAAACAAAACAAAAAAACCCCCACCACACTAGAAAACTCAAACACACACGCACAAAACCAAACACAAAACATAACAAAAAATCAACACATCCTGCAATTTTCAATGCCACTGCTTTTCAGCTTGTCTGGTATCATATTTCAGATGAGTTTTAGTCACCTGCTAAGCTGCATTTCTCTGATATTCAACCATATCATTATAAATGTATTTTAAGTACTTTCTTTTTACCAGTAAGACTTCTGTTAACCTTGACTTTAGCCTTCATGCAATGTTCTCTATAGCATTTTATACCTAAATAAATTATTCTGCTTTTGTAAGCTATGAGCCTCAACCAGGTTGCTACTTACAAAGAGCATTTATTAAATATCATTTTTTTGCTGCACTTCAAAACTTATTGCAATATGGTATTTTGCAGAAATGAAACAACCTTATCAACTTATGCAATAAGCAAATTGTGCAATTTAGCTAACATGAAAAATAAACTGTAATTGTGAGCCTCTGTAGCCTGTCCCACAGGTCAGCCAATTCTCTGTAGATAAAAATATCAGAAAAATCTCTTTAAAGAAAGGACAATTCGGCAGGGTGTGGAATTAAGCGCAACTAAGGAAGACAATTACAAATCACTTACAAGTACCCTGGCACATGTTTTTTTATCTCAAGTGAGGCACAACTTTCTTGATCTAGTGTAATTGAGAGGCATTTCAAATACACCGGAATACAGCTATCAGGACTAGTAAAGCAAAACTACTTCCTCCTGTGAAAATCCTCAGAGACAGCTGAATGCAAGTTTAAACATCCCACTCTGGCTTTAAGCTGGTTTATTAGGTTTAATGGTTGGAAATAACCACTGCACTTTTCAACCTGATTTCAACAGCTGAGCCAGCAGAATTCAGTGTATTTCGCCCTGCAGGGTTTCATCACTAATCCATAATCTCCATAAAGTTAAAACTTCAGTGATATTTAAAGAAATCCTACAATTATTTTAAAATGTGTGACCAAATAGAAATGTAACAAGTGCATACGCTTTTTTCCCTACTCATAGCTCTGATAAAAAACCCCCACAAAACAACCTGGACATATAATTTTAACTGTGTTTCTGTAGCACAGCGCACTTTCCAAAATGCAAGTGTAGGGTCTTCTTGAAAAGTCAGAACCTTCACTTCCTGCTCATGCTTGCTTAAGAACAGTGCCTGTTACTCCAAAATTAAGGACGAAGAGAGTTTAGATTCAGTTGGCAACTGTTTATAAAAGCATAAAAGAATATGAAAAAAATATATCTGAGAAGTATATGCAACCAATTAAGATAATGAAGATTGCTGACAAGGAGCGATTCTGTTTGATGTGATGGGGGAAAAGAAGTGTATGAGCAAACAGTCCTCTTTAAAGGTTTATATTATGATTCATTGATGCATCTGAACCTTTATCCCTTTTTTTGTAAGAGTATTTCAGGAGACAAGACAGTTCTTTTGGTTTTTAACACCTTGGAAGAGTCACTAAAAATAACTGCCACTGTAACAGTTCTATCCTTACTCCTTCATCTATATTTGGCACAGAAGCCTAGGAATACATTCAGATACCACAGGTGCAGAAAAACACGAAAAATAATGATGTCGTTCTAAGAAATTAGTACTGTGAGAGACACACTAGCATCTGGCACCATAAAATACTTCCTGAGTGAAACTAATCACGGTTTTGACAAGCAACTGGGCAGTACCAGGTGAACCAGACACAGGGACTTCTCGTCTTTTAGTATTAAGGCATTTTTTAACCCTTCTCCGGTTGAAAGAACACACAGGACTCTTTCTTGAAACTTAAAAACTCTCTTTCGTACCTAAGAAAAATTGGCAGAGACAGGTAAAAAGACTTTTGTGTCAATCCAGCGTCTGCCAGCAGGTTAGGAACAATGCTGAAATAAGCTAACACAAATTAAGGAGATTTGCAATCTATCCACTTGGCCACTGTCCACACCATTTAAGCCACATGCCACGTGCTTGTTTTGCACTGAATCAAGATACAAAACTCACAGAGTTAAAGGAAAAGATGCTGCCAAACTTCACTTGAATGTGGCATGGACAAGGCAGGGAATGAAGGGACATGAAAATCAAGGCCAGACCTTCAGCAAAGCAGTGCAGAGCTTCCTCCCTAGGCGGGACCATTCCCAGGGAGGGACAGCAAACAAGCTGCAACTCCAGGTCTACGCTTGGCCACAGTGCCACAGAGAGCCATCACATCACACACAGCTGATAGAATTAATAAACTAATTTAAAATCATTAATTTTCTTAAATACTGTGGGGTTTTCCCTACAATTAACAGCTTCCAAATAGAATAACAAAGACCTCGTGGGATTTATCCAGGAGCTAAAGTAAGGAAAGGACAAAGATGTATTTTTCTCCCATGCTTGAAAAGATCTTCTGAAACAAGAATATGAAACTCATGCAAAGACATCAGTGTCTTGATTCAGCTTGATAGTTTTTCAGTTTCTGTACTCCATCAAGCAGTTTCTGATCTCAACTTCAGTGTCAGTAGCAAAACACAGGTGTTGAAAATTAGTAAATTAGACAATCAGTATACTGCAAGGTTGTTTTCAAGAGTGAAACAAGCCCTTAAGACTGATAAGATGAACATTATGTGGCATGTCTGCTATACAGAGATTTCTTCTTTTTGAAGAAAAGACTTTCAAAGGCACTGAAAAAAAAATCAGCCACTGAGAGCCAAACCAAATGGTGAAACTGAAGATGGTTAAGCACAAGCATACTTTCAAAACAGTAACTTTCCTTAGCCATAGCTGACTTTAGAACAACTGTATGATTTAGTATTCCTGCATTATTCTCTTCCCCTCTCTCTAAAAATCTTTTGCCCAAGAACTCTGAATTTAAGTAGTCAAGATATATATAGATATTTACTCAAATATATATATGGACTTCTGCATCTGAATGTGCACAAGTCCATGGGACCCAAGGACATTCATCTGTGGGTCCTGATCTTTAAGGTCCAACCCTTAACATGCTGTGATTCTATGAAATATTGAATCCCTGGAGCACCATACATGAACAAACACTGGTTTGGATTTGATTCAGCAGTTGGTTTTGATCCACAGCATAATCCCACTCACTAATTAAAACAATTAGAGGTGTGTAAATAATCAACAACACACCTAGCCCGTAATGGGTTTATTCTTCCTAACAGCAAATTGAAGGAACCAAATCAAAGAAAAATATCATTTTTCCTTGCAGAAAGAAAGTAGGAGTAAAAAAGAGTAGGCAAGTATTTGCAGTGCAATAAACAGTTAACCTTGAGGAGGAAAAGAAAAGTAAGAGGCACATCAAGGCTTTCAACTTGTTTCTAACTTCCTTAAACAATTTAAACTCGCTTATTAAAAATATGCTGTTTATTATCTCTAAAATTACCATCCAAATTAAAAGGAATCTCTTTTCCACTTCACCAGGATTGCATGAAAGGTCAGCCAACAATCACTGCTGGGCTCGGACTGAAATTCATTATTTCCAGCCAGCAGTAATGTTAATGGCTATGATAATTACAGTCATTGGTGGTTTGGTTACTTCTTGTGCCATAACGAGATACCTTTATGTGACCAACATAATCCTACCTAATCCTTGAAGGCTTGCATATAAACCACAGAAGTGTCACAGAAAGGAAATTATATATGAGCAAAATCAGTGAAGTGTTATGACTTTTCATGCTTGTTTTCCAAAACACATGGAAATTAGATGATTTAACACTTTCAGTCTCCAAAAAGAATGGGAGATGTCAAGTGAGCCAAAACAGAATATTCTTGTTCAAGTACATCTTGTGGAATTTGCAGCCTTTGCACTTCAACTGGATTAGACATGAGACTACGAATTTTATTTGGAAATACCCCTACCAACACATCACCTTTTCTGAAAGTTTATTTTCATCTGCCCTATCATTTCTACTTTAATGTTTCAATTCCTTACCCTCCATTTCTCAATATCAGGACTGAAGAAACCACCAACACTGGCACACAAAGTGATCAAATAGTGATGGACAAATTAGAATTAAAAATCAAACTGAGGAGATCTTTAATTTGTGCCTTTGTAAAAGCAGCACAGTAGTGCCCAGGACACAGCATGGACCTGACATTAAGCGTGAAGATTGGTCACCATGACAAATATTAAACTGATCGATGCAATTATTGTCATGTAGGGCAAGTACACGCCAAAGAGTAAAACACCATCTTAATCACTCAACCTTGCAACTTGCTTTGACCAGGTAAGTTTTTGAACGTACTCCATCAGGACTAGGGATTTACATTAAATATTCAGGGTTGACCTGGTTTCATCAAAGTTAGGCCTATTTAAAACTTGTCTAGCTAGGACTAGGAAGTGGAATTAGGTGTTCTGAATTTTCTGGTTTGGGGTAGGTTTTTTTCCTTTAATAAGTCTTAAAATACATTTAATTTGTTCCAAAATTATTGAAAAAGAGAAGGTCTCTGGTTTTAGCAATACAAAAGCTAACCCAAAGTATAGCAGAGCAAAAACTGGAACAGTTCAGATAGACATATTTTATCTTATTCCTCATGAATTTAGGGTAGTAGTAAATGAGAAAGAAGCTCTCCAGTTTTGTCTCCTCCCTTATTAAAACCCTGTTTTCCATCTTTGGAAGCATATCTTCTGCAATTTAGCACTTCATACTTAATTCCCTTTTTTTTTTTAAACTATAGAATTACTAATGAAAAGGAACTGATAATTTATGCTTTTCAAAACCACGAATTATTCATAAACTGCAACACAGGACCCATGTAGAATCACAGATTCCGATTCCTACTGAAGTAGCTTGAAATAGCAGCACTAGTGGCAAAATAGCCACTACCGGAATCATAGAATCACTTAGGTTGAAAGGAACCCTTAGGATCAAGTCCAACCATAAAATATACTACACTGCGCCCATACATACTCTACTACACCCATTTCTCACCAGACTAATTAACTCCTGCCTACTTATCACACAAAGGTATCTAATCTTAATTTTGTTATCAAGAAAGGTCTTTCAGAGTCACTTTGGCGTCTCTGCAAGACACCACACTCTGCCGTACAGCCACAAATATCCAAATGCCAGAGTGGCTATGGTTCATGTATGTGGGCTTTACTCTCCTTGTATTTCCAGTATAACTAAGATGACAAAAACAAAAACAACTTCCAGACTTCGACATAGCTGCGGTGACAAAAAGAATATTCTGGCAATGACCTACAACATTTTGGCACAGGACAAATGTTTCCAGTTGAGTTTGCCCTGGAATTCATAACATAAGGCTGACACTGAGAGGATGGCACAAAACCTGCAGCTGCTATACTTTGTCTGATATAAGTTAGAGACTGAAAACCATGAAAGCAAGACAGCATTCTCTTACATAATAAACATTAAAAAATAAATAATAAAAAGCAACCCTCAAACAACAACAAACAAACAAAAAACCAAGAATCAAAGAAATCAAGGAAAATAAAAATAAAATCAAGGGAAAGGAATCAAGGAATTCATCAAAGGCTTGTGATGAGAAACTGTGTATTATTCCCAGTAAAACAAAAAGTGGTAACCT
>VZTA01028465.1:47689-113868 GCA_013398855.1 Mohoua ochrocephala
GTATCCTGCAACAGAGAATTCACTGAAATTCCTAATCTCATGATAAGACTCTAAAGTAGGTCACAGCAAGCTTAAAAATTGACAGAAACCAAAGAATAAGGGGTAATAGTATGCAAATCACCTTCTTTGCAAAGTTGATACTTCTTCCCCCTCCCCCCTTGACTTTGACAAAGCCTCGAATACAAAAGGATCCATTGTCTCTGCAAACAGAAAAATATTTATGAACACGCCTTTAAAAATATGTACTAATGACAAATCATGTGCTTTTAGACCATGTCTAATTGATCTAGAATTCCTTCAGTAATTACGTTTTCTTAATTACTGACTTACGTCTGGTCAGTGTTACCATAAATGCTGTGATTAGAAGGTGTTAAAAAGACCAACCACATGGTATAGAAATCCTAGTTCAAAATATACACATAATTATAAACACTTTTTTTTTTTTTTCCCTTAAAGTTATAGTCTCACAGCTCAGGAGAATTTAATCTTACTTTTGCACAGAAGTATGTTAGAACAAACTTCAATCAAATTATGTTCTTGTGAAAAGTAAAGAGGAAAATTACAGTTTCTTTCATCTTTAAGATAAAAGAACTTTTAACAGTTTCCTCTTTAAAGAGGAAAATAAAAATTTTTGAGCAACAATTTTAAGTAAACATTGTGCAACCAAATTTATCTTAACGTTCAGCACATCCTGAAAACTATGATTTTTGGTAAAACAAAGAAAAAATTACCCAAGAATGAAAAATGTCTGCAAAATGTCTGGCTTCATTACATCACAAACTGTAATCATGATTTTCAGTGCTTAATATGCTTCACACTTAGTAAGTTAAATAATTAAGTGATATTTGTCTCCTCCCTATATCCAACAAGTTAACTTGGACTAAATTTAGGATCAGAAGCTCGAAACAGTTTTGTTTGGTCCAAGGAAAGGTCAATGCTTGAGGATAAAGTACTTTACTATAAGTAAAATTCTTATAAGCACCTCCCAAATCACATTCTTAAATCTGAAAGACATATTCCAATAGACAACCAGTAGCTAGAGATTTGTTTCCAGCTCAAAGTTTCAGATTCCACTCTGGGAATAAAGCATTGCACTCATGCTATCTTTAGTTAAAAGCGAAATGCTACTGCATCAACTCTGCATTCAACACAGCATATCAATCTTATTCTAGGTTATTATACCCAAGAAATAACCTACCTCCTGCCAAACAGTGCTTTTTCTTTCTTTTATTCCTTTACACCCTGTTTTAAAAACAACATTTTCAGACTTCAGTACTGCACACTTGCAGGGCTTTGACAGAAAAAGGAAAAAATGTAAGTGGTTATAGTAGGGAAAACTGTACTGGATACAATAAAGTGACCAGGTGAAACCGTGTGTGTTAAAATTTGTGTTTTGTTCTCTACAATTTAAGAGCCCCAGCACCATATTCACATTTATTGTCAATATACAGTCATGTTTTCAAATGTCTTCTTTGTATTCAATGTAACTGCATGTAAGGAAATCTTCCAAACCCAAATCTTACTTAAGGTGCCGGAACAGAACTTCCTAACACCATGTCATGAGGTTTTAAATACTCAGTAAATCAACTGCCACAGTTCAGAGTATCTGTCTATCCACGCCCAGGTTATTTCACAAGTACTGTCTCTATTGCTAAGAGGTTGGGTGATGTGTGTCTGCAAACTGACCTTTGAGTGGGCAACGGGAATCAAGAATCATTAAACTTCAATGACTTCTGCAAAAACCAGATTATGTCTGTTGTAAAGGGAAGAAACTCCCAGACAGCGTAATTTTTGTAAATTATTAATGCAAATTCTTCTAAATCTTGGTCTCGGGTGAGCAGAAGTGGAGAGATTTGGAATAAGCCACAAAAGAAAGTGGAAGAATTGAGGAATCTGAAGAAGATGCAGAAAGGTTCTGCAAGAGAGAGAATGATGGAAGCTTATAGGAATGAGGTTTGCAAACACTCCAATGCAGGCAAAAGAAAGCAAGCACCAAAGAAGTTAGAAAATTGAGGTGGGGAGGAAATGTTGAAATATTTTACCTGTGAGAAATGGAGGAATTAGGTGAGAAATCTTTTGGGAACATATTCTTAAATATTTTTAGTATCCTTTCAATAGAACATTTGCCTAGAGAGGTAACTGTAAACATTCAGTGCCAACAGAATGGTCAGACCAGCATCTTTTAAGGACGGAATTCTTCTGAGCATGTAAGTGGTCCATCAAATCAGAGATGGCTCCAGGACCCGCTTTCATGAAAGAGCAGAATACAGATAACCCACACTAGGCAAATGCAGCTGAAATGCTGGATGAATCTACCATAACCTAAGAAATTCTAAGGCTGTCATTCTGAAGTGACACCCAATAATGTTAACACAAGTCTAGCAGCTCTCATACAGTTGGATTTTGATATTTATCCAGACAGAAAGTTAACTGCTGCCATAAAGGAAACTGCAAAGGACCTTAAATCTGAAAAGAATGGAGAGGTGCTGAATTCAGAAATGCTGGGAAAAAAAGCATTTCGTTTTTTGGCTTCTCAAGCTTCTTACTCCAAAGGAAATCAGCAAGTGTTAATGTTGGTGGGGAGTTTTGAGGGGTTTGGGGTTTTTTTTTTCATAATGCGGTCATTTGTACTCAGAGAATGGGACTAAGACCAGAAGAATCGTTCCATGTAAGTCATTAAAAAAGGAGCAGATTGTCATGACTTCTGGATTACATTGACCATTTCAAAGGTGAATGCCCTTTCTGACTAGCATCAGCATCCCTTCCTATTTCAAAGCATTATTTATGTCTCTCATTTAGGCACAGGCCAAAAAATAATACAGTCCCCATTTCATATTTGACAGATTTCAGTATGAAGAGACTTGATAGTAATTACTGTGCATGAAAGCCTCAGTGCTGTAATTTATCACAACAAAAGCACTGCAATAAACAAAACATTGGTGATGGAGGGACACCACAAATGCTCACAACACCTGATAGTCAATGAACTTGTTACTTGTAACTTTGTTGTACAAAGCCAACATTTAATAGGAAGCCACGAAGTACCCTAAAGGATCTGTATTTACACAAATAGATGAATTAAGAAGATTAATTAAGATTATGATGTGGCAGAGAAAGTAAAGTGTCAAGACGTGAAGGGAAGAAAAAATATTTAAAAGGTAAGAAATAATGTTTCTAGAAGAAAACTAATTAGCAGCTAATTTATCACATTGCAACTACCTACCATCCTGAGGGGGTTTCTGACAAGCTAGAAGGGGAAAATTAAAGAAATCCTCTGAAACAGATCTAGGGCAGTATTCTAGGTCAGTATGCTGAGAGAAGCAGCACTGCAGAGGGCTGAGCAGCAGTGGCACTGCAGTCTCACAGCTGCCACTGCGTGTTGCTATGGGCACAAATCCCACAAAGAACTCATCCTCAAATCCCCAAAGACTCATTTTCCCAACAAGGCTGCAATAAAAGTGTTATTTCGAAGGAAAACTTGAGAGATACTGTGAAAAATGTGGACTTTAAATCTTCAACTTGAAGAAAAGTTGCTACTAAGATTCTCCCCTCCATGAGCAGGGAAATGCTCACTAACTTCGGTCAATTACTGCTTTTTGAGCACATTGGAGGCAACTGCCCGGAGGTGGGACAACGCTTTACTCCGATTACTTGAGCCCACCGTGATGAACCTCCCCCCTCATCCTCAGCAGCTAGCAGGGCCCTCTGTCCTACTTTAAAACTAGCGGTGGGACATGAGCATCCCCTTAAAAAAAACAAGGCAAATCAGGTATTTCAGAAAGACAGCATAGGTAACTGTAATTTAACAGGCTGGTACACAGTTTTAGGATACAAGGAAGGAATAACAACAACAACAAAAAAGGAAAAAAACCAAAACAGAACAACAAAAACAAAACAGAAAAGCCTCCAAACAATCAAAAAGACTCCAAAAACCCACAACCCCCCCCCCCAAAAAAAAAAAATCCCCACAAACCCCAGCCACCAACACAACCCTTCCCACAAGATTTGCATTAGTATCCCAGTCCCAAAGGATGACAATTCATTTCTTCAATTACCTCCTCCATACCCATTTCTAAGCATGTGTTAAATAAGTTTGTCACATTACACTATATTTTAAACTCAAGATGACTGAACAAATTATGCTACTATAAATACAACTGTCAAAGTTAGATAGGCAATTCCAAACTGCTTTTTTTTCCAAACTAAAAAAAAATTGCAATTTATCCTAGAGATCAGGCTAGACATGCACAAATAAATTACAAATATCTATATCCCAGAATAAACATTCCAGCAGCATCCAAAGTTGCAATTACAGAATAATTAACTACTTCATTTTAAAGGACAAAAGGACATCAACTAGTATCTACAAAGGTATTTATTATGCAACAATACATTAATATAATAATAAATATTAATAATAGTTAATAATAATAAGCCCAAAGAAATGGTTCTAGAATCTAGAAGGCCCTAGTCAACAGCTCAATTTGCATAGCACAGGAGCCCAGAGAGTTTTGGTTTTGTTTACAAAAATATATAAAACCGCTTAATTAAAATACATTAAAGAGATTAATTATAAGACAGCTTTGAAAGTTCAGGAAGGAAAAGCAGGAATCTGATTCAAACTTAGGAGTGGTTGCTCATTAACTTAAATTGAGCTCAAAGTGTTTGCTTATCCTAAAATTCAGTGTTTGAACAGCTAGTCAAAAACCCGAGTCTCTAAAATTAGTATTGTTTCATTCATCTGAGAGACCTGCAACAAAGCATCATTCCTAGTTACTACACCTGGAACAAACAAAAGGCATATGGTCACGTGTCCCCAGGCAAGGCAGCCTTTATGAGATCCAACTACTAAGTGGCAAATTGAAAAAGCATTTAGTATTCTTAAATTAGTTTACCGGTATTTTTTCTCGTAACTATCGTTTAGGTACACGTGACGGTTTTGGCCACAGTTTTTCACCCAGCTGTATTACCTTTGAACAAACATTCTGGGAGTTTGCCAAATAATTTAATGTAAGAGACAGAAACATGATGATATCACAGGCAAAACAAGTTATTTTGCTTCCTAATTTCCAGCTGTGGTATATTGTTAGTCTCTCAATTTAATTTTGATACCATATCCAGGACCAATCTTCCAAGTCTGCAGACCCAAGTGAAATATGGAAAGTGAGCCTACACACAAATAAAGAGAAGTTTGCAAGTTATTTGCTTATATCCTGTGCTGGTTTTGATTGGGACAAAGTTAATTTTCTTCATAGCAGCTCGTATGGAGCTGTGGTTTTGGGTTAGTGCTGAAAACTGTGTGGATAACACAGGGGTGTTTTAGCAATTGCTGAGCAGAGCTCACAGAGTCAAGGCTTCTCACCCCACCCCACCAGTGAGGAGGCTGGGAGTGCACAAGGGCTTGGGAGGGGACACAGCTGGGGCACGCTTGGCATTGAAGCCACTGGTGCTCACATGTTGCAGAAGTACAGCTCCCATAAAATGCAACTTTAAATAAGCCTCTTTTTACTCTTCCTTGCTAAATTGACATAAGTATTCCTGGCAAGTTCCTACTTAAATACCTTACATCCCCTGTAGTTACTAGTAAATGAGGCTGTAGCTATTGAGATAACAATCCATTTAATGCTCTCAAGACCAGAAAAATGGGGAATCCCTCAATTAATAACTACCTGATTCATGAAACACAGAGTTCCCCCACTGCGTAACAAAGTACCAAGAAATCAGACATGGATCTAAACCTGCACTATTTCAATGCATTAAGGTTTTCAGGTCTTGAAGTCCTCCAGTTTCTCCAAGAAAAGACAGAGATTTGAGGTTTGGCAGGAGAACACCATTCAGAGTCACTAAGAAGCATCATAATTGCATAAAATTCAAATTATGCAACTATGCTGTATCCTGTAAACCACACACTTCATTCCACATGCTGATCTTGATTATCACAAGACCTACACAAACACCTAGTACAAACATACCCACAGAACACACCTTCAGCAACAACAAAGAGATAAAACTGAGATGGAAAGCCAGAGTGCAAAAAGTAGAAGATCAGACTGTACAATTATTATAAACAATTAACAAAGGAACAAAAGTAGACATTGCCTATTCAAAATCCAGAAGTACAAGGAAGTACAAAGGGACTTTCTTCACTTCTTAAAATTCATTAAAGGCTTCTGCAAAACAGCAATGAGGATAAGCATATTAGCTCAAACGTTTCTCAGAAATCACTGCATACACAGCACAATCTGTTACAAAACTAGAAGTACAGAGCAGCAAATGTTTATCTGCAGCTTAAACATACAAGTATCAGCTTAGAATAAAAGACTTCTTTTTTAAACAGCTTGACACCTCCTCTCTGATTTCATTAAGTATGTCTTGTGTTGATCAGGCAGGGCTGCGTGCATGTTCTCCGCTTACCACTCTAGCTTTCTGATGAAAACTTTTTGCTATTCTAGAGTTCAGTACTTTTTATCTCTTAAATCTGTTGAACTTGTTCCCTTTTTGTACACACTTTAATCCTGCAACATTATCTCTGAGATGTTTCAAGCATAAATTTTAGTGAGAAAAGCGTGAGAAAAGGACCAATATATGTATTTCATATGCTAAACATCTATAAAGCTGCAAATATCTGCCTCACAGTCCTCTGCAAACCTGCCTAGCTCAGGTGACTAGTGAAATTCAAAATTTTCCACATTACTTCCAAAACTGTCTTCACATCAAGAAAGTTTATCTTCTTTTTTCCCTTCAAACAAGTAAACAAGACAACAAAATGCACAATAACTAGATATTATTAAGGAATGGCAGCATTTATACAGTTTCCAATTGAGGATAACAAGCATTTATACAAAGATTTGGGCATTGACTTGGCATGTTCCCTTGAAGGAGATTAAGTACCCTTCTCTCCATAAACAAACCCAGTAAAATTTAACTTTTCATTCTCTTCTTCATAAGAGAGTCTTCCTCAACCATTCACTGGTTTCCAGCAACCCATTATCACTTGGCTCGGGTTTTTGAAAAAGGTATATCCACACCATTTAGATGCAGAATTTTCTGATTCTTTTTCCCTCTGCTAAACAATTTAACCTTCAATTCCAACTTCGATAACTTATGTAACTAAATTTTAATTTCCAGGGTGCATTTAATTTGCATATGCAAAATGACAAGAAAAATGTATGGTTACTCCAATTTTAATAAGTTATACATCCTCAGAAAGATTTTTATCTGTATTAAATACTGTTACCCCCAAACAAAGCCTAGAGCTCTCATCCACTTTCTGTAGATCACATTTATCAAGAAAAGCACATTCTTTCCTAGAAATGGCCTTTGCTCAGGATAAAAAGCTTGAAAGCAGCTATTCTTTATGTTGACAGATTCGTATGAAAGAAAAAATTAGAAAAGAAAAATTTATATTTGTGTAGCAGATTTATTCAAAATTTGAATGAGGAAGATTGCAGGTTACTTACTAAAGTTGCCTTTTACAAAATCAGCTACAATAGTGTAATAAACTGTACTAAATCACCTGGGAGCTGATTTGTTTTGAAGGACTTTTACAATCTTTTTAATTAATCCAGTCACTTGCTACAAGAAAATCAAGTTATTCCTGGAGATGAATGAGATTACATGACCTGGTTTCCAACTCATTTATTTCCTTTTTTTAGATTTCTTGAAAATCTCCAAATTTCAAGCATCTTGTCTAAAGCATCATCTACATATCTGGGTAACAAAACTACTTCTCTGTTCCCAATTAGTTCTTGGCTTCTCTATCATTTCATATTGTCCCAATAATAAGATGATAAACAACCATTTTAACTTGATTTCTGATGAGAAACAGATTGGATTCACTGGTCTACCCTGCTTAGTTGTGACATTAGAATTGAACGCTACTCTGGCTGAAGGCAAATCACCACGTCAACGGATATCTTTTCCACATTTTTTTCCTATCTGTTTTCAAAAGAGCTGAAGAACCATGTTTGCTTCTGGTAGCACAATCTTTCAAATACACTTTTAACTCATATTATTCTATCCTTAAACAGAAAAGGAAAACTACAAAACAACCACGGCGCATTCACCTGCTTACCATTTGTACCAGGCTTTGAGCGTCAAAGAAGCATTAGGGTTTTATACATAATGCAACCAGTAAAGCACTCTTCGTCTTGGTTTCCTTTTGTGGTTACTTTTGTTATCATCTTTGCAAACTTAAAAAGTAGTGCCTGTGGGAAATTCAAAGGTTATGGATGCATCACATCAGTGCCACCAGGAGAGGTAGGAGAGAGGAGGTTAAAATAGAAGCTAAAGAGAGGAAAGGTTACAAAGGAGAAGAATGGAGGTAGGAAATGTGAGATAGATTCCTTCTCCTTTTGAAGTCCTAGACCTTTTATATCTGGCTTCTGAAATGACATAAGGAATACCTGTCACCATAAGACAGTCCAGCAGTGTAAGAGGTTGCTCAGGAAGGTTGTGCAGTCTCTCAAACTATAATTTTTCAAGGCTACCAACCAGATAAAGTGCTGAGTATCCTCATCTCACCTCACAACTGACCCTGTTTCGAGCAGAAACATGGACTAGAGACTTTCTGAGGTCCCTTCCACCCTGAATATGCTGTGATTTATTCTGAGTTCTCAAGCTGAGTGTGTGAATACAGTTCTAAATCATACATGAAAAGGATAAAAAAATGCTGAAACAAACTAGCAAGTAAATTCTGAAGAACCCTTTTACTATGATTACAGCCTTCCCGCCTGTTGTCATGTTCAGAAGCAACATTAAGGGTAATCTGCTTGATCTTCAAAAGAAGGAAGAAAAAATTATTATTCAGTATTCCTACAAAATCCTGTTTCCTTTAAAAGCTATGTTATTGTACATTTTGTACCCAGTTCAGATGAGACTATAGGGAATATAACTTGTACTTAAATGAAGACAAACTTGTCTAGATAAAGCCTGAATCTCTTCTATTCTTCAGAGCAGAGTCCTTTGCCTGAGCCCTGCTCTCAAAGAGAGAAAGGGGAATTTCTGACCAACCAGTAGAATCAACAGCACTCCCACATCTTGCTCATGTACATCTACTTGAGTTGTAAACACTGCTGTTAGTGACAGAATTGGTATCGAAAATGACAAAGATGTAACAACAGTCTAACTACTGAAGGCTACATAGGAAATCTGAAAGATATGCCCAAAGAAACACACGACATCTTCCCCTCCACGTAAAATCAAAATATAAATGGTAGAAAGGTATTTTGTGGAGGAAAATAGTTCAAGATAAAATACAAGCTATTTGGATCTGCACTTTACTGCAACAAAATATAGACATACATTAGACACCAAATTAGGAAGATGTAAATAAAAATTATAACAATAAATGATGACAACTACGTTCTTAGAAAGTAGCACAAAACAAGCATAAGCACAATCTCATTGTGGAAAAAAGTAGTCCCTAAAAACCAGGGAGATCACTACTGTATTCAAAGTAGAACACTGAATGACTAATTCCAGCAAGTAGAGCCAAAACCAGACACCTGGACTTTAGATTTCAGTTTTGCATGCCAACCAAGTAGAACCACCTTTAACTACAGTAAAGGGAGGTGAAATGTGCACTAAAATAAAAGCAAAAAAAGGAGAGACTGTATCTATTAGCCCAAGGGGAGGATGGGAGAAAACACCTTAGAAGAACACCTATCACTCAAAAACCATCAATAGAACAAAGCATCAAACAAATACAATGCCTGAAAGGCAGAAGGTACCTCACTTTTGCTCTTATAAGCTACATATAAATATATGTATCATGTTGGTAATGGGCTGAGTCTGGGAAACTGAGCCATTAAGACAACAAACTTATTCACAAGGATACTGATGGAAAATAGGCCCATTAAGAAACATGTTTCATTAAAGTTTAACTTCCTTTAAAACAAACAAACAAAAAAACCTAAACATGAAAAACCACCCCAATCCCCAAAAACTCCACCATCACCATCACACAACCATCCAGTTGTATCTATGAAAATATACAAACAAAAATCAAAGATGGTAACAAGGTATTTCCCAAAAAGCTGGATATTGAGGAGCTGAACCTGTTTGTATACAAAGTATACAAAGAACTGTACATCTTAAATCCATACAGTTCTACACAGAGTGAGCTGTTACACTGTCCAGCAGTCGAGCTGGGGGTAAAAAAAAGTCTTTCTCTTCTACCCAAATTACTCCTTAGTGAAGAATTTACATTCTAAGTCTCTATTTTAAGTGAACAATAGTTAGGAAGAAAAGTTATCTATTGGGTCACTAGTGAATTCCTCTACCAATGAAAATATTGTATCTTGCAGTACACAACGTTTTATTCAGTCTAGTTTAGACACCAGTCAATAGCACTTTCCAGGGATGATTGATTGCATATATCCCATTGGAAAAAGCTGTGCTGTTTAATGCAAACATTCTGTATTTAATTTCTAGTCACCAGTGACAGGGAAAAACTCTCATCAGTGAGTTTTGTTCTCTGTAGTACCTTCTTGCTTTGCGCTGCCAGCCATCTTCCAGCAACCTTCACATTCCCTCAGGTGAAATTCCCTCATGCCATTTTTTTTCTCTCTCACTATGTGTGTTGACACAGGGCTGATAAAAGCTCATGCAGCACTTTTCGCTACAGCAGCTCTATCCAATACTGATTCAATACAGATAATGCAAGGGAAGATTCGAGAGGCAATAATTTCATGGGACTAAGGAGTCTTGGAGAGACTGGTAACACCAGTTACAAGCAATTATGGGGAGAAAACAGGATGAAAAGCTGGAATGACAAATAGCTCAGGAGCCCTCAGTGACAAGAAAAAAAAAACAACAAAACAAACAAAAACTAATGATAAAATAAAATAGGGTTTACGAACTCCCTAACAAATCCTGAAAGGGCTTATGTAAATATAGCTCAGCTGAATCCTACTCACACCCTCTCCATACCTTCAACTCGCAGGCTTTTATTACCTGCACATCAAAACTTCTGTGCCTGTGCTGGGTTTTTCACCAGCTGCTCTTCCCTATAAATCAAAGGCATCTGTCAAGCCTCAACTTCAGACCTGCAGCAGACTCTGCTTTCAACTCAGCTGACTGGGAAAGTGAACCTCACTTTTAACCTGCATTTTTATCGCTATAATGTCACTTCTTTCAAGTGAACATTTACCGCAGGCCCACACACATCAGCGTGTTGCGAGCAGCAGTGTTTACGTCAGTTGTGTGCTTGGTGGCACCTCCTCAGTAAATGGATTTCAGAGATGACTGCCACCACATAAACTCCAAGCAGCATCTAGTGCTTAGCAGAACTGTAAAAAACAAGCCAGATAACAAAAGCCCAAATTGTCAAAAAAGAAGCCATGCCTTTGGGATGAAGGTGAGGCATACGCAGAGTAAGACTCGTCCAATCCCTATCTTACTTTAAAACAATAAACCTAATTTACTAAGATTAACTTTCAGAACAAACCCACACAGTTTAAACAAGATAGGCAAACTACCTAGGAATATGCAAATTGATCCATTATAGAATTTGCATAAAATCTGAAGGAGAAAAGCTATGAAACATTTGGCACTTATGCTTTAATCCTCATGCTGTCTCCCTTGGCAGGCAGAGAAAAGGCCCTCTTCAAATCATCACAAAACTCAGCATTATTAATGGCCACCCGCCTTAGAGACACTTCTGTGGAGAGGGTTTTCATAGCTAACATTAATATCTGTGCAGCAAATCATTTTTATTTCGTTTTTCTAGTGCAGTAAACCCCAATGTCCCAATTACAATTGCTTCACAGTATTGCAAGTCTAACATTCCCAGACATTATCTCATAGAAAAGAAATAAAAAAGTAAAGACAAGAGAGTGTGGAGAGCAAAGAGATTACTTACTGCAGTTATATGTTTCTGTGTGCTGTTACAGCATTTAGCTGAGTGGAACCTGAATCTTCAGCTGCTAACAGCCCCTAAGTCAGTAAGTAGCGAAAGCATTTCTCTTCCTCTTGGTCCTCTCTGAACAAACATCACAAGCAAAATACATTTCTAGTATTTCTTTTTGGACTACTTAGTCTACCTGGCCCAAACTAAAAAGGAAAACCATTCTTACTTCTCACTCCACATCCTCATGTGGACACACTTGATGGAAAAAGTTCTCCCAAAGAAGAAATATAAAGTCTACTAAAAAAATCTCCTGTCATGGTAAGTCAAAGAAAAATAAATCAGTGCTTCTCTGACCAGAGAGTACCTCTTTATCCCTATGACATTAAAATCTTAGCAACACAGACTTCTTCACTGTTTAGGGAAGTGTGTGTAAGAAATTCTGGTTTCAGCCATTAAACGTATGCAGATCAAGTAAGCTCTCTGTATTCTCAGGGAGCTTTTCCATGTCAGACATGCCTACCATGAAGGCCTGTATTACAGAGAGAGCAATTTGACTTGCCCTGTGCACAATGAAATAAAATGTTCGGTTATTTCAGTCTCCAGAACACAGAAATGGAATAGACTTGCAAAATACCTAGGAAAACAATAAACAGACAAACTGGTATAGCATTGCAAATAAATGCATTGATTAATAAGATCTAAACATGAAAATCATGTTAAAAAATAAAGCATTGTATTGAAGGATCAGAAGATACCATTTAAAAACTGTGACCCATACTGCTTAATACGCTTCTAATTTTGAAAATAATGATAAGCAAATAGGATTCTTTTTAGCTGACATTAGATTGTTTCCTGCAGTTGAAGAATGGTATTAAAAATGAATATGGGAAATCTAATATTGAAATAATTTGGCTACCACTTTATTTCTCAATATTAAACAAAACTTTGAGATCTCAGGTACTTTTCTGATTTGATTGGGTCTCGGACATACACTTGATTCTGTTTCATGTGAAATTTCTCAGAGAAGAGGAGACAAATACAGTCAATAACTGGTGTGAGAAATGATCTGCACGACTGAACCCACTTTCCAGCTGAAGTCGGTTAGCTCAGCCATCAGCAAAACCATTGGGCCCTTTCGGGGAGACTGCTTGGCACACAAAATGATCCTCACCCGTCTTCAGTACTTAACAGCCAAGCCAGAATTCCATAAGCTATGGAAATTACTTATGTAAAAATAATATTTTTAGTACTACAGCTGATATTGCTACCATTTTATGAGAACACTTGAAAAGAATTTTGCAGCATCCTCCTAATCAAGAGTAGTAACACGTAATGCACAAAAAGCATTTATTTTTTAATAATTCATTTAAATAAATATATTTCAGATACAAAAAGTAAAATTACTTTAAAATCTGGAAATTTGTTTGTATTAGAAGAACACTTTTACTGGAGTAAAAATTTGTCAGCTCTTGGAATGCTGGTGAAGCGTTACCCCGCACCAGGTACTGGCAACAGCAAGCAGGTACAGCATCACCTGCAGGTTGTGTCAGTGTTAATGAATCACCTTCCTTCAATCTTCAACTCTCACCATGACTTAAATACAATTTACAATTCTACTCACAAAAAACCCAATCTGAACTAGTACTGATGCTTTTTAAACCAAACAGCCTGCAGTCCTGAGTAACATGCCATAGCTGACCCTCCTCTGAGCAGAGAGAGTGGACAAGATGATCTGCAGGTGTCCTCCAGCCTTTGCTTTCCTATGATTCTGTGATGTTTGAAGAAAGCACAGCTAGAAGTCAGAACGCTGTACACATCTGTACAGATGGGCTCCTTTTACCAAATTGTACACCCATTCAAAACAAACAAAAACCAGATAAACACGAGTGACTTTGCTATGAGAGGAATAAATAATAGACATTGAAAGGAAATGGCAGGCCACAATTTTATTTAATTATGGCATAACAAGAATCCAGGTCAAAGCTACAGCATTCCCAGCATGGTGTCTCCTAAGGATACCATTCTTTTGGTCCAGTCAGAGCCCTAGCAAGGCAAAGTTGATCTCTGTCTGTTGACATAAGGTCTATTAACCTTAAGTACTAACCACACCAGAACGTACAGCTATCACAGGTTCAAAATTGGAACAAACCCAATTTTTAATAAAGAATACTTTTGACACAAACAGAACAGCTGCTCAGTCTCAGTTTCAGTTATCAGGAAAATTTCTTGACCAAAGGAAGAACGTGATTAAGTAACCCATAGAATAAGCACAAATCCAGCTACACTGCCACAAAGGAAGCAAGATAGTCCTGCAAGTTTTCTTCTTTTGTCCTGAAGAGGCTTGATATCTGAAACAAAAGTTGGAAGGCTGCCACTACCAGCCACACTAATCAGTGCTCCTGGGTCTAGTGATGATACCAGTAAACTTCATTCTCTCCTTTCCCTACACCTTTTGTAGGGTTACACTTGGTCAGCAGTGTTCCTCCTCTGCTAAATGTTTCAAAAGCACAGAAAAGAAAGTCAGAAATAGCAAGGGAATGTTCCCGTTGACTGGATGGGATATCACGGAGGCTTTTCAAAACCTACTACACTTTAAGCTTCCAACCAACCTATTATTTTGAGAAGCTTTCCACAGAAAGCTGTTATTTTGTCTCTCTTACCACATTAAGGTAGAAAGGCAAAAGAAGACAAAAGCAAGTAGACCGAGTAAGTAACTAGAAGACAGTGGGAGCCAAATATTTTTTTTTTATTCAAGTTAACACCAAACCATTTGTTAAATGCATCTATTACTGTACTGTGATGCATCTGCCTCTTCAAAGTCTTATTAGCACCAGCTTCCATTGCTTAGTAATGAGTGACAGCAACTCTTATTCAGCTTAAGACATTAGATACTCCTTATACAGCCGATGACAATTATGAGTTCCAGAATTCTTGAAGATCTTCATAACAATAAAAAAGGCTGCTTGTCTTACATCAACCTCTTAATGATAAAAGAGCCTAATTTAAAGCAATAACATTTGACAATCGGTGAATTCTGAGAACAAAGCATGCGTGCTTTCAGACAGTTTGAAAGAATATTACCTTACTGAAAATGAGCACACTGTAAGACTTCTGTACTCCTGTTACATACACATTAGAAAAATATTAAAAGAGCATCAGGCCTCTTACAAACATTTCTATAAATTCAGTATAAGCTTTTATGAAATAAAACAGCAAAACATTTCAGTCATGGCCTATATTCTTCTGCTTTCTCAAATTGGTACCCATTTGCGTTCCTTCAATGTTTAAGTCATTTAAAAAAAAAAAAGACAAAATTTAAGAACTACTGTGGCAACACTAGTCAGAAGAATGTTGTGTTCTTCTACCTCCCTTTATCAAAATTCCTGTTGACAGCTGAAGAGGGTAAGTTTAGATATAAAGATGCCACAGATATTTTTCAACTCTTGAACTGTTATACCTTACTTCTGCTTCATACCAAAAGGCAGCTGGCAGTCTGGTCTGCTCTCTCTGGCCAGCCAGGTACGCTGGAGCTGCTCCCCTCACAGACAGTATCATCATTACAGTAACTTTTCACAACAGCTCACCCAGACTTTGCGGAAGAGGCTCCCTGCTCCCGCCTCATGATCAACTCCTGTTCATCAGCTCTACATGAGAAATCTCAGTAAATTTCTCTAACTGCCTTTTTAAGAATGCAAAGAAAAAGTAGTATTTTAATAGATTAAAAAAAAAAAAATCTTATGCAAAGAAGTTGGAAGACATGCTCAAAACTCCATTACATTAAGTATCACATGTAACCTAGCTGATCACACACTATAAAGAAATTTGAATTTTCAAATGCAAAACCAAAACAATAGTCATCTTCTGACACAAGGAAGAAGTGGACATATCAGCTGAAACGCTTCTTGGTAGCAGTCATTAAATCCCATGCCTAATCTCAGACTGCTTGCATTTTTAGTGCTAAGATTCCTTAAAAAAAAAAACAACAAAGGAATCACAGAAAAAAAGAAATTTTTAAGGGCCTGAAACTAAACCTGCAAACAGGCTGCTCAAACAACTAAGTCACAGCTCAATTAAGTGGATTTTTCAGCTAATTTCTTGCTATTTGGCATTTTGAGTCATAGGAAAACAATTACGTCTTTTCCATATGGGACAAGGGAGGAGCTGGTCACAAGAGTTGGGCAGAGGAAACGTCACACTTTTAAAAAATAGCAAACAGCATGTAATTTTTGTAGATTGTCAGGGATGATTTCACGGACCTCTGCATGAGACCTACAGGCATCCATAGCTTTAATGAAAAATCAGAAAATCATAGAAAGGGCATAAAAGACCTGCACATGATTTGCAGTGCTACTCTCACATTCATTTTTTCCACATCAATCAATTGCTGTCCTTTTCAACAGAACACTAAGCTAGTTCAAATGCCCCATTCACTTACTACTCAATAGAAAAAACATACTCCATAGTTCACTACCATTGATCTGTTGTAGATTAAGTTAACAGTCATTATGCAATTAATGGAAAAACAGATATATTAACACTGGGCTAGAGAACAATGATGGCTTCTGATTGGATCTTTGATAGAATTCAACTGTTCTAGAAATCAGAGTAATTTGTTGTAGAATTAGCGTATCTTCACTGGCCTTTAGGGCCAGCAGTGCAGTTTTATGAGAGATGCTTTACAAGCAGCAGAGAACTTTGTTTACATTAATAATTTACTTCTATAGTAATACAGTATATGATGCTTTCAATTATCAATTAATGTTTGAAAACAAACCAACCAAAAACAATCCAAGTCATTCCAAGAACTAAGCCAAGAGCAGCAAGATGCTTTTGTGTAATTCTGCTCAGTTCTGCTTTTGATTTACTGCTTGTGCATGGAGATATGTAAAGTGGGGGATGCAGTTTCTCCCATGTGCTAGCAGTGAGAGCGGCTGCAGCAATTAAATGATCATGAGAGCAGCAGTAGCAGCTGGGGCCATGGCAGCAATCTCCTTTCCTCGTTTTCCTCCTCTCCTCCAGAAAGGAGACAGGTAAGAGGAGGGAAAAGCCCTTCGTTCCCATTTCAAATGGGAGGCTTATGATCCTGTTCATAATGGTTTTTGCCCCCAGAGGAGTCCGCAGCAAAGATTGCTCCAGACCCTACTCTATAAAACGAAAAGCTCTACCGGGAAGAGCAAAGTAAGACACAATCTGCAGAGCCAGGGAGTAAATGAATGAAAAATAGAAAAGGTAGTGAATATACGCAAACAAATGGAATGGGAGGGAAAACGAGGGCAGAGTCAAAGAATTTTCAATGGGTGTCAGGTTTTATTAAAGAACAAAAAGCCACAAGTGTAACAAAAAGGGACACCGAATACTCCTGACAGCACCCACCAATTTCTGAAGAACTGCAGATTTCCAAAGCGCAGTGACCAGTCACAGGCCACATGGTCAATGCAAGCCTCCTTTTTGAGTTTCTGCCCCCATCCATAGAAGTCTGGCTCAGTTGGCAAAAAAACCCAGAAATCTGTAGTGTGTTGGAGCATCCAATATTAGGCAAATGCAAAAGTGTCACTAAGTTCCGTGAGAGAGAGAGAGGGCTCACTTGAGGAGGTGCTTGTGGACTTCACAGGACAAGGTGCCCACAGCACTTGACTATGTAGCCTCAGGCATGAACTGAGGTACCCCAGGGACAACAGAGCATCCTCTCTTTTCCTACTAACTGTGATCGGAGTGGTCGGGGAGCTAGGGAATCCTGATCACCTCTTGCCTTTAGCCCACAGCTCTGGGAACCTTTCAATCCATAATCCATCTTTAACCCACACACAATACTATTAAATTTAATAACTCAAACGAGAAATACCAACTTATTAAACATATACACCTCAGGCAAAGAAAAAATGAAGATCACTTTATGGAAAGCAATCTAAAAATAGGAGATGAGAAGGCCATTGGAAAGTATGTCTGTTATGCTCAATTACAATCAATGGATAATTTCCAGAAACTAAATCTATTATGAGTATCTAAACATTTCTTGAATGATTCCTACATTGCAGACCTTGCTTCAGCTTCTTTAAAGCAATAAATTACTTCAGGTTTGTGGGAATTTGTTGGGGTTTTTTTTGAGGGTGGGGTTTTCTCATTTGTTTGTGGGGGTGTGGGGGTTAAATTTAGCTACAAAAGAGCATCCAGTCTTTGCGACAGCTATATGTAGGTGGAAGTGTATTCTAGCAGTCAATGAAAGAAGGTCTTCTACCATAGCAGGAAGCACCTAGGAGGAAGAAAGAAGCCTGTCCTCAAATCTGACTAACAGGCTTGAAGAACTGTAAGAACTCAGCTGATTTCAGCTTAAATAAAGTAAAATACTTGTCAAAATGATACACTGAGTGTATAACACAGCAATATCAGTTCTCTGAAACTAATCTCATGTCTGATCTCTATCTCAATTGCTTAGTGTCCAAAAATTGAAAAATTAATGGAAGTAATTTGTTTTCTTCAAGGATTTATGGGTTTTTCAGCCTGATGCTAAAGGAATCCCCTATCTATACTGCTATGCAAATCCTCATTGACTGACAAGCCTCATCAGGCTCAGGACTCTTTACCTATAAATACATTATATTAAGGAATGCTGAGCATTACTTTAATAATGCAGTAGGAAGGGCAGCAAGCACGCCACCTACATTACTTCCATTTTCCCTAACTGGTTATGTTACAGGCATATTTTTTAATATCTTGCAGAATATAGTAATTAGATTATATTTACGGGTATTTTCCACGTGGAACTTGCAGGACTATACCAGATTTTCTTTTTCCTTTTACAACACTGAGTGGGGACTAAAAACATAAAGAAAGTGTTGCTTCCAGATATTTAATTGCAAACAGAACAAGTGAAAGTCACACCCAGTATGAAAAAGCTTTTATAGAAGTATACACACACACACAGCGTGGGATCAAAGTAGAAGCAAACACATTAATGCAGAGTTCGCAGCTTATGCACATTATTACAATATATTGAAATGTGTGTCTACCCAATCTCCAAGTGCTGAACTACCATTATTGGAACATTACTTCAGAAATTATTATTCCCTAAAGACTCCATTTAGAAGGTGAAATACATTTTGAGGGTTTTATTCTACACCTCTAGGCCTGTGACCAATAAAAAGTGGCAAAGCAGTTCATGTTAATGGATTCTTAATTAGTCTGGGATGCACAAAAGAAATTTAACATAAGAGCAACTTCTAATTCTAAACTTTAAAACACCAGAGAGCTTCTCAAACACAGCAGCAGCGTGTGTGCCAGTGTCACAGTAAATATGAAAGCTAGAGATTGAAAGTTATAACTGTAGAATTCTCTTCTGCGGAAAAGGAAAGATATTTTCAAAAACTAAAACACCAAACGTAAAAAAAAAAAACAAATGAAAACAAACAAAAAAACCCCCTACATTTATTTTGCCAGTATTTGCAACACTTCAAATTATATCAAATTAGATTTACAAACTTATTGAAGTTTAAAAAAATATAGGAAGATGAACAAAAAAAAACCCCAAAAACAACACCCTAAGTTTTTCCAGAAAAAGGATCCACCTCTAATAAATGGGGAACAGTAGGTCCCATTATTGCCCCAGAAGCCATCCAAACTCAAGTACCAAGTGTCCAAATATGACTGCAGCCACATGCTGCAGAGCAATCCAGAACTGGCTTGCTTCTCGTTGCCGTGGGCCAGAGGCAGGAGTGCTATTCCGTATCACGCTTCAGCCCGGGACAGGCGGAAGCACTGCCTCGTGCCTGTTGATGACTTGCGGTCACACCAGCATGTTCTAACATAATAAGTTGAAGCAAAATTTAGGTTAGCATACAACATATCCATGACAAATGTTGGTAGACCAAAATATCACACAAAAGAGAAGCCTCCTCCACAAGCTGTACCATTGCACCACTCCACTACAAATCTGAACCGTGGCACTCTTTAAGACTCTTTTGTGCTAAAAGATCTTCCACAGTACCAGCAAGACATTTTATTTACCGTGATCCCAGCTTTAACCTCCATCAGTGCTAAAGCAGAGTACTATTATACTTGGCTACATTGTCTTTGAGATCACTAAGGAAAGTTAAGTACTAGTTGGACACAAGGATCTGAGTTCATCAGTTTCGCTACACCCAGTCTGGGTCCAAGAGACAGAATGAAGCAACATTTCCTCTCTAGGAACGTGACAACAAAGAACACAAGTCAGCAAGATGAAAACATTTTCTTGGTAGACCTTACTGAGAGGAACTGGCAAAGACTGGAAAACATTGTGCTGCTCTAAGAGACAAGAAGACAGCACAGCAGTCATGTTATAGCTTATCTACTGTACCTGCACAGCTCAGGGCTGCAGCTCCCTCTGCAACAGCAGAGGAAAAGAAAACCCAAAACACAGTAATGTTGAGCTTCAAATTAGACTGGCAACCTACAGGAGCAAAAAAAAATTCACACGAAAGCCTTTAAAGAAGTCGCTTGTTTAATTGAAAGTGGGGGTGGGTTTAAAAACTAATTCAAAGAATGCAATAGAATTATTTATACTGCTGTATTTTGCTTAGCAGGAAACACCCTTTTCCCATACATTTCTCTCTGCATTTTTCTTCCTTTATATCAACACGCCAAAAATGAAGCCTTAGCATGTTAATCAGTTAGAACAGTCTTCAAAGCAGGAGTAGAAATTAAGTTACAGGCAGATATAATTAAGTCTTAACAATTTTGATGATGCTCCAGCATGAATAAATTCAACACTCTCCCACGAGTTGTTTAAATTACATGTGTGCATGTTTGTGTTTATGGCAGCCAGATCAAAGTTATTATACCCAGTTTCAAACAAAGGCCTTATCTAGCATTTAAAGATGTTTTGGTAGATCCTTTTTATAATCCCATCTAAACACAAGTCTACTTATCGCTGGCAATCAAGAAAACAAAACTTAAATGAGCCAAATGATACTTTGGTTGCTCATTGCATCCAATGAAGCCGACTTGAAGCTTGTCATCAACACAAAAGAGCAATGCAGCCACTAGCAAGTTTAAAGCCAAGGTTCCACCTCTCAACTGTAATTTTACCAAGTTTGTTTTGTACTAAAACTGGAAACATTTTATTCAGTTTATACATCTGGAAGTGTTATATCAAGCATTAATGGAATTCATAAGGGCAGGCTGTGCAGGGAGATGGGAGAAGAAAAAATAAATTCTCCGTACTTCATGAGAATTGAACTTGAAGGATTTCTGGAGGATTAACAGAAAGAGACAAGTAGGAAGATGAAAACAGTAAAAGCCAAGGGCACAGTATAACTGACAGAGACTGGTAGGCATGAACGACTTAAAAAAATTTTAAAGTGTTTTGAATGAAATGTTATCCCAAATGCAGGCTCTGATGTTATTTAAGGAAAACTGACCTTTTTTTCTCAGACTGATGTAACTGAAGTTGAAATTATTAGAGAGGAAACAATCATCTCAATTCTCATTAGCAGGCTTTGAACAGCTCAAGAGCTACAGAGAGCAATGTTGGAAACCACTGATTGCAATTCTAACGATGATTTCAAGCAAAGGTGTGGGCAGGTATTAAAAGCATTCTATGATAAACTTCAAAATGCTGCAATAATAAATGGGTTATAATTCCTCTGCAATCTTTCTTTTATTAACTCAGAAACCTATCTGCCGCTGCTAGCTCAACATCCTATAAACAATAATGATTGTTTTAATGTCAAAGAAGTTTTATCAACATATGATATTTATTAGACAACATATACTAGTCCCAGCCATGCTATTTAATCACCATTCACCTGATAATATGTGACATCAAGATATGTACATCAGCATTAACAGGTATCCCTATAATTCTGTTTCCTATGAACTCTTGCAAGAGTTCAGACTTGTAAAATTAAGCTCAGATGCTTTCAAGAGACACCTAAAAGCAGATTTGTCACATTTTAAACCATCCTGTCCAGATCTCAAAACCAGAGACTGAGATGGTGGCTCAAAAGTCTTCAGCATATAAAAAGCATGACCAGAAAGAAAACCACTGCTTAATAGCATTAGCTTCTGAAACAGTATTTATTTTAAATAATTTTGTTAATGTTACTTAAGATTCTCCAGACTGAATTAAAGCAGTAAAGCTATTTAATAAAACACATACAATTCTAGGAAACCATAAGATACCAAATCAGATGTCTTTATTTCTTAACACTAATTATACAAGTCATCTAGACATGGATGCAAAATAGAACCAAACATTTCTTCCTTTTACAACCAATTTAACCTTGACCCTTTCAATCCAGTTTATGCTGTCAGCCTTGCCAGAACTTCTCATAGAGTAAAAAACATAACCTGAATGCACTATTAAAGAATTCGGATATTTTAATATCTAGTGCTTTTACTGAAATCTTTCAGTCTTCAAACACTTCCAGGCTGCCTCAAGTAAAAATTCAGATTAAAAAAATGCCATAAAAAAGAGATAAATCAAGTTTTAAGTTCCTATTTACTGAAGAAAGCAATAATATAATTTAAACAACCAAATAATTTGCCATGAGTTTTCTGAACGTGAAACACACACTAAGTACATCAGCTAATGCAGATAACACTGTATGTCTTCACAGAAATACAACAAATTGCTACATCCAGACTCCCAACTGTAACCAAGAGCTAATTCAGCAACATTTTTACATCAGCAACATGCGAATGATTGCATGCTTTAACTATCTGATGTTTTTAGTGTTCCTTCTAGATGACATACACATTACTGTTTTGTTTTGCTTCTTATCCATCTTCACAGTAGTGAAGTTCACAGTAGGAACCACAGGCTGGAACAACAATTCAACAAGCAAATGAGATCCAGATGACTTTCTCAAAATGTTTCATAGTGGTTTATAATATGCCACAAGATTTGTTTTTATGTGCATCATCACATGCAGGGATGCAGCTACAGCTGCGATCACAGAAAACAAGGCCAATTCTCCAAAGAATGAACATACTTCACATGGTATTTCATTATTCCTTTCCTCAAAATATAAATAATGGCAATACAGCCACACATTTTACTGCCAAGACAATAGCAGAAGTGTTATCATAGAAAAGTTGGAATTATACCAAATATACTACATCAACTGCTTCTTCATTTCTAACAAAGAATTGACGATGGCAGAGGCTAGTCCTACAGCTCTCACATAATTGAGAAAGGGGAAACACGCAAATACATATTGATGAGACTGCAATTTGTCTTAGAAGAAACTGAAAAGCTTGTTTACTTAGACCTGTAGCTGAAAACTAGATTGCTTTTGAAAAGATTACTATAATGGAAGACGTGGCTTTAGAGAGGCTGATTGCTCTCATGGAGCTTCTTGCATGTTTAAAAAGAAAATCTTTTAGTGTCAAAAGCGTACCTTCAAAATAAACAGAAGCAGCTGGTAAGTGGGAAAAAAAGACCACATCTAGTACAGCTGCATCCTAAGTACTTAAATCCTTGCAAAGCCATCTCTCACCAAAAAAGGCCTTTTGCAGGGAACATAAAATAGACCCAGACTAGAGTTTTCCGTGTTATCTACCTACCTACGTTTCAAAGGTTGGAATTGCTGCTTTTCTGCCTCATTCACTTGCATTTGTGGTTTCTATTCCATGTCAAAATTCAGCAAAGCCCTTAAGAGCACCAGTACTATTTAAGTGTTGTGCCAAATCATGTCTCTAAAAGCTGCAATTAAGGATGAAAGGTCAGGGGTACAATCCACACAACTTGCATAACTAACCATAAAAACCAGACATCCTTAGATGTTGAGATTTGATGAAATATGATTAAGCCTGTAGGGAAGAAGAATTTGGTCTAAAATATGAGTGCTTGCGATAGTCTACAAAATTAAATACTTTGTGAACCAAATAAGGAGTGGGATGGGAAAGCATAGAGAGAAGAGGAAAGAAGAAAAAAAAAAGAGAGAGGAAAAAAAAAGGCAGTGAATAATGAATTGCTGGAGCAAGTAGAAAAGCCTGAAGAGAACTGCCTTACAATGGCAGCAATCGGGAAGCAGTGGGGATGAAAGAAAAGAGGTACAGCCAGTGACTATTTCTTACAGGTCTTCTCTTAGTTTTGGTTGGGTTCTCTTGGTTTTTATTTTAAACACTAAGCATCAGAAGATGGAGGTTTTTTTAACACCTGATTTAAACTTATTACCGTAGCTGTTTATTAGGACCGCTATTTAATCATTGAGGTTTCGATACATGGAGAATAAACTAACACTTGTGTCCTGTCAGAGTTTTAATTTCTATTTTGCTCTTAATTTAGCACAGAAGAAGCTTCCTCTTTTGAATTCAAGTTCAAGTTCCATGGACACAGTGGGAAGCTCCAACAGGCTCTTTGTGGCAGAACAGCCATTTACAGAATTTAGAGAAAGCAATTCTAATTCTCTCAGATTTTAAGATAAGTGTGAACAAGTCTTTTAAAGAAAAAACATCAATAAGCAAGCCAGAAAAAATAAGGCTGAATTATGTAGGATTCACTATGTAGAACTAAATAGCAAGATGAGACATTTACGATTTCAACTTTTTCTTCCTAAATTTTAGAAGAAAGCTGATAAAAGAGCTAGAGTACATTTTCAAAGAACATTTCAACAGTCAGCTTTCAAACATCCTAGTAAATTTCCCTGCTACAAAGTAATAATGGCAAGGGAGGCAGAGAGAAGAATGATCACAGGCCTGGATTAACAGCTGTATCACTTCCAGTACCAGCATGGATCTGGAAAATTTACTACCCACTTTGACTATAAAGCTGAGCTAGTTTTATGCAGAACCAGCTCAGGCGTATTAAGAACCTAATCCTTGAATTGCAGCTGCTGTGGACTACAGGCTGCAGAATCCTCGAGTTCTCATGGTCTATCCAAGCATAGCCAAGGCATGGGAACTCCGAGGCACACAAGTTTCAATACAGCTTTATCCGCCAGGGCACTGTGACAGGTCCCTGCTGTCCCTGCGCACTTGCTGCACCCATGCAGAACCTGAGCACTGCAACAACACTTGCTTGATCTGAAAGTCATTTCAAGTCCTGTGTGGTTAATGGTGGTGAATAAATCCTGTCAACCACAAGGCAAATATTGCTCCTGTACTATGTTCCTAGCATTCCCTAGATTCTTACCCTCTTTGGGGTATACCCATTTCACTCAGTCCAGTTAAAATAAACAGTTACAGAAACACTTTTTCAGTCTGGAGACTTCACTTAAGGGGGAACAATAGCATTTCAGTGCAAGATCCAGAGTTAGTCTCTGAAGGTGGCATCTTTCAGCTGAAATTACAACTAATCAGCCCAAGTCATTTCACAGCTTGCCCTCAAGGTGTAACAATTGCTGCTGTTCAGCAACCTCCTTGTTTCCACGGCCACGGGCTACAACACACTACCTGCCTGAAAGATCAAGAGAAGGAAGAAGTTTAAAGAACAGACTTTAACATATTAACAAATTGGGTTTGACGCTTTTTTAACTGTTATTTACAATACATTGCCAATAACTTCCCCTGACACTGAGAAAATGTGTCTTCATCACGACATGTCTGAGATTCATCTTAGAAGTTTCAGCTAGAACAAGAAAATTAATACGATTTGATTTTTCATATCTGATATATTAGAAGTCTAAGAAAAGCTTTCCTTTTCAAGCTTTTCCTATCAGCTGTAGACATGAACACGTAAAGGAATTAGTGTCCAAAGGGCCTAGGCAGAATTAGGTTCCATTAGTCTATATCCGTATAAGCATACTGCAACATCTGCTCCAGATTTACACATCAGCAAAGAAGGTGATTATGTAAATAATGAGAAGTAATACATACGCATTCAGGGAAATATTTCTCCAATAACTTTTGCTCTTCCATTAAAACAGTCTACTTCAGAAACACACTACCACACAACAATAAAGCCACAAACTATTCATTGTAACACTGTACGTATTTAAGCAGCTCAACACAGAACCAACAGTTTGGATTCCTGAAAGCATAGAGAAGACCAGCTTTGGGGAAAAAAAAAAAAAAGGTGGGTTTTCCACAATGAGTTTCTGCTTCTTGCATAATTCCAAATATTTATATGAGGAACAATAAATAGTAATAATTTTTGAGATAGCTCCCAATGTAGCCAGAGCACTCTAGAATGTTCGAAGCTAACAGATCCACCAAGTCCTACATTAATATTTCAAAGAAGGGGAAGGGACATCATGTACCTACATTGCTGGAAAGCTGATTCAGATCGAAATTTAAGTAGTTGCAGTTGCAAGGTCTTTCTTTCAGGGTCCTGCATTTCTAAAGTACCTACCACAAATTTATATTTTACTCTAAAAAGAAAAAAAGAACCCTCCTTCTTTTTGCATGTTAGCTCAGTTTCTTCAGCCTCAAACCAGAGAGAGCTCTGCATAAGAATTCAGGCACTGAATGCATGCAATGAATATGAGGCACGCAATTCCCCATCTGCATCCAGAAACCTACCTTAAAATTTAAAAACAATTACTCCTTACAGCACATCAACTAAACTGGCTTACACACTCATCATCTTACACCAAAACTTCTGCTAAAGCCTGCTGGTTTTAATGGAAACATATTACATTTATCCTACACAGGCTGTTTCAAAAATTCATTCTATTTTTGATTAGCCATTTAGTATTACAGTATATATTTTAAGGTTTCTCACTCAGATATCATTTTAGCTGCACACCTTGCATTCAACCAAGTTTCTAAATACAGATGGAATCTACAAAAGCCCTTACCAGTCTCCAGGTTCCTACAGTTAATAGCTGTGTGTTGACCAAACTGCTGAAAACTCTACACATTTCTAGACTTAAACCGGACTGTCATTCAAGTACCACGGAGAAGAGGAGGTCTCCCCTCCCCTCCCATGTGTTTGCTCTAAGCAAGCATGCTTTAACCATTTATAATTTCACTAATGAGACTGAACGGAAGAGTGCATGCGAAGCATGTACAGCTTTCTGGATCTACTCAATACAGGATATTCCAGTTCTATTTCCAAATATGACTAACACCAAAAGCATAAAATCTAGGCATTCATGTAGAAATCTAGGACTTTCCTCACCTGTCTTTGCAAAAGACACTCAGCAGAGCCACTCAAGCCCAAGCACTCGCTCACAATGTGTTGGGTATGGGCTGCTCACAGGCCTTTTTCTACAGAAAATCTGACCCTGAATTGATGTCATTTTTGATCAGCAAGTGGCCAAATTTAATGACTCTCTAGACAGACTCCAAAGTCCAAATCCTATTTTGGGTGAAGATAAGAATGTGACAGGTTTTTAAGTTGGTGACAGAGGGTGATTAATTCCACTCCTCTCAGTGTTCAAAGTCTTCCTTATGTTTCAGTAGGAAGAGACACACAACTGCATTCTGCTTGGGAAGGGCTGGGTTAAAAGCTCTGAGGTGTTTATATCCACATGAAACAGAGTACATGGTCATAAATATTTCACACTTCTTCAAGACAAGGTCTCTCTAAAATTATTACTTATTAAATCACATTAAGCAAGTTTTTTCATAAAAATTGAAAAAGCTAGATGAGGAACACTAAGCACTCAGAGTTTTAAATCCATATATATGCACTGACAGGTTCCATACCCAGATTTCACTAGTCCTTAATCCAGAACTGCCCCATCTACCCAGCAAGGTGTCCTAAAAAGCCCCAGCAGGAAAGCAGTAGGATTTGCCCAATCAGAACAGAGCAGTTCTTGAAGGACTGTACCCTGGGGGGAACCCAGGTTTAACATAGCAAAGACAGTTGCTTATTTTGGGTTTTTTCCAAGTAATCTGACAGCTTTTGAGACATCCAACACACCCAAAGGTGTCCGAGGTGAGGCGCTGGCTGCTGGGCAGCCTCTGTGAGGAAAGGCCTGGGCTGCACAGACACGGACAGTTCCAACACACCCATGCAGGGTGTGGCCAAGCTCCTTGGGCACATTGGTGGTGATGCCTCAGAGAAGCACATCTAAGAAAGGGAGAGAGGAGAGAGGAACAAAAGACAATGAGAGTGAAAGAAGCACCCCAGTCAGTGAAGGAATGGGAGGAGGTGCTCCAGACACCAGAGCAGATATTGCCCTGCAGACTCTGCAGAAGACCATGGTGAGGCAGGCTGTACCTCCGCAGCCCATGGAGAATTCCCACAATGGAGCAGGCAGATGGGTCCTGAACGAAGCTTCTACCCATGCAGAGGTTTCTGTGGTCTGGGGCAAGGATCCACACTGGAGCAGTTCTTGAAGGACTGTACCCTGAGGGGAACCCACAATGGAGCAGAGAAAAAGTGGAAGGAGCTGTTATGGACTTACTTAGACCCTCAGTTAGCAACTGCCCTGCACTGCTTGGGCAGGTACAGGACTTGGGAATGAAGGAATGCAGTTGAACTTGGGAAGAAAAGAGGGATGACTAGCAAGAGTTGGTTCAGCTTTTGCCTTTGCTTCTCACTGCCATACTCTATTTTGAATTAGCAATAAAGTAGCTTTCTTCAAGTCAACCCTGTTTTGCCTGTGACAGTAATTCTGAAGTGACCTGTCTTTGTCTTCATCCAAAAGCTTTTGCATCCCACATTCCCCAGGGCTTGGTCAAGGGAAAGAGGGAGAGAGAAGCCAGTTTTTAGCTGCTTTCATCTGCTATATACATAGAACAACTAAGATTTTGTTAATATTTTCCTATTGCAGAGAATAACAATTCTGAATTGTAACAGACATGTGACTTAATGTGATAGAAAGCATTATTCAGGGTTACAGGCTAAATTTTTACTTCATGTAAATGTCTCAAAGCACCCACCATTTAACTTTTTTATAGAACTTAATGTACGCCTAATATACTTGGAGAAGCTACTTACTTTACATTATCTTTTCTTGAATTCTTTCTCCATTATGGAAATTATGTTGAACAGTCAGTTTAGACAAGTTAGCCGTGACTAAATATTCATTTAAATCCTTTTAGCTCAAACTAGTACTGAACTTTATCATAAGGACCAAATCTTTTCTTACACACACACCCCCCCAGTATAGTCAGAGACTCGTTTCATCTCCGCAATTACCATTTTCAATGTCTCAGTAATCCTTTACACCAAGCAGTTTTTTGCCCTTTGCCCTGCTATAATCTGGCCAGCATCTTCCTCTGAGCATCTCCTGTGCTTGTGGACACACAAGACAACCTTTTTCCCAGACAAAGGCAGGAGAGACAGGGAAACAGGGATTTTGGGTACATGTGCATTCACACACACGCACATCAAGCAACAGAAAATACTTGTGCAGAAGATTGTTTCATTTAGAAAGGCAAACTGCAGAAGGCAGAAGAACACTATAGAATATGTAGGATTTGCAGAAGAAAAAAGTGTGTGGTTCAGTGTTTCCTTTATTTATTGAATTTCTGCTTTGAAGCCAAGCTTCCTTCCAGTGCATTCCTAATACTTTATTCCTCAATCTAGCTGGACAGCAGGAAGAAGTTCTTTTCAAACTTCAATAAAAGAAATTTGTTTACAATCAATGCATTAGGAGGTATTTAGTTCTTTCATTCTGTTAATACTGTGACAGAAAACGGAGGAGGTGCTTTTGGATAGCCATGTATCAAGTGTAACAACACTTTGTTCACATTTACAACCAAGCAGACATTTTCTAGCAATGGACGCCTGCATTTCCAAAACAACTATTTTAGGCCTAAAAGAGCTTCCAGTGAGGATCAAAATCACTACTTACTGAAGAAATTGATTCAAAACAATAATATATTGAGGCAATTCCTTAATAACCTTTTAGAAGTAGCTGTGCATTTATGATTGCTCTTGATGCACGCACATACTCTCCCCCAAGCAGGCAAAGAAAGATCAGCATGAGGTCCTGCAATCTATTTCAAAGCAAGATTCTAGAAACATTGGGAAAAACTGAAAAACAGTGAATTGCACTAAGCATGCGTCATAGGAAGTGTTTCATAGTTGGTCTTTTTGTTTGTTCCTCCTTTTCTACCAGAGCAGTTTCTGTTTGGGGTATCTTCCACTTGACACTTGATGTCATCAAGTGTGCAGTAGTGTGGAACCCATATCCTAATTTTCAAATGAAGCTTTAAGCCACGGGAAGCCTTTCTGGTATTTGTCAGCCTTATAAAATTGTCTTTTTATTTCTAGAGCATAACAGATAACTTTGACATTTCTTCATAAAAACAGTAGATGTTTCTCATACATCTCATTCAGCACTTTGATATTCACAAATAATGAAGAATTCCAGTAGTTTATGGGGCTTTTTCTTTCCAAAACCTTTATTCAATCATCTTCCCACATCAGATGAAGTATCCTTCCTTTTCATTTTTATTTAGCTCAAGTGTAGTAAGAAACACTTGACTCCAAGCCAGAGTTCTGTCTCTAGCTCATCAAATCTTTGAGTCAATTCCTTTAATTCTTCTCAAGAGCAATTTCTTTTAATACGTTCATCTCCAAGTCTTATGTCTCCCGTTAGCCACATTAGAGATTTTAACTCAATTTGCATTTGCCAATAATTAGTTTGGCCTTTCCCCCATTTCTGAATAAGCAGAAACTGTTCGGTCAGAAAGGACTAAGTTCTGAAATACTTGGAATTAGTACCCAAGGAGAAAAAAACAAAACTCAGAGACTGAAACCAAGTATGTCAGAGAACACTCAACCAGATTTCTCAATTATGTCAATGTTGCCCCTTGCACAGTGTTTGGAGCTGCTTTGAACTGCACACATTGTTGACTGCTCAGCAACTGGCACATCAACAAGGCCACTGACGCTCAAATACACAGCTCATCACCAACACATCTCAGAAAATACAGAAAAAAATTGTTTCGTGAATGAGACTGGTAGATTCTAGACAGACAAGAGAGTAAGTACACACACGTTCCATATTCTAAGCCTCACTAGCATTTGTTTGGTGAACACTACTACCGCTTTAGTAACAGTAACTCCATTTTAAGTGAGAAAATTCACAGTAAGGGGGACAGAGAAGAGGTATCATAGGCATTATGAACTTGAACGATCTTGTTACTTCCTGTGCTTCCAGGTTAACTGCATGGAAGGAGTAAACAATAAGCATTTTTCTGACATTTTCTCCAGACTGCAGCCACTGACTCAAGCTGTGGACTGATTTAGTGCTTATCTACACATTCTTTACATCTTGCGTTGTTGCTTCTTCATATGCACAATTATTCTGAATTTGCATATTCATGGAAACCTTATTGTAAAAAGCAACCCTGGTAGTGGGAGAAGGAGTTCTGTCCCAACAGCTTCAGCTTTTTCAGATTTCAGAGCCTGTCTTCTGCAGGAAACAAAATGAAGACAGGAAAAAAATCTTTACAAAAATTAAAGTCATCCACTTTTTTCCTACTTTCCCCCCTTAAAAGTTTATTTTCCACAGCCCTTTCAAAAAAACAATGGACTCCAGTGCATACGAACATGGTTACATGTTCCAAAAAGGATAGGCTGCATTTACAAAGAACACAAGAGAAAAATGGTTTCTAAAAATACTTTGGTTTCAAAATGTGCCATGATGGGAAAAAAGGAACCAGCACTGTCAGTATCACTCCCTGTGAGGGAGTAGGAAGACAGAAGAAGTATTTCATAATCATTACAGAAGCTCATTACAGCTGGGGGTTGAGCTGCATCCCCAACTTCCCTGCTCTCCCGTGGAACTACATTGAAATGACAGCCCTGTAGCTGCATTCTCTACAGCATGAAATTCACATTTCACCTGATTTCAAACTAGATTTCTGCATTCCTGAGCATCCTATCATGATTACTGGGCAAATAACTTATATTGCCTTGCAAACCTATCATACCATGATAGGTTTCTGTTATGTCTACCTCTCTCCTCCTAAGGTGAGCTGCTCACCATTACCATTCAGCACAGGCCCAAGACCCAAAACTTCTCACTGATCCTATTAACATACAGACCCATGGATGAACTGGAACAAGGAACATGACTGCTACTCAGAGGCTGTCAGTAATTTCTGTTTGCAAGACAGTTTTTCCAGGACTTGCAATTACTGTGTTGCTAAAGCAAGTCCAAACAGCTGCTTCCAAGTCAATTTTTCCACACAGTCACTCAAATGCAGCACCATCAGGCAGGAAAGGTTACAAGGGACCTATGGTCCTTTTGCCTCTCTCTACAGCTATGGCTGTGACTATCCAAGCCAGGCAGCCAACATTAACACACACAGACATGCAGTGGGCACTGCTGGGCTCCTGCCCTTGTACTTCATTGTCTCGCGCTCTGCTGACTTCCAAGCAACGCAGCAGCTGCTGCACTCTACTTACACTCGTGTTGCCATCTCAGAATACCTCTTCCAGGCAGCAATTTGGAATAGCATAATATTCTTCTTGATCCCAGACTTTGGTTTTGGAAAAATAAAACTATCTAATGGCTGACTAGAAGATATTTCTCCATGGTTTCCTGGAAGGAACTCTAGAGAGATGGTATTTTTGAAGTGTTTCTTTGTCTGTTTTCTTGAGCATCTCTTTTGATTTTATTTAACACATGCAGCCAGTCAGAAAATAATTAAGGAGTTACACTAAGGTATACTGCCTATCTTCCTTCCTCTCTTCTCTAAACATTTTCTGAACAGGAAGTTAAACCCATTTTTTCCCTGTTATGGACTGCCTCTTGAAAAGCAAGTAGCTTGCTTTCGTATGTAAATTTAATTCTTGAATTTTTAACCTAAATTTAAGATCTATAATCTCTCATATATTGAGATTTTGAGAGATGAGAATAGCAGGTCAAATCCATTATCAGGCAACAATTACCCACATGATTAGCTTACAGTTTCCCAATACACAGAAACACACAGAAGTCCATTTTCCTAATTATATCCATGCCTATTCCTGTGAACATAAGTAAGTTTTGTCCTGGACAGTGAATTTACACAAAAGCCAAAAGAAATCCCACACTTTGCAAAGCTTTTCTCCTCCAGGAAAGTGTTATTCCCCCTACCAGCCCCCACTAAGCCATATGTGGCAAAGAGTAACTACTGTCCACCACAATGAAATAACAGTAGACAACTAAATGATGTGAATTTGAGATACCTAACAAACATCCACTGAAACTGTGCCTTGAATTAGAGTGAGTCAGTGAATGAGTAAGATCCATATATTCTAACACACCGGCAGGAAAGAGAAAGCCATTGTCAGAAAATACTTTGTCCAGAGAACTGAAGTAGTACCGAAATAGCATAGTAAATAGATGCTCCAGATGAACCCCCAAATTCAACACTAGCCATTGCTTAGGACCAATCCAAGTGCCAGCTTTCCTAGCTGTGAGCAAACTCTCTGAAAAGGCAGAAAAAAGTTCATGCTTCCATAAGTCTTCTACTGAAGTAAACTCATGGAATAAGGAAAATAGTCATAAAGTCAGAGCATGCTGTGATTTTTAGCTGTGACTGATCTTACCTTGAGGGCAGAAGGACAATTGCACACATGTAATTTAGTATCTAAATACAGGAAAGCTCATTCCTCTGTCCTGGAAAAAATCTTTATCTTGCCAGAGGGTGAGAGAAATAGTGGTAAAATATCTAGAAGTAAGAGAATCCACCTACAGCAGGGTATTCCCTCTCATAACAGCAGCATGTTTTGTCAGTGAAATATGAAAAAAGCAGAAGAGAATATTTCCCTGGAGAAAATATCTCCTTGCAAAAGCTTTCTTACCAATAGCCAAAAAGGGAAAATAATGTTCTCTGAGGACTGACAATATGGAGACCACAGCTTCTGAGTTTAGCCAAAGCAAATTTTAGATTAGAGCATTAGAAATGTATTCCAGTGAAGGGATAGAGAAGGAGTTGTTCCCCTTGAACAATAACGTCCCTAAAGAGGCAACACGGTAGAGATATACAGTATAATGAACAGCACAGATAAAGTAGGTCAGGAACATCTAATCAACATTTCTCATTAAATTAGAAGTAGACAATGCAACTAAATTAAAACTGGTCACAGAAAAAAACTTTTTAATATAGAAATACTTGTTTATACAATAATTACTCTAATTACAAGAAACAGAAGGCAAGTGCTTAGTAAAATTGCCTGAAAAAAACTGGACATTTACAAGGGTCCTCAACAGCATAAGATATAATATTTAAAATTAGAAGTATTTTGAAAGAACACAAACCCCCCCAGGCTCTAGGTAATAACCACTACCCTGCAACAAGTGAGGAGCCTTTCCCCACTGGCAGGGTCTGTGTCACCCAAGGAGCTCTCTTCACACCTCCCACTGAAACAGACCCTGGCTTCTTGGAAATTAATCACTCTTCCAATTAAAAATGCAGTTTCTATATACTTACAAGAAAGTCTACACAATCCATCTGTAAGAAATCATTTTCCATTTTAAAATTTTCTTGTGCACAAAAAAGAAAAAAACTCATTTGTTTTTTAGCATGTCTGAAATAGAGGTAAGTTTTGTTCCAGCCAATTCTACTTACAGTCAATAATAGTATTATCAATGATAAAGAATTTTGTCATATACACATTCTACCCGTACTTTTCAATTTCCATTTCTTGTCAGCACCTAGGTTGAGAATTTTGTTTCATTTTTTGTGGCTACCAAGAAAGATATTTATTTGATTTTTTTTTCTAATTATAGATTATTAAATTGGTGGTGGAGTGTTGGGGGTCACAATAAAAAAAACAACATTGCCGGCTATTCCATCTACCTTCATTTAATAAAAGGTGGACATTGTCATACCTACGTATTTTATTAATTTAACTTGAAATGTGGTTTCATTATTAGCCTCACAAACTTTCAGGAAGCCTGAGAAACAGAATAAACACAGCTGAACAAGCCAATCCTTCTAAGTTTTCAGTCTTCTACTCCTGATATTTAGGTCACAAATTAAAGCATTTAGAGTATTTTACATGTTAACATTTAGAAGTGAAGCAGCTTGTCTGTAAAACGGATGGATAATTATTTTCCTGAACTTCTACTACACCCTACTTGAACATTCCTGATTTTGGTTAATTTAAATCAATTTACTGCTGTTCCAATAGCCACATCTGTAGCCCAAGAACAGCACACAAAGGAGTTATGGGGAACAGTTCAAAGTGATCAGACACAACACTTCACTCACCTGCAGGAAAACAAGGGGAAGGGATTATTGCATATGGTCAGGGCTAAGCTCCTTGTATCAAACAGAAAAACTGAACAACAGTTGAAAGATATTCAACTGAGCAGCAGCAATGTTAGAAGAAGAAATTACTTTGGGAGAGTTATGTGCTGAGATTCATTCATTATGCATTACACTAAGCTATCATTTTCATAAAAGGAAGAATTACATATCTCAAGTGACACAACTCAAACCGTTCAGTGACAAAATTTGAAATAACCTCCCAGAAAACTACCTCCTCAATAGATTTAATCATACATTATACTGCAGTCCAGTCTGTATTAGCCACTGCTGTCATGGCTATCAGTTCCATCAGAATTCATAACATGAATTTTTCACTTCCTATATCCCAACACACAATGAATAATACCAGCTATCTGTTCCATAGATTTCATTCCTTACATTTTTATTGCCAGACTTGGTCTTTGTCATCTTGCAAACGGTTTTTATAATGTTTGTTTTTATACATTAAACGCACCCAATTGTCAGGAGAAATAATGAATACTAGAAGAGCTGCGTTCACAGACACTCAAGAAAAACTGTGGAGGAAGAAAACCAAGAGTTCTGCCCTTACTCAAAAGTTTCCTCCTCATGGACACCAACTCTGTAGCTTCTACAACATAAATAGTAAAAATAGCCCCATAATTCCCAGGTCACCTAATGATTCAGAGAATTTGCCGTCTTGAGAAGTGTCATTGAGAATGTCTCATTATTGCAGAATTCAGAGTTTGAATTTGCTCAGTTTGACATGGGGACTATGCAATTGATAGAGAAGTAGAACAGTAAAGCCTCTAAAACTCAATTTGAGAACCACTATTCTAGATGGCAACAACATTTAAGTAATCCATCTCAACTTACTGCTACTGTTCATAGTCTTCGATATTTATTTTCTTTTCCTTGTGTGCAGAGTTTGTGAATGCAAAAGCAAACCTACATTAAAGAAGTTGTATGCAAATTGATTGCTTAATCATGGATACATAAGTATAAAGAGTGAAGTTTCACCCAGAAGAGTAATACAAAAAAAGCAGTGGATGAGATGATGTGTTATATCCAAAGAGCCTTAGTCTACCAAGTTACTTCTTTTAATTAAGTTTGGAAGCTTTTGAAAAAGCACATCCTAGTTCACATACTTTGCATGAAATCACATATTTAAGTCTCCTTTTAGTATTTTCCTCTATTCTGGTATTGTTTTTCTTTGCATTATAACATGTCAAAAGATCGAATGTTTTCTTCTACTCTTACTCAATATCTTAGAAATTGCTCAGTGACAAAACCTGAAAATATCTTCCTTCCAAGAACATCTTCCACAGCAATTCTTAAAAAGAAAAACAACAAAAGAAAAACCAAAACACCAAGGAGTAATACTTCCTTCCACATACATGCTCTACTCATTATCACCACCAGACATTTGATGTTATAAAGAGGACAATAGATCTTTAAGAGCACACCATAAAACACACACACACACCACTTCTACAACTCAAAGGAAGTTTTGATGTTCTACAGCAATTCAGTGTATGTTATAAACCCAAGTAAATTTATCTAAATGCTAAGTTCCACATTTGAAACGAAATCCTTCTTAGGAAAAAGACATTTCTCATTTTCAAAGGACAAAATGAAACCTAAATGGCTAGGTAAGGCACTGTTTACTTGTACCCAAGTGGCACACAAAAATCTTTAATGTACAAAGCACAGGAAAATAATGCAATGTGCTTCTTTCTAAACTAATTAAAAATTTAGGTACAGAAACTGTATTAGGAATTCAACTGAAATCAATCTACGGACATCCTGACCTATTGAAACTCACTTGAAAAACTAAAATTCTGCTGAATATCATAAATTCATTACAGAAATAAGGAAAAGCTCCCGACACAGATAAATAAGGGTAAACTTAATTGTGATATTTCCTGTAATATTCTTATCACTTGACAATTACTGCTGTTGTTCTCAGACAGGACTAGCCAAAGTATTAGTCAAAACCCTTGACTTTTTTTTCCAAAAAGTATTATGAAACGATTCAAGAATCGCTTTGTTCAAAGAATAAATCCAAGCACAATAAAAATAGAACGGGTAAGTTTGCTTAAATATTACCACCTGAAGTTATACAGTCTTTTAAAGAATCCGTCATTCAGTCCTTTATCTCATCCTCCTTTCCTAGCAGGAGCAAGTACAGAGAGTGGAGATACACCTTTAAACAGTACATTTATAAATTTACATGCTGACTTATCAGATCTAGTGAAATTTTTAAACATTTAATAGCATACCATTCAACAAAAATGAAAGGATTACTCTCTTCTCCCTCCCTTCTTTCTTCTAATACAAATGTCTGATTTCATAGTCTACATAAAATGCATTTGTTTTAACATGAATAAACATCCAGTCACTGTTCAGGACTTAGGCATCAACACCCAACCGAAATAGCTGGTTTTGCCTTTGTGGAGCCAAGGAAAGTATTGCCCAGCCTTAGCCCACCATGTGAGGAGGTACAGATCTGCCACTCGGCCAAGGCACAGGCACTATTAGTTCAAATTCAGAGATGCATGTTCCCCTCAACTCTGCTTCTGGTGGAGGACTCAGGAAAGACAAAAAAGCTATTGAGCAGGGAGAAAATGATCTAATTCTTCCTCGCATTTAAGGGTACACCACAGAAAAATGGAGGCTGGCAGTGAAGACTGACTAGGTCAGGCAGAATGTATTCAGCTAATAAATTTAAATGGGTTTTACCTGTGACGTAAGTGACCGCATTAAGAATTCTCCCCATCACTCCATTCATCAAACATCGACCAAACAGCTTCAAATAAGAAGGAAAAGTCCCAGTTCTATGCAAAGAAGCACATGTCAATGTCCACGCTCAATCGTTTTAAAAAATAGAAAGCCTTAGGGCCATAAATTTTTATCATACAAGGGTAAGTTTACCACAGGAGAAGCTCAATTTAACGGAGCTGTGCCCGTACGCAGCAGCCAAGCAGTTGACCTCAATTAACTCTGCTACTTCAAAATATGCCTTTAGAAAAAACAATTGCCATGTAAATGCAATGGCTTCTTGCTATCAACATACAGCTGGGGTCTGTTCATGGCAATCATTTCAAAATTATAGACTCCCTGGGTAAGCATTAATATGGTGTATTTTACGCAGTGATCAAGTACTTCTGACAGAAGGGAGCTCCTCCCTGTGAGTCAGGTTCCATGGCATCGCAAATCTTCTCCTGTTGTTCTGACCAAAATAACTCACTTTCTTCTGAACAAAAGTCAAATTAAAGCCCTGCACTGAAGTGACTAAGTACACTTAAAGTAGGACTGAATAACAAAGACTCACTCTTTTTTTCTCTTTCCATTTTGCCCAAGTATTTTATACTCTAAAATTAATAGAAAATAGAGAAAGCCCTAGATTTAGCAGTTTGTCTCCAAATATTACAACTAATCTTGGAAATACAACATATTTTGTCAAATATATACTTTTTAATTAATTACGATGTTAACAAGCTATCACATTTCTTTGTTTTTGGAGGCATGTGGTTTCCAGACATTCCAAAGACAGGGATGTGAGCGCATACAATTACACAAACTTAGTACCAGGATAAACTTTTTCTACTTACACACTGTAAAAAGGGAAGAGAAGAACACAACTAAAACGTACCAAACATTGTTTGCTGTTTTGATTATTTAGTAAGCAGATACTTTCACACACAATTGCACTTCAAAACTCCATTCTACCTATTATTTACACTTTATCTCAACCATGACATCCAGAAACTCCCTTTCATACAAAAATATAAAAATTAGGAACTTAATTTATTACTGACCTCTGAACTTTAAACACAGATATTTTGAAGGAGTAAAAGAATGCTCCTATGTCAATTAATGTCTGAAGTAACTTCTAATAGTTCACAAAGGTAAGGATAGAATTTTTTCCCTAGGCTTACAAATGAGCATACAAAGAGATCCGGTGATTTGCTGTATGTCATAAAACAAAACAGAGGAACAGATAGAAATAGAACACAGTTTCCTTATTCTCAGCCCAGGCCCTGTACATTATGGCATAATTACTATGGCTAAAACTATACTGCAAGCAATTTGTGGCTGACAGCAGCCAGACAGTAATTAAAGGACATAAATGAACAATGCAAATCCCACAGGCGAAGTCCCTAAAATACCTTTTTTAATCCCTAAAGAAATTTATTTGGGTTTTGTCAAAATTGAAAAGGGCAACTAGAGGTTTTGTCTCCATTAAATATTGAAATAAGAAAGACTTTAAGGTTTAAATATTAATCATAAATAATCTGATTCTATACTTGGTCTACAGTTGTCAGGTGTCCCAAAGCAACCCTAAGAATCTCCCCCAAATCAATTCTGTACAAACATTTTGTTTGTAGCGGGGAAATACTTCAAACCCCTGCAAAACCTGCACGTTAACTATTGTACAAATACTTAGACACAGGCACACCAATCCCCATCATTCCTGGACCTTTGTTTCAGCTACAATAACGTCTGACAGGATCCTGCCCAAAGTCTTTTCCTCAGACCTGTCCATTAGGGGCTCTGGGAACGGATATATAATGAATTCATGCTCTTAGCCCATCACCCAGCACAGATGTAAGGACTCCGGAAGGAGCAAGCTGTCGAGGACACTCCTGAAAGCCAACTGGCGTCAGCTAAAGCAGAACTGAAGAAAGCAGCTGTCCCATTGAATCTTCTGCACCGTGACTGCTGGGCTGCAGCATCTACTGAAGACATTAAGTCAGTGATAAAAAGAGATGCTTCCCCCACTTCAACATGAAAGTAAGCTTTAAATCACTGTTTATAAATATGAAAAAATTTTGGTCCCTTCTGCATCTGATGCTACAAAGGACTGCTTCTTTACTAAGACTGTATTATTTGCTGAATGTGCCAACAGACAACAAAGCATTGAAATTTGTCAGTGACTAAGGTAAAAATCTGGTCTTTATTTCCTTGTGTGCAATCAGGAATACTAGATGTTCCACGATGCATGCATCACCTTCCACGGACACACTCACAGCCTGGGGACAAGACCGTGTGGGGAGAGGTATCCCCCCCTGATATCCCCATGTGCCTGATGGCCACCTCTAAGGTCCAAGATCAGACAAGCAGGACTTTAGGGAGGTTCTGTATCTCTGCTGTGGAAGATGTAACCATGTGCCACAGATCATTAGCTACAGTTTGGCAAACTCCCCTGGAGTTGTAAAGGGCATTCATTTCTACATGTAACGCAAATATTCCAGATTACCTTATCTTTCAGTCATGCCTTATGTCCTTCAACTTACTTAGAAATTCAGCAGCTCACTACCGAGGGAAAGTGAAGAGACCTGACCTGAAACACTTTAAACCAGAAGTACCTACTTTACCAAGTTCTCCTTAGTTTTACTCCTACAAATTCAGTTGAGAGACACACAAACGCCCTCAAATAAAGCCCATAACAAGAAATGACCCCAGAAAATTCACTGAAAGCACTACTGAATAAAAAAGCCAAAACTGAGTGAAATGACAGCAAAGGAGATTGTTAGAGACTTAATTACCTCAAATACCATCAAGGGCCACAGAAGAAACAGAAGGGCAATCTCACCTAAAAGGACTTTTTTTTGTCATTCATTTCTGTAAACTTCAGAAGAACCAGGTAGCCAGTCACCAGAGCAGAAACCCTTGTTCCTCATGACAAGTACAACAGAAATGCAATGTAAAATATCATTGCACAAAGTCTCTCATTGTAAAGACTTACACAAAAAGTACTTAAGCAAGAGGTTTAAGGTTACCTTCGCACAGTATATTTACCGTTACTTTTGCTGCAGTTAAATCAGTTCAAGTGTGTACATAAAACACATCCATTTCTGAAACCCTACAGTAGGAAGTTAGTTTCCATGGCAACGTAGCAATTGTGGGATGCTTTGGGGGGAGGTTATTTGTTTTTAACAGATGGGAAAAAATATAATGCTGTTCTCAAGCTTAAGTTTCATTTCAGATTTGCTTATATTAAGCCTTAAGGCAGAAATCTGTGGAAGGACTTTTCCCAATTTTATATTTTAATTGAGCAGTGCAAGGCTTGTTAAAATCAGCTTAATCACGTATGATGAGACTAAGCAGGAATAGCTATGGCAGATCACTCCTTAGGTACTTTTCATGATTTTTTTGAAAAAAATAATTTTAAATAGTTGAAGATGCTCCAAAGCTTGAAATTTATCATTAAGGCATTCCACATTTAATAAAATATATTTATTCCCATTTAGCATAGCATTAGTCACTTATCTTACCTAGTAGAGTCAATAGCTTCAAGTGCAGAAGCCTAGGAAGAGATTTATGGTCTAAATAGTACAGATGCTGAAACAAACCTAGTAAGAGCAACACTTCAAGAGTTACAAGTTAAACAAGCACACGTGGTACAGGCACATACCTACGCAACATCCTGCTGCAATACAGTGACTGGCCTGGTAGACAAGGGGAGAGCAGTGGGGTAGTGTCTACCTGGACTTCACTAAGGCCCTTGACACTATGCCTTGTAAGACTGTCCTGGAGAAGCTGATAAAGTGCAGTCAGGATGAGCCAACAGCAAGGTGGGTGAAAGCTGTCTGGATGGCCAGGCCCAAGGGTTGTGGTCAGAGAGTGGTGACCAGTGGCACACAGCCAGGCTGGAGGCTGCTAACTAGTGGTGTACCCCAGGAGTCAACACCACATACAACCCCGTTCAACGGGCAGAGCACACTCTCAGCAAGTTGGCTGATGACACAAAACTGGAGGGAGGGGCTGATACACCAGAGGGTCTTGCTGTCATCTGGGGAGGCCTCAACAGGCTAGAGAAATGGGCAGATGGGAACGTCCTGAAACTCAACCACGGGCATTGCAAAGTCCTGCACCTGGGAAAGAACAAACCCGGGCACCAGTACACGCAGGGAGTGGGGGCAGCTATCTGGAAAGCAGCTTGGCAGAAAAGTATCTGGGAGTCTCAGGGGACACCAAGTTGAACATGAGCCAGCAATGTGCCCTTGTGGGCACAATGGGACTCTGAGCTGCAAAGTACTGCCAGCAAGAGTGGTGATCCTTCCCCTCTCTTCAGCACCGGGGGAGGCCGCACATGAAACAGATGGATCTGTACCCATTTCTGGGCTCCACAGGGCAACAGACATCAACATATTGGAAAGCATCCAACAAAAGGTCTCAAAGATGATGAAGGGACTGCAATGAAGAGTTGAAGAAAACTTGTTGCAAAAATGCTGGTAAGCAAGGTGTAGTAACTGCAGGTTTTAACAGCTTTGCATAATTACATGCTTGTCAATAGTCATTGAGCATAAAACTTCATATGAAAGGAAAGAATGAAGAAAAAGGTGAAGGAAAGAAAAGAGGAAGTCTATTCAAGTCTAACTTAAGCGGGCACTTCTTCGCACAAAGTGGCAGGTGGAAAAAATAAGATAATAGAAGCAGAATCATCACCTTCCTTGGGTTAGAAGGGACCTTAAAGATCATATTGTTCCAACCCCAAGAGCATGGGCAGGGATGCCACTCACTAGACCAGGATGCTCAAAGCCCCATCCAACACTTGAACACTTCCAGGGATGAGGAATCCACAACTTCGCTGGGCAACCTGTTCCAGTGCCTCACCATCCTCTGAGTAAAACATTTATTTTAAACATCTAATCTAAATGTCTCACCACTTTTAGCCATTCCCCCTTGCCCTATCACTATGTTCCTGTGTAAAATGTCACTCTCTCTCCTTTTTATAAGCCCCCTTCAGGTAGTGGAAGGCTGCCCTAAAGCCACCCCAAAACCTTGCCTTCTCCAGGCTGAACAACCCCAGATCTCTCTGCCTGTCTTCGTAGGAGAGGTGCTCCAGCCCTCTAACCATATTCATGTCCCTCCTCTGGACCCATTCTAACAGGTCTGTCTGATGTTGAAGACCCCAGAGCCGGCTGCGGCATTTCAGGTGGGGTCTCAGCAGAGAAGAGCATCTGAATCCCCTCCCTTGACCTACTGCCCACGATGCTTTTGATGCAGCCCAGGATCCGTTTGGCCTTCTGGTCTGTGAGCGCACACAGCTGGCTCATCTCCAGATTTTTAGCCATGAGAATCCCAAGCTCTTCTCTCTTGGGCTGCTCTGAATGACTCCTCTCAATCTGTACAAGGTAATAATTTTTCTTAAAGGATATCCTACATATTTGGTGGGGTAAATGGATACTTTGAACCTTTAAGTTCTACTATGATTCTGGAAAAAAAGAGAGCACGCACCACTTTGCTGCTAGAGTAGATCAAAAATTTAAGACCGCTTCCACGCTTCATAAGAAGAGTTTTAGAGTATTACACTGACCACTGTCTACTGTAACAGGACAATTTTTCCCCGCAAAGAATTTGTAGAAAAAGAGACTGGCATTTATTCCTCCATAAGATAAAGGCACTCTCATATCTTACAGAAATATTGGCACAGATTAATAAACCCAGACAGGAAAGGTCTCTAACAAGGCTCATCTCTATCACAATTTCTCTTTCTAAAATATAAAGACCCTACTTCATTTTGTCAATCATTTGACTCATCATAGGCACAAACAAGTCCAGTACAAAAAAAATGACTGTACTATATGTGCATTGACACAGCAAGAAATGCCAGACACATTGGAAAAAAATTCACTACAACTGGTTTTGAAAACTATCGCATAGCAGTTTATTCTCTGTATGGAGAGAAATGGAGACACAGTTTAATGTTAAAAACAGATCTCAAAGCTCTTCTTCCAGGAGTTTTAGAAGCAATCATTAAAATTAACTGAGAAGCCTGAGTCTTTGTAGCTCTCAGTAATTATTTCTTTTCACTAGCTTACTTTTATGAGTTAAAGTGGTTTTGATTAACACCACATTCATTAATATAAAAAAAAAAAATCTATTTAGGCAGGAAAGAAATTGTCTGCTAATTACCAGAGAAGCTGCCAATTAAATTATAACACTTCATCAAAATTACTTGTTAAAATAATACATCTACTTGAAGTTACACCAATAAATTTTTTCCAAAGATGAAATTTTTACCATACATTTATATCTATAAATTATTTAAAATAATCAACTGTTTATGAAAATAAAATTACTTGGGTTTGTGTCTATGGTAAAAAGACAAGTTCTTCCCTCTTTTTCTCCGGTTTAGGTAAGGTCAAGTATCTCCACTAGTATTACTTCAGGTTGACAGTAAAGGACAATATTCACTCCACTACATCCACACCCAAATGCACTGAGACCAGCTGAAACTTGCCACAGTCTTTTGTGTTATGTGAAACATGGAAAGATGACCACTTCTCACAAGAGTGAGACAGGCCCTTGAAAATCTCTTTTTTTCTCATGTGCCAGACAGCCTTGAGGCTTGACCAAGGCACTAACCTACTAAAGTCCTCCCTAGCCCAGTGCAGCACTCTTCCATCATTTACACCGCACGACACACACAAACCTCAGCCCATACACACGTGTATTAGATTGTCTAATATGCAGTGAATGTTAATTTAGAAGTAATTATATGGAGTTTATACAAGTGCTTTGATGACATATTCAAAGCATTCTCAAGTTTAAGTCTGGAGTTCTCACATCATGACTCAGAAGGCTTATATTTCTGAATTTATTCTCAGCAATTAGGTGCAGCCTCAGGCCAGGTTATCCACTGCTGGTAGCCCTCAAAGTACACTTTACACCAGTCCACTAATGTTTTGTGACTGCAGGTACAAGGAATTCGTACCAAAGACAAGTGTGGTCATTTTAAGGCATACAAATTGGGTAAGGATGAGGGTGGAGACCTCAAGACCACAATAAAGCCCATTATTTCTATCACAACAGAGCCTGAAGTCCTTGGGACTCCAGCATGCTAGGCACTAAATCTATTTCATGATAGCTTTCAAGACACCACTAACGATGTCCTCTAGGAACTCTAAAAACTTTTACATGAAAATAATATGCTATTACTGACTTAATATTTGAAACCTTCCCCATTTTTGCATCAAAGGATATTGCAAACGCTTTTCTTAGTACAAGCAGGTATTAGGAAAAACTGTCTTTGCAGCTCCTTTCCACCACCTGCCAAGCTGGTACCGAGGGGGCCTGAGGGACGAGAAGTACACGTGCGTCTCAGCACCTGCCAGGCAGTCAGAAACTTAAGAGAAGCAACAGGAGTCTGCATCAGACCTGGACTCTTGTACATGCACCAGAGGGATGAGAGCGTGTGGATGAAAAATAACCAAACAGGTTAGAACAAGGAGTCCTGGACAGGCATCTGTCTGTTCATCATCAGTCTGTTCTCACTTCCCCTCCTGAAGCTCTGGCCCGAGATGGTTCTGCTTTCGTAATTCCAAGCTTTGACTTCCTCAAATCAGTCTCATTGTCTTCTTGCCACCAACTCTCTCCACAGCGACCTCCTGCAAGGCATGCAAGAAGAACTTGAAGAGAAGAGTTGGAAACAAGGACATAAACTGGGGATTAAGTGAGGAAGATTTAAAAAGAAGAGCTGAGCACACCTGCTTAGCTCAGGCTGCAAAAGGCAGTAGCAGTCCAGGACATCAGCAGAACACAACATGCCTGCACAGAGCACAAACCAGAGCACCCGCATGCTCAGCCTGGCAGCGCCAGCTGCACATGACCTTATCCCCACTGTCCTGTACTTTAGAATAGCTAATAATGAGGCTTCTGATAAATCACAGACAACAGGTGACATTCCTAATTCAGTTATCTTCCCACATCCACGGGTTTAAGCAGAGTTAGAAAATGGCCAAAGGCAGAAAGCTCCCCTATAGTCCATCCTTCCTCACAAATCCTACTTCTGTTGCCCCCAAGTCTTCTCTCTCAATACCTTCCCTGACAGTTTCAAGCTCCCATTCCTACATGTCTGCACTCTGGCCTCATCCTACCAAATTCAGGGCTTTTTCCACCATTTTTCCTCTTCTGCCTGTTGCTGCTTTGTATCTCCGACCTATGCGCAGAGTACAACAAAATCATGGATGTAGCTAATAAAGAAGTTTCAAGGGAGGTGAAACACCTGAACGTCAGCAGTGGTGGACTTCAAGGTCTCCTTTTATCTGATATATCACTTTCAGAAATAACTTTCACGTTAGAAATAACTGTTGAGTATTGCTCAAAACCAACAGACCTTTTGTGTTCCTGTAACTACAGGGAAAAATCTCTAATTTTCAAGTCAAATGAGAGAACTAACAGGTTTTTCATATAAACTCTTAAGGACTCAATCTCAGTGCTATCTGGAGCACAGGACAGTGTTGGCACCTTAAAAAAAAACATGAGGAAAATGAGCAATTTAAAAAATAATTATTTAAAGCAAACTATTACTCTTATAAAGCAGGTGCTTCTGCAGGGGATATATATCTGACTGAGCCTATAAAGGAACTTTTCTAGGATTACTGTAACAAATCCAGAAATATAGGGAAGTATTGTTGTCAGGAAAAAAAATTCTGGTCTTGCTGAAAATGTTAATCCCAATCCTGCATTATTGATACCATAAAAATCTTCATATCAAGCAGAAATATCATTAGGAAATAAATGCATTTATAAAAACCTTAGGATAAGTGGACATTTTTGAAGAAATACCAATTTTACCTTGTCAATTTTTCCTTACCACCTGCTTGCTCCACTCCCAGCCGCTGACATGCATCTAGTCTGTTTGATAGAAATAGATAATCAAAGTTTGGTTCCTTTAGGGAACTAGAGATCTGTCTATTATGAAGTCTGCTTTTGATAACAAGGCCTTTCTAGGTCCACACTTTATAGAAGCTTAAATACTGACCTAAAATAAATGACCTGACAGCACCATTTCCTTTTTTTTTTGCAACAAGTATTTTCAAACACATTTTATCAGCCCCTATCGCCCCTGTGATAGGTTGACCCTGGCTGGAAGCCAAGTGCCCACCTAAGCCACTCTATCATTCCCCTTCTCAGCTGGACAGTGCAGAGAAAATAGAACAAAAGGCTTGTAGGTCAGGATAAGGACAGGGAGAGATCACTCACCAATTACAGTCATGAGCAAATCATACTTGACTAGGGGAAAAATTCAATTTATTACCAATCAAATCAGAGTAGGATAATGAAAAACAAAACTAAATCATAAACACCTTCCCCCTCACTCTTCCCAGGCTCAATTGCACTCTCAATTTTCTCTATCCATTCCCCCAGCAGCTCAGGAGGACTGGGAAAGGAGGCTGCAGTCAGTTCATCACACATTGTCTCTGCTGTTCCTTCCTCCTCAGGGGGAAGACCCTCACACACTTCCCCTGTTCCAGCATGGGGATCCCTCCCACAGGAGACAGTCCTTCACAAACTTCTCCAGAGGCTGCAACTCTTCACAAACTGCTCCAGTGTGGGTCTCTTCCATGGGGTGCAGTCCTTCAGGGACACACTGCTTCAGCACGGGTCCTCCAGAAGGTCACAAGTCCCACCAGCAAACCTGCTCCAGCATGAGCTCCTCTCTCCACAGGGTCACAAGTCCTGCCAGGAGCCTCGTGGAGCCATGTTCCAGCAAGGGCTTCCCACAGGGTCACAGCCACCTTTGGGCATCCCCCTGCTCTGGTGTGTGTTCCTTCACGGACTGCAGGTGGATCTCTGCTCCACCATGGACCTCCATGGGCCACAGGGGGAACAGCTTGACTCACCAGGGTCTGCACCATGGTCTGCAGGGGAATCTCTGCTCTGGCACCTGGGGCAGCCCTCCTTCACTGACCCTGGTGTCTGCAGAGCTGTTTCTCTCATGTAATCTCTCTCCTCTCTCTGGCCACAGCTTCTGTCATGTAGCAATGTTTCCCCGTGTTAAATGCATTACCCCAGCAGCACTACCACCATCGCTGGTGGGCTCAGCCTTGGCCAGCAGTGGGTCTGTCTTGGAGCCGCCTGGACTTGGCTCTGTCAGACATGGGGGGAGCTTCTGGCTGCATATCAAAGATCCACCCCTGTACCACTAGGAAAACCTGACCATGCAAACCCAATCCACGCCTCTCTTCCCGCAACAAAATGTTGGCCATTCACACTGAAGACAATCTGTCACAGCAAAACTAAATCACTGATAATTTATTCATGCACTGAAGACTCTTCTGGGGTCAACAGCTTGAGAACCAAGACCACTCTTTCTCCAGACTACACAAAAATTATCACTAGCTCATGTATAGCACATTCACATCATAGTTAATGTGGCATGGCAAAGTCAGCTGTCAAATCTTTAAGCCAGGATAAGTCTCAGTCTCTTTCTCCAGTGGCATTGTCTGGAGAATAGCAAAGAGAATATTGACCCTGTTTCTCCTTTCAATAACCTAACAAGGTACGGCATAAAAATTGTCAGATCTCAAACCCAACTGTTACTACACCTAATTGCTTTTGACATTGATAGCACCTCTCATCCAAATACCTAAATGGTTAAAAGAAAATAAGACAAAACTGCCATTGCATCACAGAATTTCCATTTCTGTGTATCTATTTTGAGAAATAAGGCCTTAAATTTAGCCACAAAAACATAACTTGGCTTTCACTTACAACTACAAATTGAAAACAAAATGTTAGTTTTTCCTCACTACCTTTTTAAACTCTTCCTAGTAGACATGTGTCAAAATCTATGCAGGCTAAAGCCCAAGTATGGTGAACACAGAGCCAGTTAAAAAAGAAGTAAATCTCTGGAGAGCTTGGATGCTCTACCAACACTCTCTTTAGGATATATGGAGAAAAGCTGTTACTTGTTATCTTAATCCAGATACTACTACTACTACAGACTTGCAGTGGCACATTGCTGGCATACAGCAATCCACTACTTGTCTGTACACCATTGTGAACAAAAAAATAATCTCCATTTGACACAAAAAAAATACCAGCTGACAGCATGTGATTTGCACAAGATAATAATAGCAAGTGGTTCAAAGAGGTAATGTTTTCCTTAACCCATCTTTATAACATACAGGGTTTTTACCACTTGGGAAGCAAAAGCTCTATAAAGAGGATGCACAGAAATCTTCCTTGATATCAAGTGACACCAAGTCAGACATTTATCCTCACACTTAGCTCCGAATGCTCACAAGTAACTAAAGAAAATTGTTCCCATGTGTATTGTTTAATTGCACTGTCTTTCTAATATGCTGAAAGCAGAATACTAGATACTAATTGGTAGATGTTGAACTGGTTTGTATTTTGTTGTAAGAATTTTTTGTGGAGTTTTGGTTTGAGGTTTTTTTTTTTTTTAAACAAAGTTTCATCATGTTGCTTTGTGGGCTTGTTCCGTGGTAGATTCTTCTAAAAAGCGCGGCAGGAAAACAAAGAAATGAATGAACACCGTCTCTGAAGTTCATCCTTGGTACTCAAGAGATAAAAACCAAAAGAGAACATAAATATTTACTGTAGAAAGCTTAAGAGTGGCAGCTCAATTATTCCATTTCTGTTAAATAAATTATCAAAACCAGTAAGCTATGCTCAAAGAATTCTTAATATTTCTGTTGAAGCCTCTATAGCATGACAGTTTAGAGGAAGTTAAGTTTCTTGACAACACTGACTCTCCTTTAACTGGGAGCCTCATGACAATCCTCTAGGATGTCAGAGGGACCTGCACACACTACAATGGCAATCCAGCAAACTTCTGAACCCCACACCTACACAGAGCTCATGCAGGCCCCCAGCATCTCACAGTGGAGTCCACACAATCACATGCCGATGCCAGATCCCCTGATCTTAACACATCGGATACCTTCTCAAATGGTAGAACATGTAGGCTTTCAAACCCAGACTCTGTGCCTCCCAGACCAAAGTTCCCACTTCAGCATTGCCAAGTTACTAATCTGTCTAACAAGTAATACTGCCAGATTACAAAAATCACACTCACCCAGACAATGCTCCAAAAGTATGTGCATAGCTGACTATATTTAGATCACATTCGCAGCCAGTGCCTGATCAGTCTACTTTTTTCTCCTGCCTAAACCACCAGCAAAAGACAGTCCAGATAGTCAAGCCACCTTTGGAAAAATGGCATTTATTGTAGGTATTATAGGATGCAACGGAAACAAACACCAAAATAAAAATGAGAGTTCTTCAAGCATTTGCACAGCTTCTGCAGTACCTTCCTATTTCACCCTATCCACTCAACTAGACCAAGCCTGTGGGAACACCAAATGCAGTCTCCAGATGCAACAGAAAAAAGCAGGAGACGACTTTTTTTCCCATGACTGATGCATTTTTTAAAGGGCAAGATAAAAACAATCCATTGGCATTTATATTGAAACCAGAAGTAATTTATGATTTTTCTAGTTTAAAATTTAGTGCACCCAAATCACTGCATCATGGTTGTATCTGTTGACAAAAATGGGACAAAAGCTTTAGAAGCCAACAGCAGCATTTAACACAGTGAGAAGCCACAGAACAGCCACCCATTTTTCCATTAGTTTTCATCAACCAACCACAGACGTAACTCCTGAACTATCTCAGCTATGTCAGATGAAACAAGAACACAAGCTTTCAGTCAGCAGTGATAGCCTGCTTTTCAGTGTGCTGCTTTGCAAACCAGGCACTGAGGTCATGTAATTTGGACGTAGTCAATGAGCAGACCAGTAGTAGATGTGGGAATGTAACTCATTACTGAAGACTCCCCATTCAGCACTCCAGTTACATTGGGCTATTAAGGGATTTGTACTCAAAAGCAGTCACCGTTATGTCTCCAAGTCATATTTATGACCTGTGTTTCCTTTTCCTTCAATTCTGCATATTGAAAAGATATGAACAAAGACAAAGAATTTAAGCTGCGTGTTTTGACAGTTAAAGGAATATCAACGCACTCCAACAGCACATCAGCACTACCTGGATGTTTCCCACTGAGGATAACCACCAAGCTCATGCAGAGCAGGAAAGCTACAGAGAGACTGAGCAGAACTACACGGCTGCCACTGTGTCCTGCAATCCAAAGTGTAGGAGCCTGGCTGGGGAAAGCAAGCGTGGAGGTGCAGAAGGCATCATCCTCTGATCTTTTCCAACAAGCCCATGCTTGAATGGCTGACGAAAATTCAAATGACTACAAGAGTCAAAGACACCCGAGTGGTCCACAGTACAGACCTTATCCACACGATTTAATTTCTTTTTATGAAAGGCAATGATGAGATGCCAGAAAATGAACAAAACCTACATTTGCAAAGGGAATGGAAAAACAGAAGCAGGTGGTCAAGTAGCTAAGCTGGCAGAGCATTTGGATGGTAGCCGAATGGCCTGAATTCGGTCTTTACTAAGGTCACCAGTGTCTTCCACAACACACACAGCTGCATTACTTGAAAACTTAAATCATATTTGTGGTAAGAAAACAGACAGCACTTTCAAACACATTTAAGATTTCAGAAGTGATCTACGTAACAACAGACATTTAAAACATTCAACTATAATTATTAATTTATTATGAAACATTTATTATTTTCAATAAAAAGGCCATCACACAAACATTGTATGCACTTATCACACTTCTGCTGCACAGTTCATGAGGATACAGACTCAACTCCTATCCCTCTCTGCCACAGCCCTTTGTGAGGATATTTTGAGCAGTACTGGTACACATGTACTCACACACGCTTGCCCTGTTGTCTAACTAAGAGTGCCTGCCAGCAGGCTGAAGGCTCGCTCTACACAGAAGCCTATTAAAATTTTTAAAAAACCAACCAAACAAACAAAAAACTGAAAAAAAAAAAAAGTCCTGCAGTCAACCTTAGTTTAACAAAAAAAGAAATCCCAGTCATTCAGCATTTCCTACACTTCTGAACAAATACATACTCTTCATTTTACTTAATCAATAGTATTTTTTGGTACACAAGTTCTACTAGTCTGTATTTTACTGAGGTGAAATGAGGTAACACACAATACAGAGAATGCTAATGTATTTTACAACAAACAAAGCATTTCTTTTAAAGCCAAGTGAACATGTCATTTAATCAAGATAACGTTCAAGTGGTAAAACCATACTTACAAATGAATTCAAACTTGATTCCCAGCAGACACAGGACACTGACAGAATCCACTACCTTTGTGAGAAAACATTAACATCTTACAGATAAGATCTGCAGTGTCTAATTCTTTCAACATCTACCACTGTCTCTGTCATTTGTAGGTCACACAGTGACTGAATCCTCAAGTTGCAGCTGAATGCTGCCTATTCCTAGCAAATTCACTAGCACCTCAGTGGCTAAGGCACATAGTACAGGAAACAGCATTACCCCATGAGCTCTCAATTCAATCACTTCTTTGGTCACAATTAAGTATTGAGCCAAAAGTTTCCAAGCAGCCTTCTGGAAGTGAGAAACTGTATATTTTCAGGAACAGTTCGTTCAGATAGCAGCGAGCCCTGAGCCAGAGGACAAGGACTTTTGATTAGCCCAAAGCTCATTAGCAACATTCGAGAATCTCTCAGAGTCGCTATCTAGCAAACTAAAACCTGCACCCCCTACAAACTAAGATAAATACAATTGATTACAGAAAGCTCAAATCTGAGGTCCTTACCTAAAACCACACAGTTAAACATGATTCCATGAAAATTCAAGCTGAATCAAGCACTGCAAAATCTCGACATGGTCTTATTTCTGAAGTGTACTTTAGTAAGATCCAGTCAGCACCAGAAGTTATGTTATGTACACAGTTTCCAAACCATAATCCCTGACAGCACATCATCCAGAAACACTTCCCAGATCTCCTTCCCCCACTGTCTTTATTCTGCAAGTTTTGCAGCAAACCTTAATTACAACTTCCCTACTGGAAAGGCAGGCAGCAGATGCCACAAAAGAGGCCATCAGTGGAGCATATAAAAAGTTTCTTACAAAGTTTCCCACACTGTGATACATTTCTCTGCCTTCCACCACAGTCATAACTCCTCCTCACCCTCTGTGCCTGACTACCAGCTTTTTCCTCTGTAAGTTCATTAGTAAACCCTGATAAAACCACATGGCAGTTCTGACCTCTCTGCCCCTGCCTGGCATTTCACTTGCACTCCATAATCTCTCATCCAGTCTCTTCTGAAACCCAGTACCTTCAATTCGCTACCGGGTCTGCCAAGCCTAACTTTGTAGGCACATGCGTCCAGGTCTCCCTTCATTTCCAATTGATACTGCTACAATAACCTGCTTCCATATCTTCCAAAAAAGCACCTCCAAAAAATACAAGTACATACTTAACATAAGTGTTTTCACGCCACATACTTCATGAGTTACAGCAGCTCACCTTTGCAAGATTAACATGCAAAAAGTTTCTAGGTAAAAAACAATTTGCAAGTAACCACAAAACAAATAGCATTAGGTCTTTGTCTGTATCTCCACACAGCTGTGCAGATAAATTTCTTTTTCATATTATGAGAAACTTAAGCTAATTTTGCCTGAAATGGACATTGGACAGAAAGTACAGAAAACATCATATCTGGGAGAAGCACATGGGTAAATTAAGTAGAGGGAAGGGTAGAAGTTCTGCTTCTAGGTCATTATTGTAGGAGATGTTAGAAGAGCCAAGTGCCAGAAAAGCCTGCCAAGTGCTTTTCACCCACTCACGCACGAGTGTATAATGCTGCCTTGAAGAGAGCTTGACACGAGATTACAAAACAAATTCTATGAAATTCTGCTCCATCTCTAAGCTTGGGGAATTTGAGGTATTTAAATCAGGTATGCTACACTGTTTGCGTGCTGCAACATTTTACACTAGCAGTGTCAGCATTTCAGTGCCATATCTGAAGCCGCAGCATTCCTCCAACCTCCCCAGGGCCCCCACGACATACCACAGGCTGCAGGAATGCCTCATACGTTCATTAAGTCAACATCCATACAGAACACAAATTTCTTTGTAGCTAGTACAAAATAACTAATACTAGGGAAAAGTAGAAGTATTTTATGGCTGAACTACACACTGATGAATTTCTGGAGCTAAAGTCCTCTAGAGAGGAAGAAAAACAACTGCATGATGGAATTACCCAGTATCCAGCCTTTGTATCTAAAAAGAAGCAAAGCCAGACCTGCCCAAACAGCTTTCCTATTAAATATAGATCTGAGGAAACCAAGCTATTCTTTTCAAAACCACTTCCGTATTTTATCATGAAGATGTCATTGTATCTAACCTTCCATAAAGATATCACCCATCAAACACTTCCTTTTGCAAACTGATAGCGTAGATTTGTTTCAAAAAAAAAAGTAACATGCGTAGCATGTATACAGATGTAAAGGTTAAGAGTTGTCTAAACCGTCTTTGCAAAAAGCAAAAGGAATACCAATGCCCGATAACAAGTATTTGCCCCTTAAATTTTAAAGGTACTTCAACAAATCAAGACTTCACGAGAAAAGTAAATATTCATTTTCAGACAAGTTGCATATTTTAAGATCATGCTATAGAACTCTTTATAAACAGAACCCTGGATATGAGCCAAACAACAATTATCAGACATGATAGCTCCTTTTTTCTCCTCTTCACCTCCCAGTTCATTGTGAGAGAGCTGAACAGCGGGGACACACCAATTCAAAATCTTGTGTGACACCTGGTCAAAAAACACACTTAGTAATTCAAGTATCACAAGCAAGGTGACCGACAATTTGAGGAAAAACAATACATACACAGTTAATGTATCGCATTCCAGCTCCTATTCTCATACACTTCTGTACATTACACACACCCACTCCCAGAGGGTGTTTTAGATTTTAAAAATGCTTTGAACACAGTAAAGGCCCGTTCATAACTAGTCTAATTTAGAAAGGGAGAAGACACCCAAGAAAATGCCTCCAGTATGATATTGCATATGCGATGCCCCAGCTTTATAGCTACCGTACCAGAAAAGTAGTAAGGATGCTGCTTCGTATTTAACAGACACTGAGAAGTCTGGTACCCCATAGATCATAGCCAAATCCAACAATTCCTCCTGTGCTGAAGGTTCTTGTTATGTATCCAAAACTTATTTTTGTACAAAACAAACAAGGCATAATTAACCAAAGAGTATTTTCTCTAAGCTCGAGTCGTAGTTTTCAGACCTAAAAAACTGACAGACAGAAGTGAGACAAATGAGCTCGGCGACAAGGGATAAGAGCCAGAAGGGAACATGACTGTGGCGGTGCTGAATGCCCAGGCACTCCACTGACGGTTTCCAAGAGAGCCAACACAGAGACAGCCACAGCAAAGAAGAAATGAGACAAGACTAGCAGAGGTAGTTGGAAGGAAAAACTGCCAAGGCCTTTTCCTCAAATTTATTCGCAGCTCTACGCTGACTGAAGAGGCTATGGCAATGCTTAAGAGCCATCATTTCAGAGAAGCAGCAGTTTTCATTATTCTGAGGGTATTCAAATTCTCATAACAACCACATTATTACGTCATCATTAGAAAATATTTTATTATAAAATATTTGTATCTATACTTGTATACCAAATATTTTACTGTGAAATTATCAAATATTTTTTATTACATCGAGCAGAACTGTTCATTTTTTCTTTTGCATATTTGGATTTTGAAAGTACTTAAAGTTTACTTGTTTACGTTCTGAATGCTGCAGTAGGACACAGACCTCTCATAATGATGTCAGAAGTAAGTATGACATCTGTGCTCATTTTATTTTACTTTGTTATTTACATCTCTCAGAACTCCTGATGTATATTTACCAGTTCTCAGTTCTGCCGCTTTCTACCTTTCTCCATAAGTTTTGCTCCGTGGCATATTTTGACTAATTTTACATCCACAAAATTGAAATTACACCTTTAGAGTTTTTAGTTTCTGATCTTGTGACACTCAAACTATTTTAGCAGCCTGCTAAGGGTTCACAAAAATCGATCCCAACTTCACGTCCAAAACGTGCGCTTGGACAGTCCTGCTTGTTGCATAGAAGACAAAGTTTGAGATTGCAAAAACTGGTAATTGCTTACGAAGTAGCCTCCAGAATAAGAAAGCACTTACTGTGCTTGGCAGTAACTTAAAATGTGTAAGAGTTTTATACCTAACAGTGGGTTCAGTAAACAAAACACACATGAATCCAGACCAAACAGCAGGATAAGAAGACATACAATTTATCTATCAGCTTGTTATTCGTTCCTGCCCCATGAAAAGTGTCATATATTCTTGATAGGCCAACTAAATTTCTCATTAGGCTGTAGCTTTCTGTTATACCCTATCTGATAGGCCTGCAGGCACATGCAGAACACTGGGGTCCTGCCATCTTCTGTACTCCCAGCTGCACCCTCTATCACTTCCCCCCACGCTGGCACACACATTTTGGCAGACAATCCAAACCCAGCTAGAGGTGCTGATGCAGTATAAATACCTCTGTGCCAAAAAAGTGATTAGTTTTCAGCCAGATCAGCTCTCTCAATTGTTCATCACAGAAGCTGTTACAAAGGCATAGGGGGAAGCACATGGCCAGAGCTGTGTGAGCCCCAGAGCTGGCGTGGCCGTGGTCATGCTGGTCCCCAGACAATCACATTCTGCTCAAAGTTTTACCACACACACAAGACAATATGCTATTCTGAGTTTCCTGCATTACTTCAACATTTGGTACTGTAGCTGTGCATATTCTTATCCTACACAAAACCTGCTATTTGTAGTCTGCAGAGTGCTTTTAAGGTCCTGCATAAGGTATGTAAAAACATAAATGGTATTCTACAGAGGTCATTAACAAGCCAAACTTATGATGACTCTGCAAACAGTAAATCCACTACATAGACTAACCAAAGGATCCTGACTTGCTAGTTTAAGAGTCCATTCAGTACTTATCAGCTAAAAAGGTTTATTCTGGACCTTTGCCTCTCTCAAAGGAGGCACCTCCTCATCAGTCCAGTCCCTTTCTACTCGGTCACTCTTTTGCTGGGGAACTCAAAAAGAGGCAAAGCACTCTGATAAAGACCACAGATCTCTATCAGCTGTACAACCACATTTGCATGTCAATTATGATGCTGTTAACTGGCTGCTCAAAAAGAGAGCTAGAGGCAATATTTATCAATATAAATCCAAACATATCTTTGTAAGAATCATAATGAAAACCAATGCAATTTCTCTAATGTTGCAGCTGCACTTTTCCTATTTACTAGATTACATTTTTCAGATTAGACTGGGAAAACAGGGACCAACATAATTTGTGTCTGCTTAATTGATACACTTTCTCTCAGCCATCTTTAAAACTGGTGTTATTTAATATACCTATTAAATATACATTTTTAGAGGCACTGCTATTCAAGCCCCAGACGATTTGGCAGAGCCGAGTCTTTGCAGAAGTGAAACAAAGAAATACTTTCTTTTGCATGTAAATACATCAAAGCTCAACAATTTTCAGTCTTAGAGGATTCCCCAGGAATTTTCTGAATGTAAACGAGCAAGAGTACACTTAAGCTTGAAGACACAAAAGCAATGGATTCAGTCCAACACTGAACAGAGAGATAGCAACAGCAAGACTGACACCACTTATCCTTCATGCCACCAGGAAGCCAAGGCTTTTCATCAAGAGAACAAGTTTTATATATTACTTCTTAAAGCACATTATAATTGCTCAGGTTGAGATAAAGCTACTATTCATATTTTTTAAAAAATAAACCAATAAAACAATAGTGTTTTCTAGAAGCAACCACTGACAGCAGCTTAAAAGAAGTAACACTGCAGGCAACTACTGGAATAAGTAATTTCCATGTCACCATGTCTGAGGCTGGAGAGCCCATTACCTCAGATTCCTCTGACTACTGCTTACCATGTTACATTTCCAAACACTATCTCCAAAGAAGATTAAACTCCAAAACCAACACCTGTCTCACATGCAAGAACACCATGCATTTGCCTGGAAAAATACATAGCGTTCTCATATTTTACCTATTTTCAGCATCTCTTATTATGCTTTTTGAATTAATTGGTGGAAAGAAATTGTCATTGGATAATTAAATCATCATGAAAAGCCTAACTTGTCTGTTGTCTTTTTCCACATACAAGTCTTTTGTCTTCCAATCCAATTTGAAAAAAAATAAAAATTTAAGTGATTGAATTGAGCTTTCCAGTAATGGAAGCAACCAGAGAATCTGTAACTTGACATGCTTACTATTATCACTGACATATTTCACCAAGACAAATAAAATGACAAAAATACGTGCAGGCAGATACCTACACTCTTACTTTACCTATTTAACCTGTCAAGCAATAGGAATAAGCCCATTTGTTCAACATAGCTGAGAACTCAGAACTACATCTGGCCCAGTGAGAAAAAGCATTCAGGTCTTGTTACTCCAAATGGAAAAGAGGATATCAATATCATTTTGGCTTGACTTATAATCAGCTAGTAAATTTTTTTTCTGATAGGGGTGGGTGGAAGAAGAAAGGTAATGAACCCTGTACAGAACTGACATGTGCTTCTTACGCTGAAACAGAAGAACAGGGATCTTCTGTTTCCCACCTTAGGATTTCCTCTTTTTTTTTTTTGTCCTAAGTTTTATAGTCCCAAAAAAAGGAAGGAAGCTGGGGGCAGGGCGAGAATGAAGAGGAATAGGGAAGAAACAGATAAGTAAAGAATGTTTAAGAAGTTTCCACTATTAACCATGAATAACAGAGCAGCTCTGCCAACTGTTGTCCATGAAATTGTTTCAAAATACATACTGATATTTCTTCTTTATCAGAGTAAGAGAGGAAGCAATCTTAACACCAGAAGCAGCATTTCTAAATCCCATGCAAAGACACAAACTGCACGTCAAGCTCTGTATTCTCTCTGCACTAACAGGCCTAGTACAGATGTGAAGAAAGGAACCATGCAGCCTAGGAAAAGAGGCATATTCCTTGAAGATACAAAATATTCTCCAACTTTATTTCTTATCAAAACTACCCCTATCGCTTACCAAAAAAACCTAGCATTTACAACCTGTGGCCCTTCTCTACTCTGCTTAGTTCCAAGCAGTGTACCTCATAACTGTACCTTAATAAGACTGAGAGTGTTCCTCATAGTTGTACCTATGGATTCAGTGGTTCACAGCATTAACTCTGATGACATTTAAGTTACCCCATGCTATATTTTTCTCCAAAAGAAAAGATAGTACACTTAAAACCCAATAGCCATCTTTATACAGGATTTTTCTCAGAAAAAAAAAAAAATTAACAGTCTTTATTTTATGGGTAATATCACCTACAAAAGCATGAATGCTACTTCATGAAAGTACAACTACTGAACACTTACATAGTCTATAACAGAACTCCTGCTTGATCAAGGATCAAGCTGCTACCCATTAATGTTTCTATAATAAAAATAATGAAACAATACAAATTTTTGAGTTACCTTGCATCTAGCCCGTGGAACAAAACAAAGCATCAGAAGCACTGGTGTGTCCTGTCCCAACCTGCCCAATATCTTGTACATGCTCACCTCACTACACTGCTCTGGAGAAAAGTTAAAGTAATACTTTATGGAGTAATCATTTAATTTCTGCAATGTAAAACCTGTAATTTCAAAGAGTTGCAAAAAAATAAAACATTTTCCTATTATGCAGTAAATGATTTATGATAGTAAAAGAAAATGCCTTGCACTAAAAACAACGAAACAGAATTCCGTAATTTCTATTACGGAAGAGCCCCTATTACGCAGTTATCTCTTATCCACAGTGCATGTAGATTCCCCCTTACTCCACGAAAAGTATTCATGAAAATGTGTCAGTATACACCTTTATGGTTAAGGACTCATTTCGCATTTCTAAATAAAACTCAGAAATCGTGAGTTCAGTGCAAACAAGTAAAATCAAATCAAGAAATCCCAAGCAATGGATTTCAAAGAGCACCACATTTCTTCTCTGTTGCAGAAAGGACTGAACAAGTCCATGATTTAGCTACTGACTGCATTAGACCAGCCACCACCTATTTCCAGAGCCCTGAAAGCACAAAAACACACACTTGAAATACAGTAACACAAAAAGCAAAACTGAAATAAATTCAAGTTATTCCTCAAACACCTGAAAATGGGGTTGTTAATTAGCAAGATTCACAATAAGGTTTATTACCTCATCTACTAGTGTGGTTTTCTACACACAAACTACCAAGAAAACAAAACTCTTTGTACTAGAGACCTGAGTAAACACACCTTACACACTTTTAGTTGTAATAACTTCAGTAGTTACTATTAAAGTAGATAAATAATTGCATGTGAATCTGAAAAACTAAGTTGACTTGGTTCCTTAACTGGAGAAAGATGAAAGGTGCAATCAGTATCAGCAAGGGATTTTTTCCTACAATAAGACTTTTGTTTTTCTAATACTGCAAAACTAATTAGATTTTATCCTACTTTCTTACTCAAAACAACTAAAAAAGGCAAGCACAATGCATGACAGATTGCAAAACCCAAGCTTGTTTCTTTGTCCCTATAGCACAGGTGACTTTCAGAGCTGCACTGTTTGCAGCTCTCCTATTCACCCTTGAGCATCTGGAAGTTAGATCAGCATTATTTTTAAACAAAACGTTTCATGTGCCCAAAAATGCAAAGTTGACAAGTTATCACACCATCTTTAAACTATATAACTGGGAACACAAATTCTGAGTAACTAGAAAAATGCATTATGAAGAGAAACTGCAAGCAGCTCTCACTTTGGCCTCCTGTCATTGTAAAGATATGAAAAACACATTCCTTTAAACATACAAATGAAAACCAATGGCAAATCATTGTGGCATCCAAGCATCTTCGGTTGCTTATCATGCACTGCTTCTCTTAACAAGATCTGCTTCTGCTAGTGAGTACAATTCCTAAATTGCATCTCTCAAACCTGTCAGACAAGGTGCTTCCAACAGGCACATGAGAGAAAAGAAATTCGGGAGTCAACGTGGCTGACAAATGGAATAACAGCATCGAAGAGAAGTGCCATTCAGTAAAGACACATAAACAGAAATCATCAGCTGACAAATACAGGATGGAGGAACGACCGCCTAGACAAGCATATTCCGGAAAAGGATCTGAAGGATTGATTAGCAGTTCCCGACTGAACATGAGTCAGTGCAATGCTACTGCAAAAGGAACAAATGCCACACTGGGAATGACAAGCAGACAAGACACATCGCCTAAAGCGCACACTAAGATTCTCCTGCTTTACCTGATAAAGCTTTCCTATCCAGGTTTGAACATGGATCAATTGGTCAAAGATAAGAACGTATCATTTACAAGGAAAGAATGAAATAATTGGAGCTATTTCATAAAAGGAAAAGTCTTGGCATTCATACATACGTAATGATACATTCAAGAGGAAAACTGGTCCAGTACTAAACACTTACTAGTAGTGAGATTGCTAAGCACTGACTACAGAAGTTGTAGATGCTCTGCTATCAGCATTTAAAAAAACTTGTAGGCAAATATCCTTCAGAAGTGACAGCAAGAGTTGGCCTAGCCTTGAGAAAGCAGTACAGATTAAATCTCTCAGAACTCTTCCTAAACATTTTTCTACATTTCTATTGATGACCTTCAGGAAAAAAAAATTTAAAAAAATCAATTATTTGTATTACATAATGCTAGAGACATTTAAAAGAAATTAAATGCATGTAACTAATAAGTAAATAAGAAGGGACATTTGCCTCCAAGTTAGTCACCTGGCTTCCAAATCACTGGGAAGCGGACAATGATCACCTCAACGGCATTCTGCCCAGCTCCTTACAAACAGATAGCAAGAGAATGGAGAAAAACAAAACAAAAGGTTACTCAACGATGTACAGTTACATGCAAAAAACTCCCACAGTAACAAAAGAAATTCCAGACTGAAAATTAAGCAAAACTTTTGCATTTCAACCCTTCTGCAAAGAACCAGGCTTTGAGGCGTTATCAAGTTTGTTCCACTCTACCTTCACAGAACCAACAAATCCAGTTAAAAAAAACCCCAAAAAACCAAAAAAAAAACCCACCACAACACAAAGTCTCTCAAAACTAAAGAAATGAAGTAACATCTCCCAGGGCTGCAAACTGTCTGCTCAAAGTGCCTTGTCTCAGTTGCTGAATACATTCAAGTGTCACAAATGATCCAAGCAGTCAAATGCTCTCCTCAGGATTTTCCCCAATCCCAAGACTCAAATTACAGAGAACTTTATAGATCAAAACCTGCACAGTGAATTACACTCAGAAATGAGCTGGGAACTATGGAACATCACAGAAAACATTGTACCAGGCTGCAAACATGAAACCCTATCCATTCTGAAGCTTCCTTTCTGGGGTTCAGGTTAGGGAAGCGAGGAGATGAGTCAATGGCAGACACTCTTGCAAGCAGTGCAAAAAGCTGCTGAGATCTGCATGTTAGGAGTCCAGTAACCAATTATAGCTTCCTTGACAGAGAAGTTAGTGACTCCATCACATGCTGCCTGAGTGTGCAGAAGCAATCACAGATCACATTAGCCTATGTTAGATAACACACAAAAAAACCCCCACAAAACCATCATTCTCCCTTTCCACAGGGAGAACACGTCCTCACCTTCATGGCTTATGTCATTTAATTCACCATTGTTCCGTCACCTTTTGGATAAATGCAGCCCAGCTAGTAGCCTCTCAAGTCCAACACTGAGAATGGTAGTAAAAAACCCTCAAAACAGCAAAAGAGGAAGAAGAACGGTGTCATCGGTACACAGCTGACCATGAAATAACCTCCGCCTTCAGAAATTTTCCCCAGTCGCTCCAAATATGTAGTGAATAGGAAAAATTAGATCTCTGAAGGGCACTATGCAACATGTTAATGAGCCAGCCAGCTCTGAGCTGTCCTTAGGAGATAGTCAAGACATTAAAAACACCACATATTCATATGGAAGACTACAGATTTTTGGAGGCAGCTGTTTAAAAACCATTTAAAAATCTTGATTTAGCCTTATTTCAAGAAAATCTCACCACTTTATTTGTTTAACTTAAGACTAGTCTTATGACCAAAAACTACTTAAGAATCTCAACCTTCATATTCTGCTCTCCAACAGAATATAGTCAGCGATTTTTTTTGTCCAAAAACTGCAAATTGAGATAGTTCCATTTTTTAAAGACATTGAAAGTTACTGCTTATATAAAAGACTAGAAAAAATATCACCTTTATTTGACTGACACACCAAATCAATATAAAAGCCTCCATGACAAATGTGTCATGTGTCAAAAATGTTCCTATAGAAAATGTGTGGGTCTTTGCTATCTCAGATAGCTAGAATTCAGGGAGGATTTCATAATGGACTCCCACTGTCCCAGTGAGGCAAATGGAGAACTGGTATCCTGTCAGCCTCATTCTTGGAGCCCCTTGGTACCTCACCTTCACTTGCTTGCAGGTGACCAGCCCCACATCTAGTTAAAAGCTGTAACTAGAAAGCAAAAATCACCCTTCAACTGCCCCTTAGTTAAATGAGCCCACAAATACATTACATTTTGCCCTGCCTCAACTCTAAATAGCTATTTAGACAGCCTGATAGAAGTTTTGGGTATAGCTCATTAAGAGTGACAATATAAGTCTAAGACAAAAATACAAAGTGAATGCCACATAGAAATGTGAAGCACAATTAATGGGGAGGAATGGAGGAAATAAGGCTTGATTGAAGGCTTTATGTGTACTGTTTGAAGAGGCACACAAGAAAGGCTAATGAAGTGTTTATGTTTAACAAAACACATTATAGCGTGTTATTGACAGGGATACCATTGAGCTAAACAAACCAAGTTAATTTACAGTAAAGTTAGCTGGCAGTCAAAAAAGGGATTGCAGCATGGAGATAAGGATATCTGTGCTATCCTTCAACAGGACTGCTAGCAAAACTAGTTTGGCTGCAACTCAGAACAGGACACAAGCCAATTGATTTGGCTTTTGCCTATGTGCAAGTCAATACTGCTCCTGCGATCAATTAACACACCCCTGTCTTTTTCCTCCGATGAACCTCAGCTTACAGTACAAAGTCATTTGAACCTTCAACTTCCCCATCTATAAACTAGGAGATGCCCAAACCACATGCCCCCCCTCAGAAAGGCACATTTCTGGCTTAACCTCACTAAAAATATCAATCACTATTTCAACTTGCCAGAGTTAAACCGGTATATTTTGCTGTACAGAATGACTTCAGCATCTGGAATATCATTCTGCTTATAAATTAGGTGATACATTCAGCAACCGTTTTTAATTATTCTCCTTAATTAATCTTTCCACCCTAATCCAAAAAATGCCTTCCAGAGAAATGCTGAGAAGCTTTGTGCTCAGTAAAAAAGGGTAAATCGCCTACTTTGCAGAGAACATAGCTGCGCCCTTACAGATTCAGGTAAATCAAAGAAATCAGATGATACGGCAATATGCAGATCTGGTGAGACAAAAAGAAAGAGATATCCTGAACATAGAGGATGAAACAGAAGTTGTACGTTTACTCCAAACAGCAGCTACAAAGTAATTATGTAGTCCCGTGATTTATTTATTACAGCTGAAAGTTTCCAGTATGCACCAACCGGTAAGAGTCACTTTTGAAAGCTACGCATGCTGGTTTGCTGCCTGCAGAGCATCCAAAGCTACGCAGTCTTAAATGACTCCTTTTAACAAAGGGTTTGGTTATTGTTCTAAACAATATCGGTCAGTGGTTGGACTTTATGATCTTGGAGGTCTTTTCCAACTTAAATGAATCTGTGATTCTCTTGGGTTCTGAATTCACATGGATCAGCATACAGCATTTACATAAGTCAACTCCATTGGACATCTACCAGATTTAAACACCATTAACAGTAAAACATAGTCTTACCTCTCCTACCCTTTTATCGGCATACCTTGTGCTAAATACTTCACATAACTGACCACAGGGTCCTTCGTACGATGCCATCGCTGGTTTGACACCACAGCTGAAGGTGTGATTCAAACCGTGAAATTTCAAAGTGAAATACACAAGTTTAACCTTCTGCTCTGAAAACACAGATATCAAAACCCAGGCAAAGCAAGTGCTCAATACCAGAAATATTCCAGTGTTTATTTCACTTTTAGCATCCTGAGGGACAATACAACATAGCTGACAAAATCTATAGCCTTGGAAATAAAAACACGCAACTGTAGCACAAAGGGTGGCATATAAAAGCGTAGTAATGTTCTCCTTATATCAGCATGAACGTCTACCATGAAATGAACTAGCAGTATCTCTGCCTACTAGTAAATGAACTCGGAGTTAAGCAACATGCTCAGTAAAAAAACAAATCAACCAGCTATTATCAATAGCTAGCAGGCAGAAGTTAAAAAATTTGTAGAAGAGAAGACTGTGACTCACATTACCTACCCCTCAAAGTGGGATCAGTCAGGCTGTTCGAGTGAGGAACAGCCACCTGGTTACCAGCACCCCTTCAGTGCAACCAGGTGGCTGTTGTCTGGTTATTCATCCATTTTGGCGTCACAGTAGAAATGTGCAGCACACAGCATGTGCTGCAAAATTCAGATGGAAAATGCAGATGAGGTCTGATGTTGATGCAAGTCCTGAGCTCTTTGTATAAAGGATACATATGCTTGGTACAACTAATCGGGATTCTCAAAGGGGTATCCTAAGGCACCCATTTTACCAGAGCAGATAAACACACAAATATTAAAATAGCTGTTTGGAGATGTTATAATCCTATCAGTAAAAAAACACGTAAGTTGGTCTGTGGTGCAAAATGCAAGTTTTATTTATGGGGTTCACTTAATATGAAGTTTAAATAATTATACAGCAAGATACAACCCTTTCGCCTGCCTCTCCTCCCATGGCTGTATAGTACAATAGCTTACAGGGTAATTGGGTGTGAAGATTTTGCAGACAGCACTCATCATGCAGGTGAGTGAGCACACAGCATAAAAAGCAGTCCAAGAGAAAAATTAAATTACTTTAGGTTAGTATTTCAACATTTTGCAATTGTCATATTGAGCTATAATATCATTCCCATCCTAGGGGTACAGAGAAACCAATTTGAACAGTGGCTTTTTGTTACTATCCTGAATAGCCTCTGGAAGCCAAATCACAGAAAACCAGGAAATTAATTTAAATAAGAATAAGTATCTTTTTTGTGACTATATTATATTTACACAAATAAGGACAATCTTTGTAGTGGACTACATTTTCTGGTTGATCCAAAGAAAGCTCTCTATTGAGAAATTGCAACTGTATCTCTTTAGCAGGAGTAAGATTTCAGGGACACCAGCCCTGGTAAGCAAGGCAGAGCTGAAGAGCAGTTCACCTCTAGGTACCTGAAAAGGGTTACTAAACGTAGAAAAGCTTACTTAGGGGATATCCCTTAATTGTTTAGCAACGATGGGATAGTTATTCAAATAGGGGGAACAGCGTTTATCCGCTTGTTTTCAGTATAAGAAAGATAGTGATTTTTAGCTCATACATGGGGGGTGGAGGTGGG
>VZTA01028465.1:115467-125884 GCA_013398855.1 Mohoua ochrocephala
TCCCCTCCGCTCCGCGATCCCGGCTCGGACGGTGGGACGGGGCTGGCGCAGCCATCCCTGGGCTGGGGAGCGGCGGACACGTGTGGGGCAGCCGGCAGCGCCAGGGCCCGGCGCGGTGGGGCTCGTTCGTCGCCCGTCGGAGCGGGGTTCCGCGGAGAGCCGCGGAGAGCCTCGTACCCGCCTCCCGCTGGTTACAGGGACGTGAGTCGTTCTGGTCGTACTGATGCCAGTCCTTCCACGTTTGGCACACGGAACTGTGGGGACAGGGAGAGTTTCCAACAGCGTGTCGAGGTGGAGAGGGAGTTGATGCCGGCAGCGCGCCAGAGCGGTGGGACGTGGAGCTGATGGTCCGGGGGGCATTTTGGCTTCTCACGTAAATCCGTTTGTCAGCACACACATACACAGAGATAATGCAAAGCAGGCGGTGCACGGCGAGGAGCACAAATGGACCGTGGGGAATTACTGCAGGGATAAGCCAGGTACCATAAGCAGCAAGAAGAGCAGGGTTTGTGTCCTTGTCGAGAAGTCTGTATGTCTGCACCCTTCTGGAAGGAGCTTAGCTAGAGCTCACCGTAGGTAAACTGTAAGAAATCCTCAGGCTACTCTAGTCTTTACAAGAGAAACCTGGGTATTGTGAGGCAGGAGCAGGAGCCTGGGTTATATCTTCTGGTCCTGTGGAAAGACACAGACAGAAAAAAGGGAGAAAACCGGTGATAATGATGGTACTGTGCAGGCCTTACCAGGTACAAGTTGTCCCTAAGATGAGGATGTCTGGTTTTAGAAAAGTGTTCTCCGATCAAATCATTATTCTGAAGTGGTTATCTAGAGATTTTATGGGTTTATTTGGTTTGATCTGAATGAAAAAAAATAGTTTAATGTTTTCACATTTATGGGTAGAGTGTAACTTTCAGTTCACTATGGCTTTTAACTTCTGCTGTCAAGTCATTAATAGTGTGAAGGACACAATGAAAGGAAGTCATGTGCAAGCAGGGAGTTTCAAACCTAGAGTTAGAGCACTTTTATTCTGTGTTTGAGCCTTTGAGAGTGAGTCATCTTTTAAGTGACATTTGTGTTGTTTCTCTAGTATGTGCCCTTATTCTATTCCTAAAAGTAATATCACTTTATGCTAGTAGTTAAAGCAGTACTCTTGCTTTATTTTTGTGTTGCAGTACGTTGGCATGAACCTCATACATGAAAAGCCAGACCCTTTTGGAGCATTTCCACACTGATGTAATTGCACCCAGAGGCAAAGCTGTGCTGTTTAAATTATTGGAAAGAACGTGTGCCTGAGTCTGTGCAACTCTTCTGTGTATACAAAGGTCTGTGGACTACTAGAGATGATGAGGTTACCCTGAGGTTTTTTCAGGTAACTCTTGTAAAGACATTGGCACCAGTTTAAAGACAAAAAAGGTTTATTCCATGGAAATTCAGAGGCCTATGCTGTTTTCCTTTTACTGAGCACAAACGTTCATTGAAAGAAAGGACTAGTGAACTTTCTCTGTCTTTGCTCCCAAACTCATTTTGCATCCCTTGGCAGATCATTTGGAGTCTCTAGGTAATGAAATGTGTAAAAATCACTGTTAAAAATCAAAAGAATGGGTCTCGGGCTAAATTAACTTTTATGTCAGCCTATAGACTTCCACGTACATCCGGGCGCTTCGTCTCTCCGTAAGACAAGTTTGCCAACGTGCTGGCTGGGAGTCATAAAATTCTGCCCTGGCCTTGTAACTGCTGTTTCCTCTCATGTTAACCATGACTGACCTCAGCGTGAACAGTCCACCTTTGGACAAAGGCAAGAGTGCCCAATAGCTCAAATATCCTTTTCAAAATTATTTGTTTAGAACACAGTCACTTAGGGTTGAGAGACCTTAAGAGTATAAATCACGCTGTCTGTGGGCAAAGAAATACCCCGCCCTAATATTTATTATTTCTCTGCCTCTGAACAAAATCCTTATTCATTCAGAGGTTTCATTTCTATAAAACTGTTCTCTCTAGCAACATCTTGTACTTGCGTGTGCACCTGAGGTGGGTCACTTACTTGGAGGCAGCATATAGGAAAATTAAATAACATACAATTTCCTGGTTTGCTGGTTCCTATTTGCAGGAAAGCCTGTGCTTTTATATTCTAATCCAGGACAGTGTTGCTTTCTAGTTAGTTCCTTCCAGCAGCCTTCACCAAGTGGCTTTTAATAAATATATCACTGTCCACAGTACAGTTTGTTCAGTCTGCAGTAATTATGCTATGTATCAACACTTCTTACAGCATCTGTCAATGGATTTTAAAATGAGTATTTCTTCTGAACGTCTGTCTTTCGTTGTTTCATCCGCAGTCTGACAGTTATGGTTTCCTACTCAAGGTGCTTGTGCTCAAGTGCTTTTGAATACATGCTGCTGGGGTGTGCCATGTCAGAGCACAGCACGTTATTCTGATTCCTTCCACATCTCTCTCTTGTACTCCATTTTTGAGAATATTCGGTTTACTGAGGAAAACTAAAGTTTGGCTGGTCTTCACATGTCTACTTTTTTTTTGTTCTACCTAGAGGGTGCTCCAGTGAAAGCTGTTTTGTTCCTGATAGTGCAGGCATGTCTTCTTTTGCTCAACTCTTACGTTCTGTTAAGGATGCTATTAGAGCTGCTCAACGCAGTGGACTCTGGAACACAGGGCTTCCTCTTTCCTGGTCACTGAAAGGCAGTCCCATGTACTCTCAGACCCAAAAGATTTCTTCATCCAGGTTAACGGATTCATTCCTCTTTAGATTCGCAAGCGCTCCCTTGGTCACAGGCCGCTTGTGTCTCAGTGTGGATTCTTCAGTCTGTTTAATGGCCATTTCTGGACCTTGGGCCGCTTACCCAGCTGCTGGCTCAGACAGTAAGGGTGGGGAATGGACAAGTATTTCTTAAATTACATCCCCAGGTTATCAGGAACTCCTGACAACTGCATTGTAGTGACATAGTCCTTCACATTTGCTACTCCAAGCTACGGTAGAGGGTACAGTGCTGTGGGACACCTTAGGCAAAGCTCGTGCGGGCATCAGGGTAGCCCTTCTGAAGGACTGATTAAAGGAATTCCTCAGCAGTGACCCCTGGGGAAGAAAGGGAAACCTCTTATTCCCTTTGTGATTTCCTTTGCCTGGGAGAGCCAGGCAGTGAGGGAAATGGCAACAGCAGCAATATATGTGGCTGTGCCCTGCCTTAAAGCAGGAGGGTGAAGGAGGATCATACTTTTGAGTCCCATTTGGGGTGGCAAAGACTGATCAGGACTGAAGTGCCCTAGTGAAAACACTGTAGCACCCTCACTGTCTGATTCAGAAGGACAGATGCATTTGTGGATCCCTTGAACATTACCATGTCCTGTAAACCTCTCTGAATTGTGTGCTTGGGCCCCCTTGCCCTGCATGGAGGTTTCCTCCTTTTTGCTGGCAACTTGGTGTTGCCTATCAAAATGGATACACACATCGGCCCTTGTCTCACGTGCACCCCACAGTCATGAATCCCTCAAATATTAGACGAGTGTCCTAGTTTGTTGGCTGGACTTCTTCTCCAGGCACCCACTGTGCCCACAGCTAGACCCCGGGCTCCTTGCCTATCCACTGACTTGAGACCTTGCATCTTCCCAGACACGGGTCTTCTACTCACTGACTACTGCAATTTGTACATTGCTACTAAATTACACATAGATACACTGTGGTCCCTCCAGTTGCTGGTTCCTGGAGCTGCAGACCTTGAGAGCTGCTGCATCTTCTGCAATTGCTGGCACTTAGACTTTGCAGCAGTATCACACATAGAACAGAGGGGGAATTATGCAAAAAGTAGTTAAGGATTTAGTAAGAAGGAGGAAAAGAGGTGATCCAGTTCAAGGCTTGATCAAAGAAGCTTACCCACTGTTTAAATGCAACTTGCTCTTTTTATTCTTTCTTCCACTCCCCATCTCCATTGCCTGGTGTTTGTCTCCCCCTGCCCCTTCCCTTTCTCTGTCCCCTCTGCTGAATTCCTCATAAAATATACAAAATCCCACAAACGCCTTCTGATCCCGTCCACAAACACCCTCAAAAATACCATAGTGCGTATGATAATCACACGTTTCCTCTTTCATATCAGTGACAAGAGTTCATGTTGACCCTGTTCAAGTGTGTGTGAGTAGTTCCTTTGATGGCATTAGTTCCCATATTGACAAAGACAACTTACTGTCTCTGTTTTCACCTGCTCATTAATATTTGTTTGTGTGTAATCTATCACTTTCCTTGTTATTTGTTGTTTCTTTTATACTGAACAGTCCTTAACCAAATAAGTAGTGAACTAGATGCCTTCCCAGCCCCTGCTTCCTTATGCTACCGTTCCTATTCAGATCAGACTGAGTGCTTTACCTCCCTCCTCTCCAAAATGTCCACAGCATGCATGGTTGTGAATGGGGAGCTGCCGGCTGCTCGTGTCCGTGGGTGAAAACTCCAGCAGGATGACAGAGCAGCCATTGCCCCGAGCACTCAGCTGCCTCTTCTCGTCTCTGCATTCACAAGAGATCCTCAGACCTTAGCCAAATGAGCTGCCCACATGTGTCTGCCCATTTCTGTTTCATGTGTTTACAGGTTGATATGCTGCTCAGTACCCTTCCTTAAAAACCCCCACCAGTTCCAAATGATCACAGATGTGGTTGCATCCTCAGTTGTTTTCCCACGGGGCACTTTCAAGCATCCAGAATACCACCGGTGATCTGTTTCTCAGGTTAAATCTTTGTGTGCAGTAGTGGATTTCAAGGCCTGAGGCTTCCACCATACTACAGGTTTTGGAGAGAGAGAAAGAGATTCCTTTTACTAGTAGGCATTATAAAGGCTCTGTAAAGAATCTTAGTTTGATGCAGATTAATCATTGTGAACTGAACAATCAGCAATTACACCTGTAGGACAGGTTCACTAATTAATTCTGGAAGTGCAGCACTATTTTAATATGATTACCAGAATGGGTCTCCTAAAGCAGTATTATTTTAAAATGTTTTAAGAGCCTTTTTTGTGATTTTTAATTAAAAATCCAATCTCAAAGTAATTTTAAACACTTACCTGATAAGCAAGTGGATCTTTTGGAGGACTGGAAATTACTAAATTGTTGTTGTAAAATCACTTTTTATGTGCTTCTCTGTTTGAAAATTAAAGAGGCAAAATCCTTTCATGTAACTGTTGCGATAATATTTTAGTGTTTTTAGCCTTCACAGCACATTTCTTAAATAACCGACGATGGGAAAATATACAAGTGAAGTTAAATATTTCATTAAACGGGTCATAATGGCTTAATAAAATAAGTGATGGATTGTTTTGGTTGGTAATAGAGATCTGAAGTGCCCGTGATTCCTGCCATAATTTTACAAGTAATTGTGTTGCAAATGTGCAGTGTATTTTATCTGAAGACAAGGGGGCATCCCCACACCTCAGCATGAATGCGTAATTTCTGTTAGCACAAGGCATTGGATATGTTATATTCCCCAAAAATACCCAATAAGGACTTGCTATTTGGTTTTCTCTGAATTCAGAAAACTTTCATAGCTTAAAAGCAAAGATGGATGGCCTTTATCTTTGTATTTCATTTTAGCAGTCTAAGCCAATTCTTGCCTGCTCAGTAGCAAGTAAAGGCTTTGATACGTGAACAAACTACCTAGTACCAGCTCCTCTATTCTCCAACCAGAGCTCCTTTAGAAGTGAGCTGCTTCAGACTGCCCGATGAGCAGGTACACAGCTTAAACATGGTAACTTGTTTGCGTATTAAAGCCTTCAAGTTCTTTGAAACCTCTGCTCAGTCTTTCTGTTGTTACCTGCAGCGGAGCAAGGTTGAGTGGTGTTTCATCAGTCCTCAGACTGATGAAGACCCTTAAACTGTTTCTGTATTGGCAAATACCTCATTCTTACTCAAAAAAGCTTTCTCATCACTTGAACGAATAATAGTCGTGGACGTGCTTTATTTAGATATAGAGGTATAGGCTAGGGAGGTACTTCCAAGTGTTTTGAATGTTCTGAGTGTAACACAGATGCCAGGATAATTTGTTATGCCTATTGAAACACCTTGTTCACTGCTTTGTTTTTGCTGGGGAGTACTGGTTTTCTGGAAGAGCACCAAAGTTGTTGATTCTCGTTGGCAGTGATGACTGCCACAGGGCGTGCCTGTCATATAAACAGGTGATAGAGTTCACCCTTTGAGACTTTAGCCAGCTTTCTTGACGAAGGGATGGAGGGTTTAAACTAGCATATGGTTATGTATACAAACAGTAGGAAAGGAAGAAAAAAACTTAAATATTATGAAAGTACAAGCATTAAGTATTTTAACTTCAGTATAGGTTAAATTTGTCCGTCCAAAAAAGCCTTCATAACTTTTCCCAGCCCCGTGTGCTTCCTTCCACCATGTCCTGTCTTGAAACCTCTGCTAGAACTCTGCATCTTTGTGTGACCATCTATATCCTAAAACTGCAGTTGTTCCCAGCCTGTCTCTGAGGTTTTTGCTTCACATTCTCATCCACAAACTCCCAGCAGGCTGAAACTGGGAGAAAAGCCTGAAAGCATTTGAATGTCTTTCTGTGGGCTTTTTAAAGTACCTTTAAATATTGCATCAATAAAAGCCTCACACAAAGCAGGAAAGAACATGACATTCAAGAAGCGAGGGGAAAAAAATGTGTTAAGTTTTGTACAACTTTAAAGCAGGTCTGTGCCTCTGAAGAGCCGGGCACATCATCCTGACCAGTGTCTCGCTGAAGTCAGGGAATTGTGTTTATGAAAGTGTGGGTTCTTTGCAGAGTTGTTGTCTACACTCAATCAGTACTTAATGACAGTCACCTGAATGGAAAAAGGCTAGTGTTCAATGACCTGATAATTGTTGTATTAAATAATGTATTAGTCAGGACCGCTAAAACCACATAATCAGACTGAAATTGTGCTGTGGCATCCCTGCCTATGGCCGGGGGCAGGTTGGAGCTAGGTGATCCTTTAGGTCCATTCCAACCCAAACCATTTTATGATTCTGTGATTCTGCTTAGCTTGCAATATAATGTGCACGTTTTTGAAAAATGCCAACCTGCTCCACAGTAGGGTTAGGTAATTGGGGGCATGGAAACAGTTTTTCTCAATAAGAATATGCCAGATGTTACAGAGTACAACTGTAGTGTGTGTGGCTATTTATGCAATACAATTTCATGTTAGGGAGGTTTTCTGCCCCACTTGGTAGGGTGGTGGATTTACGCCCCCTAGGTTAAACAATAACACTTATTTTGCTGTACAGATGTGGAACACTCACGTTACTTTGTACTGAAAGAGTACCCATATTTGATACCTTCATTACGGTATGGAGTCAGGAGTGCTCAGCTGGAGTCTGTATTGATTTTTCACAACATGTTACATGTTAGGACAGTCAAATGACTGCCAACAAAATGGGAAGTAAATAAAAAGGGCACCGCATTTGACTTGAGTTTCTTCTATGATCATAAAGGATTTTAGGTCATCAGTATACAGCAGTACCTGTTAACTTTTAATGTTTCCATAGAAAATGGTCTAGCTGCAATAGTTTGATCATTGCTCTCAAGACCTCGTTTTCCAGCAGTTATTCCCATGATTACTGCTTGTTTGCCATTCTATCCTAATATTTTGCTATAGTAGATCTTTAAGTTAGAAATTGTAGTAGGTGTTTTGTCAGTGGCTTCAGTGGTCCACAGACACGTGTTTGTTCTTTGTAATACATTTCAACTGTGTTTCTTGAAACTTCCCTTTTGATTTTTTTGCCTCATGTTTTCACTGGACCATGTCTTCCAAATGGTCACTTTTTTTTTTAAATTTTGTGTATTTTTCTCTGATTTTTATGACTCACAGGCAGTGACCAGTGTGAAATGGCCCAGCTGTTTCTGTTTGATTCTTGCTCATTGAGATGTCATCCTCCCATTTGTCTTTGGTGACTCTGTACCCGAGGAGTAGCTGCTTGCCCTGTGTAGTTGTAGCAGGTTAAACGCCTTCTCTTTATCCCTCTGGTATGGAGGCTCTGTAACTTGACATGCCATCTGCTCTAACCTCATGATTTTTTGTGGTGTGTTGAGGCTCTGTTCACCTGAACAAATAATTAGGCACAGCAGATAAAGGTGCCACAGTCCCTGCAACTATAATTTTCAAGCATTTCTGCTTTGGATTACATGAAGTGAGTGTTCCCACACCAAACAGCCCCTTGGTTTAGACCCAGGCATTTCTGTTAAGGTTGGGATGCATTTTGTATGTACCTGGACTCCAGACAAATCCTGTTCACATGCTCCGAAACTGATCTGTAAACCCAGCCAATGCACAAAGCAGCTTGAGAGTGATCAGGAGCTGCAAGACTCCTGTGAGGGTCAGAGCTGTGCTGAGATGCAAGAGGAGGAACAGGGCTGGTGGGCAGCATAGGGAAGCTTGGCACAGCAGCCTCCCATCCAGAACCTCTGCCAAAGTTCGTGGCATGTGCCCCAGGTCAGGCCTGCCAGTCCCATGGTGGAAGTGCACAAGGCTCACAATATAGAAACAGGAATGGTTATGAAACACATGTGTGCAGTTCTAAGTGATACTGCTGTCAGAGGAGCATTTCACTAGCATTTGTCTTGACCAGTGTGCCAGCACTGAATTTTATTATGATTCCGTAATGCATGAATAAATGAGGTAGAGCTTTTTCTCTAAAGACCGGGATGTAACAAAAAACATCCTGCTGGAGGTTTTAATTTGATTTTGTCTTATATGGGATGAAAACATGTAGTCTGAGTTGTTACTGTACTAATTTAATGTTCAGGAGCCTGCATGTATTTGTACAGTTAGCAAAATGCTGCCTGAAAAACATAAACAACTTGTATCACTAATTCTAACATTCTAATTCTGTTTCTTGAGGAAATTAATTTCAATTATTGTATCATCCATGTCCACGAGCTACATTAGCAGTATCAGTTAGTAAGCATATATCATACTTAAGAAGTCAAGATCTGTGTCATATGTTTAATGAATGCAGGGAGGACAAGAAATAAGTCCAGTATCACAAAAATATTTATTTCAAACTCTGGTACAAAGTCAGAGTGTGCTCACAGAAATTTTATATAGCCTGCTGTGAGATGTCCCTAGGTTCTATAAGACATAAGTATTTGAGCTCTGACTTAAAAATACTTTCTCTCAAAATAATTTTCAAAAATTTATGTGTAAAGAGTATAAATAGGGGGATTATTTGAAGTACAATCAAAGCTTTGTTTTCCTGAATCATAATATCAGTTGGGCTGAACTATGTTGATTCACATCACTGCACACTATAATGAACTTTCCTTTTGAGCCACTGTTTTTTCCAGTTTGAATACCAGTTTATGGAGGTTTGATTCTAAAAGTAGAAACAACTTATTTTGCTACTCTCCATCTGGAAAAGCTCCAGTTTACTGAGAAGGCAGCAACAGACCACAGCGATTCTAACATCACAGGACCTCTTCCTCGTACTGATTCTTCGTTAAGTACAAAATTCACTTAAACAATTCAGCCTTGAAAGTTCTTTGTGTGTCAGGAAGCTCAATCAGAATATCTGAGAGAGATTTCAGCCTGTTCTGTCAGTATGAAACCCACACACACAAGGATGCCAGAAACGAGACCTCTCAGGGTGCACTTTGAGATTAGTTCTAATTTATATGAGTCTGAAAAAAATTAAAGTGACATTTAAATAGAAGTTTCACACTATTTGTAGTTGTTTTTCTCAAATAGTTGCCTTTTCCAAGGAAAGTCTACTAGTGGAAAAGTTTTAAATCCTGTGATGCAAACATTTTAGTTAGGAGCATGGTAGAAATTCCCATCATAATGACGTGGGGGTGTCTTACAGGAACTGCTAAAGCGGGCTTTATGTTTTTAAGGCAAATCACACAGCCTTTCCTTTAGTTACAGAGTGTAAAGCAATTGTTTAAAAAGACCACGAGGCAGTTCTTTTAACATCAAAAGGATAAACGTGCTTGGAAATTGAATCCTGTTAGAGGAAAAGAACATGTGACAAGAAAAGGAAAATCCTTGTAATAAAGCATTATTGATCGCTGCTAAATGATCATGATAAGAAGTAGAGAGTAAAGTAATTAACCTGCTTTACATAGCAATGCTGGCATAAAAGTACTAGGCTCAGTACAGTATTTGTTAAAGGCGCTGCAAAGATAAATTGTAGCAATGAAGTATTACTATCCATATTAAACACATTGTTAAGACTCTTCTTGCTGGGAGAGCTCAGGTCACAGACACAGTAAATGTAAAGTAAGACTGCCGATTTCCAGCTTGCTGCTCTTTGCAGAGGGTTAAGCAGAACAGTGGCAGCGGTAACATACTCAAATACTACATTTGCATATGCATTTTTTTACTTGTGATGCCTTCCAGTATTTTTTAATGTTTTAAAATGACAGTCTAGATCACCTTGGCACAAAATCATACTT
>VZTA01028465.1:125934-141519 GCA_013398855.1 Mohoua ochrocephala
TGTGAAAATATCAGAAATTCAATCTTTACACCTTAAATTTAGACAGCATTGTTTATGCTTTATTATGATGTCTTTGGTATGCCTTTGTACTAAATAGCAAGTTAACCAGAAAAAAACCTGCTAATTTTTATTAGATAGATTTGGGTGATAAGTACAAACGAAGAACCTGGATGGTCACTTTTGTCCTTCCATTTCAAATTCTTCTGTAAGATATTTTCTTCCTCTTCTTTGTAACTCAACATTCTGAGTTTCAGGCTACATAATTACTTTCTTGACAGATAATAGTCTAGGGTTTAATCATTGCTTCTAATCCCTTATCTTAGTACATAATATGGATCTCGGCTCTCCATGTCTACCAAGTCACGTGATCACACTAAACAAGGAAAGGTAAACAGAAATTTTGTTTAACAACAGTCATAAGAAATCAGAGAAGCTCTAGAAAATATAATAAAATTATTCAGTATATAATTCTGAAGTAGATAAATATTGTTTCATATTTGTGACCAAAATATCAAACCCTGAATTTAGTTACACTAATGTAAGTCTGTGTCATTTACCCAGGAATGAGGCATTATACGGCTCTGAGCTTGCAATGGAACCTGCTGTAGTGTGTTAAATATTTATAAATTGCATATTAACATCAGCACTTAAATATTGTTATGAATACTTATTAGGGTCACTTTCATTAGTGTGTGTGTGGGCACGTGTGTCCCTCTCTGTGTGAGAACAGTAGGTTTGCTCTGGTCTTTACAGATGTGGGGGTTTATCTGGGCTCGAGCAGAAAGACAGCAAGCAGTGGCATGTATCTGCTGCTGAACTGGGCAATAATGTAGTCTATTATTTAAACATGATCTTATTGGCAAGCACATTGGTTTTGTTTTATTAAAATTCCAACACTTCACATTTTTATTAATCACTTTCCCAGTCCTATTCAGTTGTGTTCTGATGCCTGTGCTGCGGTACCCATAGCAACACTTGTTAATGCTAATGAAACTGCAACATCCTAAGCTCCCCGACAGAGCAGCCCTGTTAAATATGGCTATTAAGCACAGTTGTATTTCTGTTAGTTCCAGCTCCCAGCAGACACCTGCTCTATAGAAACTCTGTCCTGAGTTATTAGGATTCAGTAACTTACAGCTTTTCTTAAAGCTGTCATTTGACTGGAATAAAATTCTCACATTCCTAGACAGCAAATGCTACAGAATATGTACAGTTTCTGTAAAACTGACAAGCTTCAGCCATAGGATTAAGTATTCTTTTGAAGTGCTCATTTGCATTCAATGAAAAAACAGGCAGGGTTGAGACTGATTGATCTTGGGGGAAGCTACAGGATGTGTTGTCCCCTAGAGCACATGGACATTTTAACTAAATATCATTCATAGTGTGTTAACAAGCAGAAGTAATAGCTAAATAATTCATCATGAACTCAGACTTAATTCAACTTAATAGAAGTACTTGAGGGCTTTAATATATCGAGGTGGGAGATGATTATGTACATTGATTCTTCTTTCACTAGGAAGCATATTTGCATGTAGTATTGGTGAGGACCATGACAGGGTGTTTTATTTTCATTATTCTGAGTTTTGGCTTTGAATACTGTTTATTTGGCAAGTCATTAGTCATCCATCTTTTGTACTCTGGAAAACAAAGGAAAAATCCTGTAATCAGTATAAAATTGCTTCCAAGAATATGACCACAAATTAGGGAATGCTGCTGTGCCAACAAATAGATGCTGCAGTGCCAAGGCTGCAGAACGGGAAGCTGTCATGTATGTATTTCGAGTGTCAAGCCGATCCTTCTCGATACTCTTTCATCAGCTCAGAAACAATTGATTCCAAGGCAAAGCTTTAAAACTACTCACTTCCTAAAGATTTTTAAATGCAGCACTGTTTTGTGCAGAATTACCTATAGGAATACAGGTTGGTTCCCCAGCGTACTCTCCGTGGGGGTTTGGTCATTTTGATAGCTAAATCGTTTTGCCATGTAATCGATGAGAACTTGGGGGAGGGTGCTCAGCCTTTTTGTTTTCCATTCGGCATCTATTGGGCTGTTAGTGTGGAGTGCCAGGTTTGCTAGGTGTCTTTTGTTTTCCTGTCATTCTGTCTCCCCTTTGTTCTTTGCATGTCTAAGAACCCATCTTTTGCTCATTATTTGGACTCCTGTATTCACCAGTATGTCTTTGTTGTGTTCATTTTTGTTACAGGATCATTTCAAGTTCTTGTGCTAATCTCCTCATAATATTAACCAGCTGTATTAATGAGATAATAAACCAGATTTGTTGGTAATGAATTGATCCATTCAACTATTGGATTTAATTAGAAAGACACTTAACATTCCAGCAGATGTTCTTATTTTGTTTCATTATCCTTGTGTTACCAACAGTGGGCTTATAAATATATACTCTTCATGTCTATATTTACATTGTAAAGTCTTCAGCCTAAGGCCTTGTTGCTGTGCCGTAGACTACAAAAAATGACAGGAAACCTGTAAATATGTCTTAAGCAAATTTATATGAATTCCTTTTTCATCATTTCAGTTCTCAGACTTTGCAATGTCTTGAATTTTCAAAGTGTTCTTCATATAATAATAAGTTGATTAATCCGTTTTAAATTAGTTCGACTTCTTCTTCCCTAGTTAAAAACCCTTGTCTTTGGACTTACCTCCTTTTCCTCTGGCCTTATGACTCTCATTCCTTTTTATCTAGTGGGAAAGCTTCAAAGAGAAGGATATGAGTGCCCCTGTTCTCAGCATTCCCCGCCGACTAGTTTAGGGAGTTGTCCCTCAGCTTGCTGGTTGCCTGCTGGAAGAGTCTGCTGCTCCCTGAGCTCTGGCGCTCGAGGTACGGCTGCAGGTTGCACCTCAGGGCCAAGCCGTGTGAGTGAAGAGTTCTAACAGTGAAGTTACTTCATGTCTCTGAACCCAAATACCTCCACTTGCTAGTTAGAGAACGTAATTTATGCAGCAGTGTTCAGTTTGTCCCCACAGCTAGTCAGAGCAGATAGTTCAGACCTGCAAACCAGATAGAATTGAGCACGAGCTCCACCCTCCATTTGGTGTTTGAGGTGTGCCCATGCTGACAACAGTGGATTCTGCAAGCTGAAGCCGGTGCTGAGTGTCCTTGTTACAAAGCAGTGATAAAATCTTAGTGGTTTCTTTTCCTTTGTGTGTAATGCCTTTGAAGAAACCTTGCACACTGTGGCAGTTTTATGCTAAAATTGTATGAGGCAGCTGAGGCTGTACGGCTGAGAAGAGAGGAGGAAGCTGAGAGGAAGGTTCTGTTTCGCCTTACTGCCTCTCACCGTGCACTCCTTAGTTTGCTCTTGCCCCTGGTGGACTCTTGTGTGAGCATTTTCAACATTATAGAGCAAAAAGAAAGGAATGAATGGTTCTTTCGGGTAAAGAGTTGGATTGACTCATCACAGGATTTGGCAAGCCTGGGAGCCAGCACAAGCAGAAGGGCGGTGGTAGATGGTTCGGAGTGGTAGGATGAAGTGGAGAAAGACAGGATAATGAGACATCCCCGTGCTTCTTGGTGGCAGCAACCAGTTACACTGGCCAAATGATCTCTTGAGGACCTTGCCTTTCAAAACTCCCATTCGAATGCTGAATCTTTCCTTCCTTTTCTCTCTGATAATAATATCTATTGTATTGGCCATAAAATTGCATGGCATATTGCTTTGTGATAATTGCATGTGTGATTGTGCAGGTGGAGTACATTGCCTGTTCTGCCGTAGTCTGTGTTATAACTGTGTGGGTGTAACATTTACTTAATTGTGCAAACGAGCATTGGTTTGAGGCTGAGAATAATTGTATTCAAAAGTAAAAATGTTCCAGTAAGGAAAATGAATCCATTTTCATCTCATTGCTTCACTAGCTGTGAAGATTAGCTAGTCTATATTACAACAATTCTTAAAATAAAGCCATATAATTTTTATAACAGGCAGTCTTTTTTTTATTTACTTTTTTTCCCCACTGTTGTGATGGTGTGTACAGTCCCTGTGCAGGGATCAGAAATCCATTGTACTGGGTGTCCTGTGGGTGCTTATAACAAAAAACCATGCTTATTCTAGTTTTGAAAGTAAATTGTTTTCTATACCATCTCATTGTCAAATGTCTTCAAAGTATTTATTTTATTTTCCTCTGAAGAACTTGGTATACTTCTTAGTTTTAGTTTTCAAAGAATATATTCCTCTGTTCTCTTCTTTCTACTAATCTACGTTTTTTAGCTCTGAATTAGCTGTTAAAGACCATAGTTTTATCTGTCCTGTTAAGGGTTGAACAACATGGTGTCAGCTGCCAGTTCTGTGATTGAGAGGGATTTTCTTAGTTCCTGAGTTCAGAGGGCTTTCTGTGAAGCCTTTGGGATATCTGTTTGCATAACAGTCATGCTGCTTTTCTATTAGGCAGAGGAGAAAAACTCAGTGCCGACAACACAATTCATCCAAACCTTAATGGATGGGTTTTATAGGGCTCTCTTCTCATAGGGAGTCTCGTGAGTCCTGTGCTGTTCATCACAGACACAAATAAGAAGGGTGATAAATTTTGCTGTTAATACACTTTTTTTTTCCCAAGTGGTAAGCAGGAGGGCCAACTGAAGCATTGCAGGAAATCTCATGTTATTTGAGCAAACTGTACCAAAAAAAGGGCAATTCAATGTTAACAAATGCGGGGTAACACACAGGAGTGAACACACAAAGAATATGACCACTGTCTTGTGCATTAGCACCTGATTCATAGCATAGGAGACTTTGAGTCATTGAAGAGAATTCAGTGGTTAATTCAACGATCCTAAAAGCAAGTGAAATACCAGAAGTAAAAAGTAAATAGAGGAGAGATTGAAAAAAAAACCTGTGCTAATTTAGAAACATATTTTCTTCCACTCTTGGACATTTTCAAGATACCTCTTACCACAGCACATGAAGGGTTGAGTAGAACTAGCCAAGAGTTGAACCAGGACATCAAGGGATAAAGGACCATTATGAAAACATGAAAAGTTGTTGCAAGTTTTTGTAGGTGTTGAAGGATCAACAATTTCAAATAGTGCAGAAATAAGTCTATGGAGAAAAAACCAAAATGAGGTGCTCATATGTGTGGGGCTCATATAGCCTTTGACTTAAACCCTCCACACTCAGACTTCTGGAAGACTACTCTATTTGTGTGATTTGTTTGCCCTATTTTTATACCATTCCCAGGTAATTGCTTCTTATCCTTGTCACCCAGGGCACATGCACTGGAGGAGTGTTTAATCTGTCCCTGTGAAGTCATTCTTGTTGCAGTAGAGTCTAAGAGAAAAGCTTGCTACTTTTCCCTCATTTTCAAGTGTCTCTTCATGTGGGAGTCTTGGAGTCTGAGAACGCATCTGAGTGGTTTTTTTCCCTGTTAGCCCTGAGCTGTGCTATAGTTAACAGCTTTTATTCAGTACCTGTGGCCACTCTGCTCCAAGTATAGAAACAAAATTAGCTTCTTTTGCAGATATTTCAATATTATGCTTAGATTTATTTGTACTGTTTTGAGGTTTGTGTCCAGTAAGTGCTATGCTAAAGACTGTGCATTTGTTCAGCTCTGTGCATTTATTCTCTTGTTCAGTGTTTTTTGTAGAAGATAAGTAAAAAGATATTTACATGGATTCTTTTTTCCTTCGCCTCCTCTTTTAAGTGCCTTCGAAAGAAATTGCATAAGCTTCTGCAGTTGCCAAACTGCTCCAGTAGCCTGAAGTTATTCTCTTTTAGTATTAGCTACTCTGTTTGGGCAGCAAAGAGAATCTTCACCCCAGTTTATTCCTTTCAGTAGCTCATGACTACAGTTAATGACTTAGCAGTTCTGTTTTTCCAGCCCAAGTGGTTGCTATTCACAGCGTTCGTACTAAATAACTGTATCGGCTCCTTCTCTAGGTTGAGTACCAGTTCCTGCTGTACACACCTATCTGCTGAAAGTTGAGTTCTTGAGGCAGATAGGCACTTATTCATTTGGGTTTCTAAATGTTTAAATAGGTCATTGCAAGAGACCTATACCAAAAATGAACAAAAAGCAGTGTTGCTGCTCACTGGGTACAGTTGAACTGGCTGACAGAGAATCTTCTTAGTTCACTTGGCATCAGCAATTGCAAAGGAAATTAAGTTCTACTTTTCTCAGTAAACATGGCTTAATGCTTCTTCAGGCAACAGAACTGACTGTAAGAATGGATAAAGCTGGACTCTTGCAGCTTTGCATCAGCTTTTCTTGGGAGATTTGACCCTTTCATGAGGATTGCTCTAGCACATAGTGTAGCCACTGCCGTTCTTAAAACAGGACAAAATCGAACAATTTCTGCAATGCCAGTTTAATAGACATTTCTGGGGGAAGGGAATAGGCTGAAGTGCAGGTAAAATTATGAGAAGAAACGTGTTAGATTGCGCACAGCAGCTGCATTGCTCCAGGTAATACCATGCTCTGTGTGCTGCCATCTTTCCACAGTGCTTAGATATCTTTGGAAACTGATGCCCAGGAGGTTCCCTCTGAATATCAGGAAATGGTTTTGCACTGTGAGGGTGTCTGAGCACTGGCACCGGGGAGGTTGTGGAGTTGAAGCCATTTGGATATAGTCTTGAGCAACCAGCTCTAGGTGGTCCTGCTTGAGAGTCCTCCTTGACCAGATGACCTCCAGAGGTCCCTTCCTATCTCATCCATTCTGTGATTCTGTGAAATTTCATTTTCCTGCAGAGGTGTTCATGTCACTGCAGGAATCCAGAGATACAGAGATTATTCTCCTGCTGCACAAACTACCTTCATAGTACAAGAGTCCAGGAGACCCATGTTTTCAATGTTCAACCTCAAGAGGGCAGGAACATGGGGAGCTTTTTTCTGTTTACGTTTTGCTATCCAAAATTGACATAGCTAAAATTGAAGATATGTGTTGAAATTGGCATTTGCTTCCAAGATAAACCCTAACCCAAGACTGAGGTATGATTAATTTGGAAAATGAACACCACAGTTTATTTCTGGACAGCTGGAATTTGATTAGGCTAATGGGGCCAACTGTTGAACTCTCTTGGTCAAATAGTGTTTTTTAATGAATTACACTAATTTATGCCAATGGAAGAGCTTATGAATTTAGACCAGCGATGTTTAAATGGGGAACACACACATATAGCCCTAGGACAACATGTGGCAGTGACTCATCTCTGTGTGCTGTCACTTGAGTAACCTGTGTCTGATTGGTCGGGTATAGTACAAACGTGGGCCATCGACCTTTCCACATGGAGCACAGCTGCCCCTTCCTCAGCATCTAAACATCTAGAAAGTTTCAGTGGGCATAAGCTTCCGTGTGGCAGTAGTCTTTATCAAGGATAGTCTGTTGTCATAGAACAGTAAATGACATGCTAATGGGGAAAAAAAAGGCAAGGCACATGCGTATCTTCAAGAGTCAGTCAGAAAATTATAGAAGTATTCTGCAATAAATAAAAGTATCATTAGGAAAATTAACATGCAAAACGGTTTGTGCTATACAGTCTAAATCCTTCCTGATACTCTGAGCAATGTGGCTCAGGGAGCCACAAAGACAGTAGCTTCATTCATATCAACGGGTAGACTAGATAGTGAGAGGAAGAAAAGTAGGTTTCTCATCATAAAATTTCTGTAGTAGCAAGCAGAGCACTTGTGTGTGACTGACTTGGTGTCAGCTGGGAGTTTCATTTAGGACAGATACCTGAGAACTGTCCTGTGCTAACTTCCCGCTGTCCTTCTTGGAAACAATGCAGTCAACCCACTTCCAAGCATCTTGCTCCTGAAGTGATCCATGCAACAAAGCCGAGACTCAAACGGGTTTTACATGTACTACCTGAAAGTACTCCAAGAGACGTACATTTATTTACTTAGTCAAAATTAATTTTTTTTTTTTGTTTATTTTAAATACCGAGTGTATTTTGGAGCCTCTGTCTCTGCCAGAAAATCCAGGTGGTGTTCATGCAGTGGAAAGTTCTCCCTATGTGCCTTGTATTTTCTGCAAAGAATGCTATGTCTTAGCAGAACAAAACCAGCTCCTGAAGCACATGATTATTGAACACAAGCTCGTCATAGCAGATGTGAAACTGGTTGCAGATTTTAGAAGGTAAGGGTTATATCATTTAAAGTAAGTGTGTATGTGTGCAGATGTTATGGAAAGCTTTGGAAAAGTAGAGATCATCTTTTTTAAATGACATTGTGGGAGGATTTCTGTTAACTTTTCTTATGGGCAATTTTCTGCTGGGCTATAAGGTTGTTTTCCCATTCCCTTCCCTCTCCCTAGTCCCTAGATGTCGCTGGGACTAGGACACCCAGTTTTAGAATACATGGCAATTCCTGTGTTTGACATTTTTTGATATATCCTAGAGTCTTCTCAGGTCCTGTCACTAATCAACAAGTTGTGTGCAAACTAGAAAGCAGGTTTTTAGCAAAGCCCATTCCAGACGATCAGTTCTCCTAATCTGGGGTTTTATTTGTGTAGGCAAGACTATTTCTACCTCTGTACAATGTCCTAAAGCTGCGTATTGTACACAGAAGCTGCTCAGTAGAGGATCTCTCACATTCTGGGATGAAATTTGTTCGTCCTGTTTTAAGGCTGGCAGTATTCCCCCATCGAAATCGCATTTAATCCTTAACTGCGCTTTACAGTACTGTGATCTGCATACAACTGTGACTCCTCCTACAGCTGTGTCATTGATCATCTCACCAGGGTCACATTTGGCTTTCTCTCTCTTAACTTCCTCCAGTAGCTGGCATGGCCCCAGCTGGCTTGTAACTTCAGAGACAAGGTACTTGCTTGGCATTTTGCTTTCTACAGTATTGTATGGGCCAGGAGGAAGACTAGACGGTACCTGCCAGTCTGTAGATAGTTCTGCTGTAGTGTTTAAGTGTTAGACGGGTAATTTCTCAACTAAAATGAGTTTCCTAGTAGGTCTTCTGTTACTAGATACTCAGTCAAAGCCAAGGCCTTGTGTCTATCAAGACTCAAAAAAAAAAAAAAAGAAAGAATACAATATAATTTAGGAAGAGAAATGTAAGCCATGTAAATCCTTAATTAGATGTATGAGGTTAACATTGCTTAAAATTGAAAACTGATGGTAGTTTTTGTTTGCTTTTCTGTTGAAGGCAGGCAGAAGGAGAATGTACTGTTCTTTGGAGATACTACTAGTATCTTCAGGTAAATAAAGGAATCGGAGCTGCTCAGTCATGGACTGCCAGTTTTAGTGTGCTTGGGGGAATTATTTTGCATTAATAGAAATGTATTTTAAAATCACCCCTTCAAAAAGTGCCCATTTGGATTCTTTTTGCTGTTAATGCAATTGGAAGGTAGCCAAATCTTATAGAAAGTGGCCCCAGGACGTGAAATGATGGAGTTGTTACTCTGAAGTGTGCTTTCTCTGATTTGCTGTATTAGTAAAATAGTCTAATACTATGCACAAAAAAGAGAATATATTCTGAAGTGTTGAACTGAAGTGTGGAAAATACAGAGATCAACTCTGAAAAGATAGTATTATTTTTATACTTAGCAATGAGTTACAGCCAGTCTTAGGAATACATTTCTTGACAGAACTGCAGGAAGTGGACAATCCAGAAAAGACCAGTGCTAATGGAAATTTTTTTTCTTTTCTTTCTTTTTTTTAACTTTGAAGAATAAAGATAAGTTAGTGTAAGGGCAGAGGGAAGAGATAAGGGGAATAAGCTTCTGCTTCATGACTCAACATGATCACTCATTCTGTCTCCCTGGAAGTATGACAAGGCATTGGTTTTATCTGGGCGTTGATTATTTGGGTCAAGTCTTATGATATGAAATCCCTTAACTGTAACTTCCGTGACACAGACAGTTATGGGCAGGTGAGCTTGTGCCAGTGTTCATTTCTCTCAGTGCAAGGGACAGACATTTATTAAATGAGCTCTTGGAAATCTCTTCATTTGCATATTTATGTCCTAAAAGCTCAGTGATGACTTAGTGCGGAAGAATTGCAGCTCCGTGCAGCAGCTCTTTCAATGTGCATTACAAACAGTGGAGTGGGGAGGGGGACAGCTAAAGACTCACCTCTCACTGACTTCTGATGGTGCTGCTGAATGAGCCTCGGCCACAGGTGCTGGCTTCACTGTGCTCAGCTGTCTGCTGCACCAGAGGTTAGTCCTCTCCACGTCAGAGTTAGCCGAAAGAAAGATGTGCTGGTTCCTTGGCTGCTGCAGTTGAAGTCCTCATAGATATTAGGTGAGATAGTAGAGGCAGTGTGAGCCACTATGGGATGTGATAGCTGTGGCAAGTAAACTTATAGCTTTCACAAGTATTAAAAGCTGCAGCTGTTTAAAAATGCGCTCATAATAATGATATCTGATTTTTTAATTATTCTTTTCTTAATTTGATGGCACATAATAAGAAGCAATCATTAATAGCCTTTACCTTACCAACTCTCGCGTGACTTGTATCATACATGAGTATAAATATAAGCAAGCACTTAAGCATTTTCAGATTATTTTGTATAGTAAAATTCTGAATAATTAGCTCAAGAATTGCTAATCATCATATTAGTGAAGTGATGATTTCTTCTTGGTTAGACAGTAGCTTCCTAGTTCAGTGGAAATCTAATCTCAGCTGGGTTCTGTTGATGCAGCTGTAATACCGGCAAAGATAGTACAGAATGTTTTTAAACAACTGCAGTTGATGGGTTAAACCTTCAAGATGTGTTTAGGGCTTTTCTTATTCTGTCTGCTGTCTTATCCCCAGGTGTTCAGGGACTTCATTTTTCTGTCTTTCCAGTTGTCTGCCAAGCTACGGCTTTCGCTGTAACTCCACAGGAGACCTGCCAAAACCTCACTTTTGTCAAGTTGGTGTTTTTACTGAGTTTCAGCTTCCTGACTGCATCTTGCAGAACACAGAGCACAATATTTTGGGAATTTGAGAATGCTCTCTGATATAGCTTTTCAGTAAAGATGCATCTGAGTGGCACTTCTGTCTGAAGATGTGAATAGGTCACAGTGTTTATGCAAAGCTTGGTGCAAATCTGCTTATTGAGTTCTTCACTTTGACAGCATGGTTTAACCCAGTTTAAGTGACACTGAATTAATTTCATAAAACTGAAAACTAATATGAAGGAAGAAAAAATGGACACAGGAGTTAAACAAAGAAACAAAAACGCTTAAAAATTTAGAGCGTTAAAAAACCAAGAGCTGATTATTTGTTTATTAAAAGTTTTTTGGTGTTTCCATTTTTACTGATCATCTCCCCCTTATTTTTAAAGCTACGTCTTGCACTGGAAGAGGAGGTTTGCAGAACAGCCTATCACAGACTTTTGTAGTGTGATAAGAACGAATTCAAAAGCTCCATTAGGTAAGTGTGCTGCTTGCTCACTCTCTGATGGGCAGACCATGTGATAATTTCTGGCACATAATGCTGCTTTGATCTGCCAAGTGTGTCTGACACTAGGTCAGAAAACCACAGAAGTAATGTTTAACTCTTAAGCACATATTTAAACTTACCTTTTCCAAGGATTACAACACGTGCTTCAGCACAGTGCTGAGTGAGGATGAGCTTAATACATGCTTAAATGTGCTGTGAACTGGGGCCCGTTGCAAATCAAGGCCTGGAAGCAGAGCTGCTCACATCGTGGCTGGGGAGGCGTCGGTACCCACCGCATAAATAAATAATTGGTGACGGTCCCTCCGAAATGACGAGAAACATTCCCAGTGAGCTGCCCTTTCTGACTTCACCCTGCCCACCACCTACACTGACACTGCTAATTCTTCTTGGACATCAGGGCCACAACACCCCTTCCTTTGCCCTGCCACAGTGCTCACTGCCCCAAGGGTGGCAGGAGACATTGTCTTCACAGAAGCAGTACAATTCTGCAATTTTCTGGGCTCCAACACAAGACTGAAACCATAGTTCACTGTTCTGCTGCATTGGTATGGTGGCACATTCCATCACAGGGACAGGGTTGACTGTGTGAAGGAAGTGTTTTTCTCAGAAGTAGCTGATGCATTACGTTGGCTTTCCTTTTCTAACAGAAGAACACAGTTTACCTAAAACAGATAAGAACTTTAGGGCTTTTCTTCATCTTTAATTCCCAATGAAGACCTTAAAAGAGAGGAAACAATGCATACAGGTGGTGTCAGAGATGGTTAGAAGGTGAAAACTGAGTACAAAATGGATGAAAGTAATTTTTTTAATTATTTATAATAATTTTAAGAAAAGTAGCCCTGGAAAACCACTCCAAAAAATCACTCTAAAAGTCATAATTCTGTTTCTCTTACATATGTACATTTTTGCTTCTGACATTTTAACACTTACCACTAAGTTTGAAAACTGCAAATCAAGCACCTGAACACCAGAATTATAAAATACCAATGAGCCTTCTCTCTCTCCCTCCCTCCTTCTCTCTCTCTCTCCCCTTCTCCCTCCCTCCCTCTGCTCCCTCTCCTGAAAATTGTTCTTATCTCAACCCATTATCTTTTGTATTTTCCTGCATGCTGAGTAATCTTAATTCCTTTGAATAAAATTTGTTGCCTTCTTCAATTGGATATGACCATAAATAGTAAAAAGGTTACTAAAGATAAAATACATGTAAAATATATAAGTAGAAATGTAAATTAGGCAAGTCTCAATGTATGGTACTAAACAGTTGTTGTGTGTATTCACAGGTGGAAAAATATCTGATGGTAAAAGGTAATGGGTTAGGTCAGAGCATGGGGAGGATAAACCAAATTATGATAGCTACTGAAAACTGACAATTACTTAGGGAAATAACTGATAAGATAAAATTAAAGGTGATTTCATGTTTCTTTCATGCTGACTTTAATCAGTAACCAATATAAATGGTAATTGTTTTATGTGTCCAGAAGAACCGTCATAAAAATGAATAAAGCTGATAGTGGAGAAAAACTATGCAAGACTTTTGCCTTCATACTCCAGTATAAATATGCACAAATATTTAAACATGTTTCATTAAATTATTAAATTAAAGGAACTGACTTTTACAGATTAAAAATCATATTCTTACATTGTTAACGTATTCCAAAGACTTAGCAAATTATGTGCCAGAAATAGTCAAAGCAGCTGCAACTTCCCATTCCTTACGCACTCTTTCTAATCTCTTGACAGAGGAACAGGACAATTATTTTCTTTTATGTGATGTTTTACCAGAAGACAGATTACTTAGAGAACAGCTTCAGCAAAAGAGACTGGTAAGAAATTACTGTCGTTTCATTTTTTAAGGTAAACACTCCAATAGAGTAATAGATGGTAACTTAGCAGGCATTTTAAAGTGAAAGCATTTTTTGCTAGATGGCAAAATTAAGAATTTTTTTTTTTAATTCATTTCCCTAGCTGCTACACAAGCATACACAAATCCCCTGTTTATGGATTTTTCCTTGGGATAAATTTACAGGTTGTATGTCAGTGTTCCACACAAGTGGAAAATACGCCCAGAACACTGAAAAAGTCTGAGTGTGCTGAACACTTTTCTTCTGGCAATGTTGACACACTGTCTTTCATGTAATAGTGTACATCTAGGGAAGTTAGCAAAGTAAAACTCAGTGTGCGATACTGTGAGCAGGGAAAGTGATACTCATCTACAAAATCTTTGAGCAAGTTGTTTTTGTGCATTTGCACTCTCTTTCCCAGATTTCATTAATTCACAGTCTCGTACTCACAAGCACCATGATGTGTGAGTTGAGGAAGTCTGGCCAGTATTGTTGCTGTGAGATGCAAAGGACAAGAAATGCCAGCTCTCAAGTCCACATGAACCACTCGGTTCTTCTTGCCTGGTGATGGCAACCTAGTACTTTGGACAGACCTTGCTGAACTTTTAGGCATTGTCAGTTCTGAATGGATGGTCCTTCAAGTTAAACTCATGCTGACCAGCTTCCAGGAGTCTTAGTCCAGGTTGTTGACCTGTTTTTTTCTGTTTTCTTATCTGGTTTTGCTGTTGGGCTAATTTAGAAATGAACGTTATGTGGTCCCTAGCAACCTTGTTGACATTGTCCTCATGTTAGGATGCAGGGTATTCTGCTGGAGGTGCAGAGTGCCCTGTGTCTCTGTGAGATGTGAGAGTTAGAGTGAGATGTTGGAGTGCAGGCCTTATGGTCTTTACATAAATACATTCCTCAATTTAGTACTGGCAGCTGTGTCCTGAGAATTGTCAACACAGGCCTTTTAACCCTTTGTTATGCTGTTTCTTCTGGTATGTTTGTGTTACAAGTTTGGACAAACACAGCATGCAAATAAAGACACCTTAAGTGATATGCATTCAGAATGAAGGAGAACCTTGCAAAACTCAAATTCTAGTCCCAGGGAAATTGGGATTGGCAGGCAAAATCCAGTTGGTTCAGCTACTCTGTGAGTGCTGTTTCAGTTTGCTGGCAACAGTAATATCCTTCAGCTTGAAGTATATGACTAGTGGATCCCCAGAACTGGAGGAATATGTGCAAGTCTTGCACAGCTTTCCATAGGATCCCAGCTCCTGCAAAGGAGAAATGTGGTAGCTCTTCCACTGGGGATTTCCCATGGAGTTGGAATTGCCTGAGCTGAAACCTGCATTCCTATGTAGGTCCATTGGATTGGCGTGGACTGAGGAAAAAACAGCTGATGCACTCATGCCTAGCATGCTTCTCTTCCAAAGCTATCCGGGATCAGTAAAAAAGGTTTGTCTAGATCAGTATCTTACCCCTGACAGCAGCTAAGCATCTCTGGTATGTGCTGCCTTCTGATCTAGTGGTGATTCTTTCCCAAAATACTCACTCAGTCTCCTGCAATTGGCGGCTCAAAAATTTCTGAATTCGGCAACATGAACCTCCACCTCTGAACCCACGAAAGCTTCCAGGATCCCCACTACCTGCAGGAGTGAGTTGTGCAGCTTAACCATTCCCTGAGAGAGAACCATCTCTTTGGTCCTTTTGAGCGTGTCATGTCACACCTGGCAGGTTTTTGTATTAGAAGAGATAGTGAAGAATTTGTCCCTACTGTTATCCAAACCCTTCATGATTTGTCCCCTGATTTGTCTGCCTTACATTATGTCTTTCATTAGTCCTGTGCTGGAGTGCACACTCATGGCAAAGAAGGACAACATCATCCTGGGCTGTATTAGGAAGAGTGTTGCAGTCAGGTCAAGGGAGATGATCCTTCTCCTCTACTCAGCACTGCTGAGACCTCATCTGGGAGTGCTGGGTCCAGCTCAGGGCTCCCCAGTACAAGAAGGATACGAACTTCCTTGAGCAACTCTGGTGCAGGGTCACAAAGATGCTTAAGGGACTGTGACATCCTACATACAAGGAGAGGCTGAGACAGCTTAGACTGTTAAGTCTGGAAGACAAGGCTCAAGGGGGAACTTGATGGGAATGAAAAAGGAGTAAGGTTCTTCCCAGTTGTGCCCACCAGCTGGACAAGAGGTAATGGGCATGAATTAGAAATCAGGAAGTTCCCCCTGAAAACAAAAAACCCACTTTTTTTACTGTGACGGTGGTCAAACACTAGAACAAGTTGCCCAGAGAGGCTGTAAACTCTTCATCTGTGGAGACAGTCAAAAGAAAACTCAGCAACTCCTGGGTAACCAGGTAGAGAAGTAACCTTGTGCTTGGGTTGGACTTGTTGCTGTGGAG
>VZTA01028466.1:1318-12298 GCA_013398855.1 Mohoua ochrocephala
ATCTGGATGTAAATATTGATGTTGATATAAATATAAATATAAATAATGGAACCATTTCCCATCTCTCTCTGGCAGCGGTTGCTGGATCAGGACAGAGAACACTCCAAGAGCCGCTTCCAACCAAAAACAAAATCAAGGAATTCCCTCACAGAAAAAGGAAGGAAAAGAACCCCAAAGCCGTGGCAAGAAACCCCCGGGAATTCAGCACCAACGAGCCCCCGATAATTCCATTTATCCTCAGATCCTGCTCTGATCCCGGCTCCCTTCGGTTCTTCTCATCCCTGCAGCCACTTCTTCATTTCCAGGGAATCCCGGAGTGTCCCAAGCCCGAAAGGACCCCCCGAGGACCCTCGAGCCCAACTCCAGACCCCAAAAATCCCCAGCGAGAGCCTCGTCCGGGCACGATCCGGGTGCCAAATCCAGCTGGAGGCACCTCCCTGCTGGGGCTGTGCTTGGATCCACCAGGAATTCCTGCAGGAGCCCAGCCCAGGGCTCCTTTCCTTGAGTTCGTGCATTTTGTGCCCAAGAGCAGCCGTGATTTTCCTCCTGGATTCAGGAAACTGAATCCCAGAATGGTTTGGGTGGGAAGGGATCCTAAATCCCATCCAGTGCCACCCCCAGGGACACCTCCCACTGTCCCAGGCTGCTCCAGCCTGGCCTTGGGCACTGCCAGGGATCCAGGGGCAGCCCCAGCTGCTCTGGGAATTCCATCCCAGCCCCTCCCCACCCTCCCAGGGAACAATTCCTGCCCAAAATCCAGGGAAGCCACACTTTTTCACTTTCATCCTGGAATGATGAATCTTCCCAATCCATCCCTTTGGGTGGGAAGGGATCTTCAATCTCATCCCATTCCACCCCCAGAGACACCTCCCACTATCCCAGGCTGCTCCAGCCTGGCGAGGAACCTTGGAAACAACTCCGGACACGGAAAGTCACATCTGGGAGGAGATGGAGCATCCCTCATTCCTAAACTACACATTTTTTTCCCTTCAGTATCAAAACATTTGCCAATATTTTGGGTTGGTTGAGGATTTTATTCCGTATTGCAGCACCGAGCTGGGCTTCCAGTCAGTGAGGAAATCCAGGGGTCAGAGCCTGGGCAGGAGCAGCAAAACCCGAGCCCAGTTGCCACTCGGGTGCTGGGTCTGGTCCAGTTAGGCTGAGCTCACTCAGCTCAGGGGTTTGGGGCAGCACCCACGGCACCCTCTGGGGTTGAGTTACCCAGAGCTGGGGGTTCCAGAGGCACCCGGAGGAAAGTTTCCAACCCAGTCCTTTCTCCCTTGGCTGGGAATGGTGCTGGGTGTAGGACAAGGAGCTCTGAGCCGGATCAAACCCCAGTGCTGGGGCCTAAACTTGGTTTTAAGGGGATTTTGAGGCACCCAAAGGAAAATATCCAACCAAATCCTTCCTCCTCTGGCTGGGAATGGCGCTGGGTGTAGCACAATGAGCTCTGAGCTGGGTTAAACCCCAGCACTGGGGACTAAACCCAGTTTTAAGGGGATTTTGAGGCACTAAGAGCACACGGGAAGGATGCAGGGCCACATCCAGGTCCAGCCTGGGATCCCGACTCCTCGGGACAGCGTCCAGCTGGTCCCACAGCTCTCCAGGCCTATCCCAAAGGCTCCAAAGGGGTTTTGCTGTGGGTTCGGTGCAATCCCATGGAATCCTCGGATCTTCGCCGTGCCACGGATCTGTCCCTGCACCCTTCACCCGTGCCCAGGCCTCTGGGACCGCCTAAAAATCCCCTTCAAACCAGATTTAGCCTCCAGCGCCGGGGTTTAACCCATCCCAAAGCTCCCTGTTCTACACCCAGCGCCGTTCCCCGGGTGGAAAATGCAGATTTCAGCCAAAAGTGGAGTGAAAAAATTTGGAATAAAACGAAGAATTGCCTGGGCTGAGTGTAACCCCTCGCTCCCAAACCCCCAAAATCCCCTCTCAACTGAGCGGGTTTTTGCTGGAAAAAGCCAACTCCACGTGGAGAACCGAGAGGAGGAATGAAGAAGGAATTCCCGAAGGAATAACGAGCGCAAATCCAAGGAACGAGCCTGGCTGGTGAAAGGCAGCGCGGCCTCCCCGGGATGAGGGACAGAGGGAGGGAGGAGCAGCGACACCGAGGGAAGGAAAAACCCCCAAAAGCTCCGGGGGGAAAGGAGGGAATGGATCTGGGGCCGGTTTTAAAGCAGGGATGGATCGGGATGAGGGGAGGGAGAGAAGGAAGGAAGATTTGGGCTCTGAAAGGGATCGTTTCTATTTCTATTCATCCTCCCCCCCGAATTAACACAGGGCAATTAACGAGCCCACTGTTAATTATGGAGGGAATGAGGAGCAGGTGGGAGAGGGAGTGGGGCAGGGAATAACCTGGAAGCTGAAATCAAACCTGGAATAGCACCTGGGAAAGGCCGGCGGGATGGGGGAGCTCAGAAGGGACACGAAAAGGGGTCCCCGTGGCCCCTCCCTGGGCACACAAAACCCCAGACTTTGGGACACAAACGGGATGGGTTTTTCCTGGTATTTTTCCCTAAATTCCCAAACTTTGGGACACAAACGGGAGAGGTTTTTCCCATTTTTTTTTCCCCTAAAGTCCCAAACTTTGGGACACAGACAGGATAGGGTTTTTCCTGTTTTTTTCCCACCAAAATCCCAAACTTCAGGACACAGACAGGATGGATTTTTCCTGGGGTTTTTCCCTAAATTCCCAAATTTTGGGACACAAATGGGATGATTTTTTCCCAGGTTTTTCTTCCCCTAAAGTCCCAAATTCTGGGACACAGACAGGATGGGGTTTTTTCCCCTAAAATCCCAGACTTTGGGACACAAACGGGATGGATTTTTCCTGGGTTTTTTTCCCCTAAAGTCCCAAATTCTGGGACACAAACAGGAGGGATTTTTCCTATTTTTCCCCCCTAAAGTCCCAAACTCTGGGACACAGACAGAAGAGGTTTTTCCTGGCTTTTCCCCCACTAAAGTCCCAAATTCTGGGACACAGACAGGAGCTGCCAGCTCGCGGGCGCTCCTGGGAGCCAGGGCTGTCCTTCCCAGCACAGGGATTGAGACGTTTTCCCTCCTCTCTCGGGCTGAAAATCCAGGATTGGAGCTTTCCCCAGCCTGGTTTGTCCCTTTGGATCAACTTCAGTAGGAAACAAATCTTTAAACAGCCTTTAAATCTCTCACCCTGCGCTGCGAGGAGGGAACCCTTCCAGCCGGGGAAGAATTCCAGCTGCATCCCGCGGCACGGGACAGCCCCGGCTGGCCGGGAATTGCTGGGACAGCTGGAAAAGAGGGAGGGAAAGGATGGATGGGCCAGAGCTGGGACACCTCCCTTGCTGGGAGGGAATTCGGGATTTCACCTCACGCTGCCCTGGGGATGAGGAGAATGGGAAAACTGAGCAGGAGGTCAGGTGCGTGGCCAGGAAAAACCGGGAAATCGGGAGAAATGCGGAGAAAGCAGAAGTGTTCAGCCAGACAGAGCTGCCAGCGCTGAACACTGAACCCCCACAGGTTTCATTCACCCCTCCCTGCCTTTTGTTCTCGTCTGTTGGGAGCAGCAACAGAGGGAGGGAGGGAGGGAAAGCAAAGGGAGGGAGGGAGCAAAGCTGAGCCCGTCTGGAGCCTGCCAGAGCCTCGGGATTCCAATTTCTGTCACCAGGAGAGGAGGGAATAAATTGGGGGAAAAAAGGTGAAAGAGATGAGAGAAACCAAAACAAACCCAGAGAAACCCCAGGGAAAGGCAGGGGAAGGAGGGAAGCGTGAGAGCCGCGGGTCTGGAGGATCCGGCCCTTCCTGGGCATCCAAGGGCATCCTGTGGTGCCGGCACAGGATGGAAAAGTGCCTGGAGGAGACCAGGATAAGTTTTATGATAAAATATAAAAATACGTTTCATCAAAAGTCAGAGTGCATTTTGAGCCTCTGTGCTCGTGCAGGGGCTCTCCTGGAGCATCACAACCTCTGTTTGGCAAAAATCCTCCAAACCAACCCAAAACTCCTGTGGCCTCTCCAAAACCCCCCTGGCCTCCCCAAAACCCCCCTGGCCTCCCCAAAACCCTGTTCTCCAGGAGGGTGGGAGAATCCTGATCACAACCGAGGACCTTCCACAGGCCCCTTCTCCAGCATCCAAAGGATTAAGAGGGAATTCTGCTCCCAGCAGCAGCTGCAGAGCTCCTCACCCAGCCCAGGCTCAGCAGCCTGCCCTCCAGCCTAATGACATTGTTGTTATTAATATTAAATAATAATATTTATTAGCAAATATCCCTCAGGGTTAATGGATTTAACACCTCGACGACACCTCCGGCTTCAAAGCAATTTCGGAGCGAAGTCCAAGGTGAGAACGGAGCTCTGCCAAGTCACTGTTCTCATTTCCATCTCCAGCTCGGAGCAGCTTTCCTGAGTGCCCAAGGTGGGCTCTGGGGCTTCCCGGCAGCTCTGAACTCCAAAATCTCCAGTTCCCACACCTCAGGTGACACCAAGGACACGAACCCGAGTGTCACAATGCAAGTGACACCAGGGGACACAAACCTGAGTCCTCCACACCTCAGGTGACACCGGGGACACCAACTCGAGTGTCACAACCCAAGTGACACCAGGGGGCACGAATTGACACCGGGGACACCAACTCGAGTGTCACAACCCAAAAACTGAAGTGTCACAACCTGAGTGCCATGAGGGGTCACAAACCCGAGTCCTCCACACCTCAGGTGACACCGGGGACACCAACTCGAGTGTCACAACCCAAGTGACACCAGGGGGCACGAATTCGGATCCCCCACACCTCAACTGACACCAGGGGACACGAACCCGAGTGTCACAACGCAAATGGCACCAGGGGACACAAACCTGTGTCCTCCACACCTCAGGTGACACTGGGGACTCCAACTCGAGTGTCACATCTCAAGTGACACCAGGGGACACCAACTCGAGCATCACAACCCAAGGGACACCAGGGGACACGAATTTGAGTCATCCACACCTCAGGTGACACCAGGGGACACAAACCTGAGTCCTCCACATCTCAAGTGATACCAGGGGACACCAACTCAAGCGTCACAACCCAAGAGACACCGGGGACACAAACCCGAGCGTCACAACCCGAGTGACACCAAGGGACATGAATTCAAGTCCTCCACACCTCAGGTGACACAGGGGACACCAACTCAAGTGTCACAACCCAAGTGACACCAGGGGACACAAACCTGAGTCCTCCACATCTCAAGTGACACCAGGGGGCATGAACTGAAGCGTCACAACCCAAGTGACACCAGGGGACACAAACCCGAGCATCACAACCCAAGTGACACTGGGGACACAAACCTGAGTCCTCCACATCTCAAGTGACACCGAGGACTCGAACTCGAGTGTCATAACCCAAGTGACACCAGGGGACATGAATTCAAGTCCTCCACACCTGAGGTGACACCGGGGGACACCAACTCGAATATCACACCCCGAGTGACACCAGGGACACAAACCCAGCGTCACAACCCGAGTGCCACCAGGAGACATGAACCCAAGTCCTCCACACCTCAGGCGACACCGGGGACACCAACTCAAGTGTCACACCTCAAGTGGCACCAGGGGACAGAAAACTGAGTGTCACAACCCAAGTGACACCAGGGGACACAAAACCGAGTCTTCCACACCTCAAGTGACACCAGGGGACACGAACTCGAGTGTCACAACCCGAGTGCCACCAGGAGACATGAACCCAAGTCCTCCACACCTGAGGTGACACCGGGGGACACCAACTCGAATATCACAACCCGAGTGACACCAGGGACACAAACCCAGCGTCACAACCCGAGTGCCACTAGGGGACACGAACGCTGCCCGGCTTTGCCCTGCCCTGAAGGAACGCGCAGTTTTCCTTGGCTCGGTTCCAGTTCTCCCGAGAAGCTCCAGCCTAATCCCTCTGGGATCAACCACGGGGCTCCGGATTCCTCCCTGGGAGCTGCCAGGACCTCCCAATACCCCCTGAGGAGCGAGGGAAAAACCTTCTCCTCCTCATTAGCCAGGAGTTAATTAGACAAATAAATGTCAATTAACACCTCGGTATCATCTTCCCTCTTTTCTTCTCTCCCGCCCCTCTGCTCCTCCTCCTCCCTACCCCCACCCCAGCCCAAAATGAGAGGATAAAGGACTTTTTAATGTTTAATATTTAATATTTCGTAATTATTCCTCCAAAAGCCTCGTGGCCACGAGTTACCCCCTCCAGGGAACCCCGATTGCTTCAATTTAAGCTTTCCTTTTATTTTTTGATTTAACTGAACTTCCCGTCGCTCCTAACCATGAAATACTCGGGATAAGAGCGGGAATCTCTGCCAGAAATCCCCAAATTTTCCATAAATTCACCGTGGGCTCGCAAAAAGAGATTCTGTGACCAGCAGAGAGGCCTCTGGCCTCTGTTTCCACCCGGAGAACAGAAAACAGCACTTTTTTTTTTGCCTTCGAAACCTTCAATTTGGGCCTTGGATTGAAAATTCAAACCTTTGGTGGAAATGGCTGCTGGGTTTGAGGTGTTCTGAAATAAACTGTGTGAAAAAGCCCAAATCCAAGGGGCAAAACGGGCATCAGAGCAGGATTTCCATGGGAAAATGATGCATTTTTCCATGGATTATCAGGGAAAAGACACAGAAACAACTCCGGGAGGAATTCACCCGGCGCATCCAGGAGCACCGGGAATGAAGGGGAGCGAACAGCCCCAAAGCCTTCAAATTTAAAGAGATAAATTTTACATCCGTTGTCATTGTTAATCACAAAACAAATAATTTTAATCAAAGTGGCAAAATGGGCGTCAGAGTAGGATTTCCATGGAAAAATGATGCATTTTTTCCATGGATTATCAGGATTATCAGGGAAAAGACACGGAAACAACTCCGGGAGAAATTCACAGAAATTCAGCACATCCAGGAGCACTGGGAATGAAGGGGAGCGAACAGCCCCAAAGCCTTCAAATTTAAAGAGATAAATTTTACATCCGTTGTCATTTTTAATCATGAAACAAACAATTTTAATCCATTTGAAATAAATAAATGACGATTAAGCCGTCTTTAGGACGGTCCTTAATCAGTGCCAGAGGTGTGAAGAGCCAAGATTATCCCACGGACCCAGCTCCAATATTCCAGATCCTGCTCCCAGTGTCGAAAATTGCACAGATTTTTGAATTTTTAACCGATTTTAGTCGGGGCTTTGCTGGGGGAGGGGAACTGAGGATTCTCCTCACAGGGACTGTGCCCAGCAGGCGAGGCCGGAGGAGTTTAACTCGCCTCGGAGTCGCTCCTTGCACGCCCGGAGTGAATCGATGCGGGATTGAGGAACTCCCGGCAGGGATCAGTGACGGCTCCTCGCGCTCCTCTCCCAAACATTTCACGGTCAGGAGCAACGGGCAATTCCGGGAAATAAAAACCAAAAATTGAATCTGAAGCTGTCGATAACCGACGGGAAGCCGAGTATGGGAACTGGGTAATTTGGGATCAATGGGACATCGAACCGATGGAATCCTCCGGGTTTTGTCTGGAGAAATTCGGGAAAAATCCCACAGATGGAGCGATTTTCCCTGCACAGCCCAGCAAGGTGGGGATGAAACGATTTCTGCTCATCCTGGCCAGAATAAAGCAAAGCCTCGATTCTCTGACGCTGAAAAACGCTATTGGAGAGGGGTTTTTTTGGTGTTTTTCCTGCAGTTTTGGTGTGATCCCGCGGCTTTTCCCAGGGAAAGATGTCCCGGATGATTCCAAGCCCCCTCCCAGCCCACCCCATCCTCCAGTTCTGATTACAGCAATAATTACAGCAAAAATAATTGTATGAGAGCACCCCTCCCTCCCCCCCTCGGGGCACCCGGAGATCCCAGGCGGCTTTTCCAAGCCCTGCGCTCCCAGAAAAGCTCAAAGCTCAGGCAGGGGCTGCTGCGTGTGCTCCAGAATCCATCCCGAATTCCAGTGCTGGAATTCCAAGGGAAGGAACCCATCCTGAATTCCAATGCTGGAGTTCCAAGGGAAGGAACCCATCCCGAATTCCAGTGCTGGAGTTCCAAGGGAAGGAACCCATCCTGAATTCCGATTTTGGAATTTGAAGGGAAAGAATACATCCCGAATTCCAGTTTTGGAGTTCCAAGGGAAGGAACCCATCCCGAATTCCAGTGCTGGAGTTCCAAGGGAAGGAACCCATCCTGAATTCCGATTTTGGAACTCAAAGGGAAGGAATCCATCCCGAATTCCAATTTTGGAGTTCCAAGGGCAGGAATCCATCCTGAATTCCACTTTTGGAATTCCAAGGGAAGGAATCCATCCCGATTTCCGATTTTGGAATTCCAAGGGAAGGAATCCATCCCGAATTCCAACAAAAAGCTGCTTGAAAGCCACCACACCCCTAGCCCGGGGCCAGGGGGTGTCCTGTGACCATTCTCAGGTGAATTTTGGCTGCTCAGGAGCCCGGGAAGAGGAGCTGGAGCATCGCAAGACCCCCCCAGGCCATAAAACACCAGCCGGCACTAATGAAGCACTAATTAACCGCAGCCTTTCCCTGAGTATTCCAACATTCCTTGACTCAGCCCAGGGCAGGGATTTGAAGGGATAATTCGGAGGCACTCGGGAGAGGGAGGAGAAGAAATTTGAAACCCCGGGGTTAATTCGGGCATCCGAGAGCTGAATTTTCCCCGCTCCCCCCCGGGAAGGTGCCGCTGTCACCGCAGCGGAGGTGAAGTCACCGCCCCGACGCCAGAGGCTCGTCAGGACAGGGATATTTCGGGATTTTGGGGGTTTATTTCAGCGCTCAGGCCACAGGAACACGAACCGAAAGGCGTCAGGTAAAGGGGGGAAGGAGTAAAAATACACATTTTGTGCGCCAGCAGCTCGAGCGGTGGGAGGCGGGGCCGCAGGAGCAGCTCGGGGGGATTCAGGTGTGAAGAGGAGATTTTTGTTTCGCGGCGAGGGTGGCCAAAGGCTGGCACGGGATGTCCAGGAAGGCGGCAGAGCCTCATCGCTGGAAAAATTCAAGGCCGAGGTGGACGAGGCTCTGAGAGGCTGATTTGGGGTTCAGGGGGAGGTGTCCCTGCTCACTGAGGGGGTTGGACCAAATGACCCTCGGAAGGTCCCTTCCAGCTCCAGCTCTTTGCGATTCCCTGCAAGTGACCTCCGATGCTTGGAGCTTTGGAGGGGGAAAATGGATTAATTCTAAACACACCTCTTCCTTTCCTTTTCCTTCCCCTTTCCCCTTTTCCTTTCCCCTTTTCCTTTCCCTTTTTCCTTTCCTCTTTTCTTTTCTCCTTTCCTTTCCTTTCCTTTCCTTTCCTTTCCTTTCCTTTCCTTTCCTTTCCTTTCCTTTCCTTTCCTTTCCTTTCCTTTCCTTTTTTTCCTCTTTCCCCTTCCCTTTCCCCTTTTCCCCTTCCCTTCCCTCTCCCTTTCCCCCTTTCCTTCCCTTCCCTTTTCCCCATTCCCTTTTCCCCCTTTTCCCCTTCAGGTTTTGTAAGGACAGAGGGCACTTGAGGGGCACAAACAGAGGGACAAACCCAAACCTGCCCCTAAACCCCACAAGCGGCCCTAAACCCCTCCCAGGACCCCACTGGGTCCTTCCTCTCCCTCCTCTCCCCCTCCCGACCCTGGGGGTTGTTTTCTTCTCCCTCACGGAATAACCGGGGGGGGATGCTGAAGCTTTAAAGGCAGCAGAGGAATGAGAAATTCCGAGATCAGAGGAAAAGGAGGCAGGGGAAAAAAAAGCAGGCTCCGGTTTTCTCCCTCCTCGTGTCAGGTGAGATGAGTCACTTCTGCCACGAGACATCCAAGAGGAGTCTTTTAAGGATTCAGAAAAAAGCGGAGCACGTGGATGAAAGGCTGCCGGGAGCAGAGGGCTGCAATTAAAAATGTTTCTGTATCGCCACCGCCGAGCTCTGCTGAAAGCACGGGGGATTTTCAGCCCTTCTCACAAATATCAAATTCTATTTCAGGGATAGAATCGAGCTCCTTAAGCGGGAAAACTACCTGGGAAAGCGGAGAAAACAGCCGGATTCCCGAGCCAGATGGAGCCACTTTGCCCCCGATCAATCATTGTCTGGTTTTATCCTTAAATGACCCCCAGGAAAAAAAAAAAAAAAGAAACAAAAAAAAAAATCGATGCCTGCTGGAAAGCGAGCAGGAATCTCGGGCGTTCGCATCCTTCCCCCGGCTCGGGGGTTTTGGAAGGAGCCGCGAACGTTTCCAATGGCAACGGCGAAATGTCCCATCAGAGTCAGCTGTTGATTGTTCTCTCCACACCGAGCTGACAGGATGGTGATGATTGCGGGAATCAAAATCCCGTTATTTCCCTGCTTTGCATCCCCGCTCCCCGCGGGACCCTGCGGTGACCATCTGGGCAGGGCCTGCAAATCCCTCTCTCGTTTCATTTTTTTTTTTNCGGAGCTCGTTCCCCTCCGCCAGCCCGAGTCCCTGTCCTTCCCGAAATGCTAAAAACGGGGAGCAAAGGCGCCACTGGAAACAGGGGGTGGATACGGGACACGGCAAGGGATGCTCCCCAAAATCCCGACCCCTCTGGAGGGGCTCAGACCGGCCCTGGATGCTGCTCCAAACCCGGGGGCTCATCCCACAAATATTCCTGGGGGGAAACGGGGGGGGAAATCGGGCTCTGCTGGCAGGGAACAGGGACAGGAGGAGAGGGAACGGCCTCAGGCTGGGCCAGGGGAGGCTCAGGGTGGCCATCAGCAGGAATTTCCCCATGGAAAGGGTGCTCAGGCCTTGGCAGGGGCTGCCCAGGGAGGTTTGGAGTGCCCATCCCTGGAGGTGTCCAAGGAATTCCTGGAGGTGGCACTCAGGGCTCGGGGCTGGGGACAGGGCGGGGATGGGGCACAGCCTGGACTCGGTGACCTTGGAGAGCTTTTCCAACCTCAGTGCTCCTGGGATTCTATTTCTTTATATAAATATGGACTATTTTATACATTTATACCTGTATTATACACTACAGGTACATTGTACACTTAATCATTTATTATTATTATTATTA
>VZTA01028468.1:0-25592 GCA_013398855.1 Mohoua ochrocephala
AGAAGTTACAGAAGAAAAACGACTGATGAAAATTGAAGTGATAGTATATATATTTTTTTAGGTAGCCTTTGATGGTGTTTTTTAAAATCTGATACTGGTAAGATGAATGGGCACATACTGAGTTTGTAAAAGGAATGAGATTTTCAGATTCATTTTTAACTACTACAATGCATTTCCAGGTACTAGTTGGGGTTGACATACAGATGTTTGGGGTTGATATACAGAGGGACAAAAAACTCTCTTATTTGTCAATCTTCAGTGTATTTCTTTGGCGGAACTGGGATGGTGGGAGTGGCCCAGGGGAATTAAGGAAGATTTCAATTCCTCCTAAGGAAATTTTTTTCAAAGTATATAAACAGCTGATGATCTGATTCATCTCACAGCAGCTTTCTTGCTCCTCAACATCTCTGTTTCATTTTTCCATTCAGTTTATGGTAAACATTCTTCTCAGTATATAAGTTATTTCTTCTATCTTCCCATATATTATTATGGCAAGTCTTCCTCCATTTTTAGATAATATTTTTTCTAGCTGTTATCCATTAATTTCATCTTTCATCATATTGCATGTATCCTTAAACATCAGAAGCCATTATATTTAAATACTCAGGGAATAAGTAGTAGCAACTTAATTTTCCTGTATACTGACATGTTGTAACTGATCTCCCCATTATATTTCTTTTTGATTTTTCTCTAAGGGCTTTGAGAATAAAAATGAAAATTGAACCGCTTTTTAATGACATTTACACCTCTTATTAGTTTTATTTGCACCAGCTGAACTCACATTTTAAAGTTTGCAATTCATCTCTATAAGTAATAGAAATACTGTTTTTGTATTAGTTATTATGGGCAGTAATACGGGCAATGTGGGTTTGCAAGTGGCTATAAATCCATTGCCATAATTAATTGTAGAATGAAGGACAAAACCCCAAACCTGACATTTCTTTCAAATCAAAGAAGGCCAGACTGGTTTGATTGGACATTTTCAAGGGGGAAGGAAAAGAAAATGCCTTTGGGTTCTTTTCCCGAAAGAGAAAATGCCACATACATAACCAATCTTACATATTATTTCTTATTGATTTTAAACATCTCAGTGTCTTCTGAGTAATCCATAGGCATAAAGAACAGCTGCTTTACTTATAGAATTTGGACACTGAAGAGATATTTATTATGAATTAAAATGGAAAGGTTTCTCTTTTGGATATGCAAAGTCAAGTCTTGATTTCAAGTGTTACCACAGAGTTTCTGCACGAGCAGGAACAAGTGACTTTGGTAACAGCTATGCAGATGGATGTGGGCTCCTGTTTCTGCATTTGAAGAGGTTTAAACTCACTCCAGGTTCAGACCATTAGAATGGCATTGAACTTATGTGAATATACTCTTCCTGAGAGACCATCTTCATCAAATTGGGACTGGAGAATTTACCCATTTGGCACATACAGTCTATGAGTTCATTTACAGCAGTGCAATTGGTTATTAGGAAATATAATTTTCAGCTATTAAGGAAAGTAAAGTCCAACAATGCTTTTGAGTTAAAGCACGAAAATACATTTTTCCCTCATTAAAAGTATGAGAAACCTTATTATTAGGTTGTTCAAAACATCCAGTCTTAGAGTCTAACATTAGCTGATTAAGTTGATTGGATTTCCATCTATAGAGAGCAGAGAGGATGATTTATAGCAGGAACCATAGATTTCATACCCAAATGCTAAATTAACATCATGAATGCAATGTACTCTATCTTTCAAACTTATTGGCTCATACTGATATTAAAAGATCTGTTTAGGGCTCATCATCTTCTTTTTTCCCCAAAAGACCATATGAATAGGACTGAATATAAATTGCCTTTTTATCATGGGGAAGAGCATACCCATACAGTAGTAATTTCAGAGTGATTGAACTCGTGTGTCCAACACAGAGGATCAAATGACTCTGCCCCACCTGAAGCCCAAAACTCCTGTCTCTCAGATGTTCCAGGACCCATCACATCAGACATGGTCTCCCACATGAAAAGGTAACACCTGGGACATCTGAAAAATGCTTGAAGCTTCAAGGGCTGAAATACCATGGCACAAAACCCCCCTCTGGTGTGCATAAAACCGAGCAAGTTTTCCCTTCCTGTTAACATCTCAATGACCCTGCACCATCAACAGCCAGCCAAGAGTTTTGGTTCAGAACAAACACACTTCATCTGCCTTACAATGATACATCACGCCTGCATAAAGCACTTGGGTATTTTTAACCCAGTGACTCTCCTTCATCGGGTTTTTCAGCCTACTTGAAGCTTCTCTATGTTGTGAGCTCCTTGGCATGCCAGCAGTTCAGCTGCTGTGACAAAATGCACAATTTTAAAGAGCTTGTTTTTAAATTAGTGTCATCATGAGATATTCATTTGTAAAGTGCTTATTTAACATCTCACATAGATTTCCATGATAATTCCTAATTACTTTAGTTATTGTTCCTAAAGGATGGTGAAGTCATAAGAGAGATGATGCAGATAAACACAAAATCAAAGGGAAAAACTTCAAAAGTGAGAAAAGTATAGAACACATATATATCTCTACTGTTCAAGAATAGCGCTGTTACCAGGATTAAAAAATAGAAAAGGAAAATCACTTTCATAATAGAGCAAAAGATCTGATTGTTCCAGTAAATCTTGTCTCTTAGGATCCACAGTCCAGGATCTTTTTAAATGCAGAATTTCTTGTCCCATTGAGATTTCAAAATGTCTCTAATTTCCAATCAGAATCATAAAATCATAGAAATATTTGGGTTGGAAAAGACCACTAAAATAATTGAATTCAACCATTAACACAGCATTGCCAACTCCACCACTAAAACTTGTCCACTCTACCACCACATCTACATATCTTTTAAACCCTTCCACCACTTCCCTGGGCAGGCTGTTCCAACCCTTGACAGCCCCGTTCTGTGAAGAAGTTTTTCCTAATATCTAATCTAAACCTTGCCTGGTGCAACTGAGGGTTTGGTTGATAGAAGCATGCATACTAAATGTGAGCTTATTGAATGTAATGACCTTCTTGAAGTAGATCATGAATATTACGGTTTATAATGCTGTCCTAATTTTATCTGGGATACAGTTAATTTCCTTCTCAGTAGCTGGTACAGTGTTGTGGTTTGGATTTTGTATGAGAATAATGTTGATAACACCCTGATGTTCTGGTTTTTGCTGAGTAGCAATTTTTGAAAACAATGTTTCAGGTTAAATTTTCTCTCTGTACAGATAGGAATGATTTCGTTATGCACATCCCTGTACAGTGGATATTTAATAATCTCTGGATTAGTGTTGCTGAACATAAAGCTGGATGGAGGCATAACAGCAAAAAATCACAGGCCAGCTGTTAACAAAAGCCCAATAATGAACAGTGTCAATTAAATTAGTTTGTTCAAAATAGTAACTTTAGTAATGTGCAGGACTGACAGAGTTATCTTCTCTCAACACATTTTTTTTGAACATTGAAATTGAATTGGGAATTAATGAATGACAAATTCCTCTTACACTCTCAGTATTAATCTGGCATGACTTTAAGGCACAGTAATTAGTTAGTCTTCCTAACCTAAGGCTTCAAGAGAACATCATATAGCAAAGGCAAGCTGAATGGATGGAGTAAAATCTGGGACTATCTCATAAACAAGAATTTTTCATTTCTAAAATATTTTTAGGAAAAGAGCAAGGCAAACACAGCAAAATCAGATTTGTATGTTTGCAAATCATTTAGTTCAAGGTAAAGATAATTCAAGGCTCTAGAGAATTTTCCTTAATCAGCATTAATTCAAGAATAGAACTTGCTTCAAATGGAGAAAAAAGCATTTATTAAGATACTTGTTTCCATTCAACTGATTTTTCCAATAACCATATCCACTGGAATACAAAATTCAATTTAGAAAACAATTTACTGTATCTTAATGAAATATCACAGACCGTTGGAACTTTTTTCTTAAGATCTAATAACAAGGTAGCCAATTAAGATGCTAATTCTGAAATAAAAGGCAAATTGTACCCTGTGATTTGCACAGTGTCTCTGAGTTTAGGAGCTGTTTATGTGAGGACTGGCTGAGAACAATCTCTGATGTAAATAACTGATTTACCTGTTTTCTCTTGAATGCTCAAACTCTTCCTGTCTTTTTAAGTATGTGAGAGAGGATTCACCTGTAAAAGGCTCAGACAGGGAGTAGTAAATGGACTAAAATATTTTAAGGCCTGAAACCAATAGCTGGAAAGCTACCTAACTAGGAACAGTGAGTAGAATCTATCATTAATATTACTTTAGAATTGAAGATTCATAGACACAGTCCAGGAGTCTGGGGTGTTAAGAAGTCTGCAGGAATAGGCTACATAAAATACTTAGAGATAAAATCAGACAAAAGAGTAAAAGCAACACAAAAATACATAAAGATAGGAGAATAAAAATCAACAGTATCATGAGATAATATGATATTGACTTTCTGCTCGCTATTGCCATGCTTTTAGAAGGAGCATAGAGGACAATATCTAAATTCAGATTTAAAGGAGGATGAGACATTTGTGAATCTTGAGAGGAAGCATGTCCCAGCTGTAATAGGCTGCCAGGGCAAAGAGTGCTTTGCAGAACTCATCACTTCCTGGAATACTGACGGGCAGAAACGTGGTTCATAAACATTACTTTTAACTGTTCCTCATGACTTGATACAGAATAAGGTTAGCATTTCATTTTAAATTAATTTTTCCTGGGATGAAAAATAACAAAAAAACCACCCTCCAAAACAGTCAAAGAAAATAAATATTTATTGGTATTCCTTACAGCTACTGTGTCTGATTGGAAAGTCGCTTAAAATGCCATAGTTAAAATAGCTTCATTTAAATAGTTATGAGAACTACATTCCCAGTGTCATGTAACTGTAAAGAATTGAATCGCAGTGAGATTCCGAAAAAAATATTTTAAAAATTCATATAAAGGCAAAATTTTCTAGCTGCAAAGTTTTGTAACTTGAGATCGAAAATAATATAATTTGTAGAACTCTAGAAAGATTTTTTTAATTCTTGAGTTTTTTCTTTTCAGTACTTTGAAAGAACATGCATTATTGGACCTTAGGACTTTTCAATTCCTCTTCTATCAAGATAAAATTTGCATTTTTTCTAAAGTGAATATTTTAAAGAAAAATCATTTGTAATAAAGTGTCAATAAAGTTTATGCAGCAATGTCCTTAATGAATATTGATCGGTAAATTTTTAAAAGAATAATTGATTTCTTTTCAATCAGTTGAAGTTTCTGGTTCTTGACCACTGATACAGATTATAATAACAAAACAAACATGTACAACCTTAGTCATTTTTTATAAAATTCATTTTCAAAAGGCAGCAGCTCAAAAACACCCTTGCAGTTAACCTGCAGGAGTCTAGAACTAATCTTAGCAGTCATTTACCTTCTTCTGATAGTAAATTCTCAGTTGTTATAAGCATATAAAATTTTAGTATCACTGCATGAAGCTCTGGATTCTGCCTTAAGAGCCCTGAGGGAGAGGGTCACCATTAAAGCTGCTACATACATAGAAGAGAGAGCAACCTTAGAAACTATTTTGCAGTGTATCTATGCATCCAGATTCACCTTGGCCTGTCTCTGATAGCTCCCAGACACTAAATCACTACAAGTGTCAGGATGCGATATCCTCGGACAGAATCAGTGGAGCTGAAATCAAGGCCAGGAAACTAATTTGTTCCTTGAAATTTCTCACGAATAGCTGTTTAAAGCTTTTGAAGCTTGTACCCTCCAGGATAGTCCTGGCTGGGAATTCCCAAACCTGGAAGGATTTTCAGACACTTGCTTCCTCAGAGTCAGGGGGAAACATTCAGTCTGTTTGGCAGGCTCAGCTGTCCCTTGGCACATCTAACGGATAGCTCCTTTTTAAGGTAAAAGGCAAGAGAAGATATCAGAACCTGCCTCTGAGTAAAAAGAGAAGGTGCAGAGGTATGTAGGAATATGAATTTACTACACCATTTCTGGAAAAAAAAGGATTACAGGTAAAGAATTTTCTTTACTGAAGGTGAATAAGTTCTTACCCTTGAGTAGATTCCCACCATAGATCTAGCCCTCTTTTAAAGAACAGGTGTCTGTTAAACCTGTTCCTGACTTGGCATCTGTCCACCCACCTCAAGAATAATGACATCTCTGTTTTTCCAAAATGCCAATATTCCCATCTGAGAGAGGGATACATTAGTGAAGGTTTTATCTTCCCTGATTCTCAGCATACAATGGATGTTTGGATGTATTCTCCCCAAATCCCTGCAGAGGACAATTTTCCTTATCTTGTCCTGAATCACTCTGTGCACAATGTCTAGAACTTGCTACTGCTTATTTGAGTGAGCTCAGACTAATTTAACCCTGGCCTTATTTAAGATGAATCTTGTGCTTCTCCATCAGTGCTGCAAAATGGTCGGATAAAAACCTATTTAAATTANAATGAAATTATCATATGAAACCATTGCTACTTATTTTGAAGAGTAATTATCTCCTTTTTCTTTTATATGTACGACTCAAGGTTCAGACAACACCCATCTCAGAGAATCAGAGTGTATAACCTGAGCTCAGGATGGACATCACTCTTAGAGAAACATAGCAGTCACCACCTGCTATAAGAAAGCCTCAGATAAAAACCAAAAACTGTTTCCTTGCCTGGGATCTGTGTTCTGACCCTGAGCACTCCAGAAGGAAGATATTTGTTTTCAGCTGGTCGGTTGAAAACACCTTGACTGCATTCCTGTCAGTAGGAATTTCTGCACCTCCCATCCGAATTATTGCAGCTGAACAAAATGCCGGCTCTGTGGCACCTGTACTACTTCTTTTTTGTAGTTCTCAGGGTGCTCCTTTGGCTCTATTGTTTTCAGCTGGGGGAGAGGAGTTAAGGCTTTGTTGGAGCATGAATCATTTACTATTCTAGTTACAAGAGCACAACTAGAATGAAATAACAAACTGCCACGGAGCTTCTGGCTGACAGTAGGTGAAACTGGCATATTAAGTTCAATGTAGTGCAAAATAAGGGGAGACATGATTAGAAAATACTAATTACCTTTATCCAACCCTTGTGCTGGGAGATTCCCCATGACAAGGACTTATGGAGCAGCAGGAAGTAATTAGATTTCTGACAGAGCAATTGCTGCACAAGTAATTAATCTGTCTATTTTCTTATTGCTAGATAATATCAGTTATATATCTTATAATAAAAAGGAAAAAAAATGCACATAAAGTTTCTCAAAAATACAGCTAAGAGATGACAGCTTCAGAAGCAGTTGTGTCTTGGATTTTTCTTTTTAAAGACCAAAACCAATTGTGCATTCATTAATGTCTCTCTCTGAAGGCGATTTCAAGTAATGAGCTATCAACAACACCAGGCAAACAACCTGCAGTTGTCATTTCGGTTTCCTGACATTCCGTCTATGCGAGAGTTTCTAGCTATTTGTATAAATATCTGGTGTCAGATCAAGCAACTAAATAACACATTTTTGTATATTATTTTTTCTTAAAGCCCCATAAAATCTCTATTAAGGGTAAAACTAACATCAACTCTTCTATTTTGTGACAGTCATCCTCCTCAACATATTGCTGGTTTGACATTACGTCACAATATAGTTTTCCTCGTGTCTGAAATGCTCAGATAAAATCAGATCTTGAGAGGCTAACATGCAATTTTTTTTGCCAAAAAAAATTGTGCATCCAGGTGATGCACATTTGGCTATGAAAAGTGAGCTGATTTAGCCAAAGCCTGAAACTTTTGAACACATGAAGATTTTCAGAAATGATTCAAACAGAAATGTATTTAACTTACTTTGTTTTAACTCCTAGGATACAAGGAATAATGTTCCTTTTTGTATGCATTGGTAGAACTATATTAAAAATCATATTAGCCAATCATATTTCAAAAGAGTCAGCATCCGAGATTGACACTGATTTGTGCATATCAGTACTTCAAGACACAGAATGCTTAACAGCATACCAGCTAAAATGTATTAAATCACCATGTTTTATAACTATACATTTCCCCAGGATAGAGATGATTTACTCATTATAATTCAGTCTTCACCTCCTTCATTGTCACTAATCAACATGAATAAAGGTTGAACAGCATGACCTCTTGGCAAATATAAATTTTATTTTATTAACTTTAATTTCCTAATTAAAATACTGTTCCTTTAATCAATTCTGTTCTTACACATTTCTAACATGAAAATGATCAACCAAATTCAGCTTGGGCCTTATTCCTTGAAATAGTACATGGCTTTTTTATCCGGTCTTCTTGAAAGTAGTGTATTCTTGCCCTGATTTATAATGTCTTTTCAAGGCAGGAGCCGACTAAATTACACCAGAATGAGGTTTAGTGAGTTTTGGTGCCTCATTCACCTTATCAGTTGCCTTCAGCCTTAACCTCTGGAGAGACAATGGCTTCACTAGAAATTATCAATTCAGCCATAGTGAGGGAGAAATGTGCTGCTGTGTGTGCTTTGTCACTTTGATAGAGTGATAGAAAAATGAATTACACCGCAAGTTTACAAATCAGAAGTTTTCATTACTCCAAGTTATACTCTTCCATAACCACTCACCAATGTTAGTGAGATAAGTTCATCTGTATAAATAAATCTCTGCTGTGCGGGTAATGTTTTTATGTCCAGATCTTCCAAGTGTTTTAAATACAACTAAATCATCTCAAATGTGAAGTTGCAGAAAGAATCTGCCTGCCTTTCTGAGTCCCACTGTTCTCTAACAGAAAAATGGAACACGTGAAAGAAGTTGCGAAGCTGGGACGACTGAGCAATTACTGTCCAAGTGGTCCAGTATTTCTTCCCCTTTATCTGCCACACACTTTTCTACGATTTACGTACACAAAGGATCTCTGTCACTAAAAAACTAAGACATGAACAGAATTGAGGGCAGATTTGCTAAGAGACCGATCCTGCACCCCATGATCTGGAAGAGGTGCTCTATATCAGGACACGTAACATGGACTTACAAACCCTTGGGTCTTCCCCTTTCACAAATACCTTCTCTGTATACAGACATGTGTGTGGTTTGTGTGTGTGCAGTGAGTAACTAGTCCTGGGTGTAGACTCTGGGATGATGCAGATAAATCAGAAAAAGAAAGAGTTAAAAAGAAGTCATGGAAAATATCATACTCACTTGCTACAGAGAAAGACCACAGAAAGGAAACGGATCTTAAGTGTTAATCAGTACCTTACAGCAAACTTCTATTTGTCACAGTGCTCATTCTAAAGGAGCAGAAATAGGATTGGGGTTTTTTAATAAAGATCATTTTAGGTTCATTTAACTTCATTAATCAAAATTCTGTAGCTTTTCTAAAGATCAGAAAATCTCAAGCAAAATGCTAATTTTCATCCTGTTCCAACTACCTTTTTCTACAAATATATACTAGGTCACATTTTTAATCTTAGTTTTAATATTTTAAAAAGTTACATTTTACCATGTAGCCTGCAGCAACTTGTGGAATAACAATGCTGGTGTTTAAGATTTTAATTTATTTTTGCCTATTGAATTTATGTTTTTGAGAAGAAAGCATCTGATCTTTTCTTAGACTTGAACAGAAAATATTTTCATTGTTCCAAGGGTATTTTTGATTCCTTTTCTTAGAATTGGAAGAGTCTCTTTCATTCTCAAAATAGGCTCGCATCAGAAAATTCTCTGTGATCGCTGCCTATCACTCTCAGAAGACGTATTTGAAGAGAACAGTCTTAAGTCAGCCACCCATAGACTTCTCCCATTCTGAATTTTAATAAGCCGTGGGATAAAGTAGAGCTTCTAAGTCAAATATAAAATCAGAAGCGTACATCTCTTGTGTGAGAACAGAGAGGCACCCACAAATGCACACAGTTTCCCACCGATGCCTCTGACTTGCTTTCATGCAGAACTGCAAGCACAGGTCTGTTGGCAATGTGGAGTTATTTTTGAGATTGCCACACTGTCTATTTTTCAACCGTGTAGGTCATCTCATGAATTTGTCATTTTGCAATGAAAATAAACCTTATATAATTCTTCAGGATTGTTTGACATCTCTTTTTCTGTACTTTGCCTCGTGCCTCATTTCCACTGGGATAATAGAGATCTCATGCTATTCCAAAGTGTAAAACATGTTTTCTGTTCCTACTGAAAGCTGTCAAAGCAGAACAAGGGTAAGCATAAGCCTTCAAATATAGAAGATGTAGTCTTAGAAACTGCTTCCTTTGTTCCCATGGATAGGACAAGGAGTAATGGGCTTAAAAGAATTGTAAGTTTGACAATAGGAAGAGTATAAGGAGTAGTTAAGCAGAGAAAGCAGTTGCCTGAGAGGGCTGTGTAATTTTTGTCTTTGAAAGACTTTAAGCAGATCTATCCACAGATGGATCAAACATGAATTGGTAGAGGTGAACCAGTGCAGAAGTGAAAGACTTGAAGGACATCCTGAGCCGCTGTCTTTTTCTACAGTGCTGAGGCACAACTCTATCCAAACGTGTGGACTAGCAAACTACCTTCCTTTGGCTGTCAATGCCCCTTGTAGGTGAGAAAGAGCAGATCCTTCAGGAAGTAAATAATTTAATTGGACGCACATGATTTGTCATGTCACAGAAAGGTTAGGGGCAAGGGTTGCCATCCAGAGGGAATTTGACAGATTTGAGAGGTGGATCTGTGTGAACCTCATGAAGATAAACAAGGCCAAGCGCAAGGGGCAATCCCAAGCACAAGTACAGGATAGGCAAAGAATGGATTGAGAGCAGCCCTGAGGAGAAGGACTTGGGGTTGTTGGTGGATAAGAAGCTCGACACGACCCGGCAATGTGAACTCCCAGCCCAAACAGTCAAACTTATCATGGGCTGCATCAAAAGAAGTATGGCAAGGATGCATGAAAAAACTTATTGAGGGAAGTGATTCTCCCCCTCTACTCTGCTCTCATGAGATCCTGGAGCTCTGCTTGCAGCTCTGGGGTCCCAACATAAGAAGGCTGTGGACCTGTTAGAGGGAGTCCTGAGGAGGATCGCAAAGATGACCACAAGGACTCTCCTTACAAAGACACCACAAATTCTCCAGGAGAACTTTGCTCCATCCTGGCTTGGTGTCACATTCTGCCATTCATTTGCTGCTGACCCCTCCCAGAAACAACACATTTGTTTGACCTGACCTTTGATCTGACCCGACAGAGTATTTTCTAACACTATGTTTTCAGATGTGTAGAAGGTGTGCTTATGTGCCAATATGTACACTTGGAAATTCTTCGTTGTTTGTTTGATGCCATGATAGACATCCACCCCCACATCACCACCACCAGCAGCAACCCAAAAAATACATATCATTCCTGAAAGAGCAAAATGAAGACATCCTTCCAAATAGGTGTAGAGCTTACTCCCATCCCCCACCACCTGATCTGTATTAGTATGCAATATTTATTAGAAACAGGTTAGATAGATGCCAAGAAAAAAAAAAATTAAAGGCATAGAAGAAAGTTTAAAAAAATCAGTGTATGTGTTTGATATGTTTGCCTTACTTGTCTCCCTAAAATCCTCAAGCATAGCTTGTGGAGTCTGAACCACAGAAAGGAAATTTTGCTTTTTTCACTCATTGCACAAACAGCCTTGATCAACCACTTCACTGCTTCCATCTGCAGCAGGACACCGCTGCTACTGCTCACCCTGAGGGTCTCTGAGACATGAGGCCACCTCAACTGGAGACCACAAAGCTCCTGTTCAAAACCAAGTGATTCTTTACCCTCTAGTTTGCTCTATTTCTAAAGACTCTGTTTGGATACAGGAGGAAAGACAACTTTTCACTTCCCCAAGCTCTTTTACAGCTCTAGAAAGGAAACCTCTCTTTTGCTGTTAAGTTCCTGGTTTTTCAGGTAGCAATGAAGAGTCTGACTTAATGCCGCTATTTACAGTGCATTTAATTAAGACATATGCAATGTATATGTCGTAATTAAATGTACATATACAGTGCATTTAACTACTACATATACAATGTGTAACCCTGCTTCCTTGGGTTGCACATCGATGCCTGAACAAGAGAGCAGAGATAAATAAATGAGTGGGCAGCAGACAGTTTTCTTAGAGGAAACAGCGTTCAGGTGAGGCTGCACCAGACTCCTGCCTACTGTGGATTGAAGAAATAGGATCAGACTGTTCATACAGGCTAGGATTGCACTATTGTACTCTAAAAGTACCTTTTCGCCTACTTATTTTGCCCCTGGAGGAGAGATCTGCACATTTATCTTGCATTTATCTTCCACAGTGTTGTCAAAGGTTAGGCAGTAAGAACTATTCTAGGTAGTAGAATTTTGTCTGATTAATACTTCCCCGAAGCAGCACAAATAACTAAAAATGAATTTAGAGCACATTTCAGGTCTACAACATTTCTTATCCTAATTTTTTTTACAAGAAATTCTTCACCAGTTGGACTTGTACAAAGATAGAAAAAGGCGTGTTAACCCACATCACACAGCATACTTTCAGGAAGGAAATCACTGCATCCTCTGCAGTGAGATTTTCCTTCATCCGACAGACACTTTTTAAAATCTCACAAAAGATTTCTTTTTTAACTATTGAAAGAACTCATTTCCCTCAGATCATCTGTTTTGCTTTCATTTTCCTTCACCTATAGTTGCCCTTTTTAGTTGCTAACCAGCTTTTCTTTATATGTATTGCTGAGTTTCCTATCAGCTGAATTACTTCGGAGACTTCCTGGCACTAATGCTTCTCCACATTTTATTCTCCCTCCTTATCCTCATCTCTACTACTTACCTTCTACTTAGTTCATTTGCTGCAACATCTCTTAGTATCAATAACAATTTCCTCCAATCCATCTTCTCAAGAGCTGAGCAGATATTAGGAGAGGTGATTTGTGGCAGAGAATACCTGTGCTGCTCTGAGAAGAATGGGCACAGCTTCAGCTGTCCTTCTGCTCTCTTGCAGAGCCTCACTTGAATTGCTTGTGATCATCATACTACTAGAAATGGCGTCCTGCCCTTACCCACCTTCATCAGGACATGCTCTGCAGTCATGGCATGCTTCAGAGGCATGGCTTGAGGCATCCCCAGGCACAGACTTTCACATATCACAGAACAGAGTGAATCCTGAAAATGCAGGATGTGGTTCATCTTTGCAAGGACATTACAGCACGTAGTCATCACGTCCTGACTGTACTTCAAAGAAGACGGAAACTCTGTGGGATGCCCTGCAGCTCTAGATGTCCCATTCCTTTGCTATAGATATTGTAGCCAAGTCACAGTTTTATATTATTTCTGTAAATCCTTGCTGAGTTAAGTATCTAGGAGTCATGTAGCGATTAAACTAGACTGAAAAATTTTGGCCATGTTTCTTCAGCTGGACAGCTGAAAATCAGAATCAGTACTAAAGCCCAAGGACATATTTCCATCCCCAATAAATTTTTTTATTAATTGGGTATCATTTTTTCATTTAATACAACAGAAAGTCTGGATAATCTTAATTAACTCTTTTTTTAATCAGATAAGATAGTGAATGCAGTAGTAAATCTGGCACACCATATGCACACAAGAATGTATGAAGCGAATGGAAGTCCCAGTAATTTCTTGAAGATGAGTATTGCCTGTGGAATGTCATTTGGACACTGGAGACATTGAGCAAGCCATTTTTATCTCTATATACCTCTACTTTCCCTTTAGAATCATAGAATCATCAAGATTGCAAAAGACTTTAAGGATTATCAAGTCCAACTGTTCACCACTAAACCATATCCCCAAGTGCCACAGGCACACGCGTTTTGAACACTTCTGGGGATGGTGATTTCACCACTTCCCTGGGCAGGGAATTGTTCCAATGCCTGACCATTCCAAGGCCCTTGTCCTTTCCCTTCTCTTCTCCTTTATGTAGCAAAAGTCTGACTGTCCTGCACTTGGAATCACAAATGCTTTGCAAAATTTCTGTCTTTTGCTCTTTAGGTTTGTACAATAACTGTTTTGTAATAATAAACAAATCAACCAAGGGAAGTTCTCTTGTCTAGAGGTAAAAGACATATAGTGACTGCATCCATGAATCTTAATGATGTTCTACCCCAAAACAGAGCATCTATGTCCCAGCTGCTGCGTGGTAACAATCTCCAACTGATGTCACCAACATCATGCCGAAGTCCCATCACAAAAGTGTTAGTTGATATAAGATAAAATAATTCCAGCAAACAATAAAAGAATATAATTATTCAGTGCTGTGGTAGTGTTTTCTGAACTCCTTTTATTTAGAACAGTAATAGTCAATACTCATAATTTCTGTTGCAGCTAATAGTTTCTATTTTATTATGAAAAATCATGTAACCTAGCACTAAGATACTTGGTCATTCTGAGAGATGTTTTGGAATCCCTGCAGATGAAAGGCATCAAATAAAATTATCATTATAGAGAGTTATCAAAGACATTTTGTCCAAAGATCAGAAACTAGGAGTCCAGAGGAACAGGATGCAGGTGAGCATACAACATGAAAGAAACTTTCAGCTGTTGGGTCTGAATATTACATAAAATGAGGAGTAGCTGAAAATCATATACAACCAAGCTGGTTATATCTACACAATTAGTGCTCCATAGTTACTTCTGAAATCTGTTTCAAAGTTATTCTCCTATGTGGATGTATTATTTATTCTCGAATGAATTTGTCTGTAATTGTATCTCCTGGCATATGACCTGTGGATGACAGAAGCAGTGAGGACAAACAGGTGAAACCTGGTGTCCATATCTCAATTCAGTTGAATAATGGTTAAGTTAAAATAACATTTTTTTTCACACTTGAAAGTCAGCACACTCACCTTTATACTAGAGGTTAAGTCCAATACTTCAAGATGCATGAGGTAAATATTTGCCAAGCATTTAAAATGTTTTCCATGAATCGAAAAGCTCTGGAATGCTACAATCACTAATGACACGCCACCTTGCATATCTGTCACAGGCAGGCAATGCAATTTCAGAAAGTGCATAGTAGGTTAAGAGTGGAGTGTTTATTGAAAGATACCTTTTTCCTCCCCTTGGGGCTGTATAAGGTAATTTGTCCGTTATGCACTCTCCTTGGCCAATCCATTTTCTGTTTATCTGAGCATAAAACAGATGCTGTGAGAAATCCACAGCTTCAAAAAATCCCAATATTTTTGCAAGGCTTCAGATTGAAAATATCAGGGGTGAATTCAAATTAAAAATGGAACAAAAAGGAAAGTTAAGCGGAAGTGGAAAGGTTGATTTCTTGTGGTTTCCCATAAAGCTACTGTGTGGTTTTGTGACTTTAGTTCTTTCTGCACATTTGGAAAAGAAACAAAATAATTCTCCACTTGACAAAACAAGAGGGAAGCATTTGTGAGGGAACAAAAAAGTATTCATTAGTAGATGGAGTTTTTCTTGTAAGCCCATTGCATTTCAGTGACAGGCACTCTCACTACACTTGGAATGTCCTTTTATAACCTTCTCAGTTGAATGGGCAGCCCAGAGCAACTTCAGGATCAGACAATGAATGAGAATATAAATCTTATCCTAGTCCATTTTCCTGCATAGCCTTGCAAGAAAATTTAATTTCATGAGCCTTCTTTAATTTCAGATGTAGCTCTTTCCCCTTAGAGCGCTCTGAACCATCTGTTCTTCTCAAAATCTTGCCTACTGTCTTTTCCCCCTATAAATGACATGCAAAAAGGTCCCCAATATAACCTGCTTGTATGAGATCTGGGTTTGTACTGGTGTCACATCCATCCCAGGTCAGTGCCTTACACAGTTCTCTACAGAACCAACCAACAATCCTAGCTTTGGACCAACAGTTAAATATTCCCAGACAACGCAGCCAAACTGTTGACACCAAGAGAGCACACAGCACATCAAGGCCCTGGAAAATAGAGCTTTAAATCCCTACAGGAATTCAGGTTATCACTGGACAATGATATCATCATCTTACACCCCATCTACGTCAAGAAGCTTTCTTGCAAGTTCTCTGTTTTTTCTTTTGCTTTTTTTTTTCTTTTCCCTCTGCGGCAAAGCCTAGAGATAAGCCCATAGTGGAAGGGGAACATTTTTGTAAGAATGAACATTTTTGTGGAACACTGTCACTTCGCAACTTCCCACACCCTATGCATGACTCTTGCTGTGTGGCGGAAACATAAAACAGCGTTCTACAAACTAAGGGTGGCTCAAAGCCTAACAAAAGTCCTCAGAAGGCAAAAATAGTTAGTTAGTTAGTTAGTTAGTGAGCTTGGTTTTTTATTTTTCCCTGTCTTATAGCTGATTTTGAAAACAAATTGGAAACAATTCTATTGAAAAATACAGGATGCTCTGAGATCCTTGGGATCTCTGGAGTGCAGAGCCATATGTACAGAGACTATATCTCTCCAGCTATCCTTGTCTGATGTGGCAGTTAGTGGATGGGGACATCCGCTATGTCTGAGTAGCCACTTCTCAGCCATTACCTTGGGATCTCTGATAATAAATAAAAAGGATAGAAAAAAATCCCTACACTTTTCTTTTTCTTTCTTTGTAAACACTTCCAAGTTCGTGCTACATTTTTCACAATTAAATTGTGTAGTACTGCCACAGGCATGGATCCACCCCAAATGGTCAGGTAGAATTAAGAATTTTTGTTTCAGTTTGAATGACTTTACAGTTAAGGTTTCTAAGAGAAGCTATCACTTTCAATTTACTCAATGGCAGTCATATACTAAATAAAAACTTTCTTATAATTACTCATGATAATTCCCACTGCAGCTAGAAACAGGTATTTTTCACAAAGAAACAAAATAAAACAAACCCAACAAACAAAGCCTCAAAGGCTGTTCTCTCTAGACTCTGCTTTTTTTGAAGAGCTAATCTGAATTGCTCCACTCTCATTCACAATCAGCAATTCCTGAAGTCTTTATTCATAAAAGCGTCCAGAGGGCTAAATTTAACACTGTTGTACATAAATCCCATACAGAATTGTGTATAGTTTGCAGTCTGGAGTAGTTAAGGGCCAACAAATTTTTTGAAAACAATGCTTACAGGCTTCTAAATTTGGATATTGCTGCAGATAGTTGACACTTTCTTGTATTTAGGACAGAAGAAGATAAACATCCTATGGCACCAGATTCAGCTAGAGATAGTGGAGGTGGCATTTGCTCCAATCTACTCTAAACAACTGACAAGTAGGCTTTTCCACCAAAGCTAGTGATCAAGAGAGTCTTTGCACAAGCCCCTTTCGAGACCATGATTTCTCTGAGCTACTCGAAACACTCACATTACAAACAAGGGACCCTAGAAGGTCCTATTTTACTTGATTAACTGTAGAGAGAATCCTGATGGCTACATGGAAGTGTATGAATTGTAGACATCTAAAAATGTTCAGGTGAATCTCACCTTGAGGATTGTGGTCCCTTTGGGTGTCAGTCCAGAAGAGGACCAAGATAGTCCATGGAAGACCCTACAGATGAAATGTATGTGAAAAGAAGGGTGGAGGCCGTTGCCATGTATCAGAGAAAGAATTAAGGAATTGCCATCTGCAAATCCAAGATGTAGGCTGATGCCAAAGAGTAAGGGCAGAGGCAAGAGTCACTGGTTTTGCCTGTTTGCTTTCCCCTTTGACCAAGGGGGAAGGGCAGCTGTGTGCAACGGGGCCGATTGGGAACAGAGGCTGATGTCCTACCAGTTGGACAGACTCAGTCTCCCAGATGCCAAGGCAGTCCTTGAAAGTTTCCCTGGAGGTCTCGCCATGACTTCTGGTTTCACTGACACCAACCATTTTGCTTATGTTCCTGTCGGGCTCATGTTTGGGACAACACCAGGTCATCCTTCTAATAATGCACTGGAAAGGCAGTGAGTTACATTAGTTGGCTCCTGGTATACTTTATTTTGTGCTCAATACATTGGTTTTCATGTCTTGTTTAGGATCCACTTGTTGCATAAGGGGAAAATGCAAAGATCCCTTTAGGTTCGCATCAATAACTTACTTCTCTGCTTGTGAGCCCAGGATCTTTTCCTTCTGGGTGAGCACACACTAAGTGACTTTTCTTTTCTTCCTTTGGTAGTTAGGAAAGGAATCACTGATATCACTGAGCTAAGAGAAAGGATTACCTGTATATTGCCCATAGGAGAGTACTCACATCAGCACATTGGCTCAGGAAGAAAAGGTAATAGTTAGCAAACTTTGCTTTGGGAAGCTCTGTTTCAGGTACATCCAGAGGCCACATCAGCAATTCTTAATAGAGTTACTCAAATGAGACACAGCTTCAGGCTGTGTATGTACATGATGCATTTTAAACTGCAGTGAAAAAAATGGGTGATAGAGATTAAAGATCTGTGTGCCAGCTTTCCTTTACACGATGCTGCTAAGACTGGCCAAGCAGACTTGTGTTTGCCTGGCATGTCATGAGAATGATGCATGTCTTTGTAGCGTTTTTACTGCCGTGACACAGCTGACATTAATTCCTGTCTTTTAGATATGCACAGGTATAGGAGAGGCCACGAGTCTGTGCTTTATGTGTACTTGACTGGACCGTCTTCCTTTTTCTGCCCTGCTGACTGAAATGGCTGGCTATAACTGCACAGTATTACTCACCTGCCCAGCAGCAAAAACTCTCCAGCGAGTCCCAGGCGCCTCATAGCCATCAAGAGGCCTCTCACAGTCATGCCTTCACAGAAGCAGGCGACCACTCTCGCCTTGGGCAGGTGGCTCCGAAGCTTCCGCAGCAGCTTGTCAAAGCTCTGTTCGCCAGCATTGCTGTAGATCTTGTAGGAGTGTGCAATGCAGATCCCTTCCTTGGCTGCCATATCTTTGAAAGCTTCCATTCCACTTTCACCATAGTTTCCTAAATGCAAACAGAAACACAAACGCATATATTAAAATCTGCAGCAGCTTTTCTTCCTTTGGAAACATCAGACATATTAAAGGATATGTTACATATCTGCACAGAGATCACTGTATCAATCTCAACAATATCACTTTAACCTTTTAATTAATCCATTTTTCAAGACAAGATCAGCTAATTTCCCTCGAAAACTCACTTCTCTTCAAGACCCTGCATCTCTGCTGAAGCCAAAGGCTGTTTGTGTACCTCATTACCTGTGAGGATCTGGTCCACAATGTGTACAACAATGTATATACAAATGACAGTCTCTTTTGATTCCCTTAAACTGACTAAATGTGACCAAGTGCTCTGTGATTTACTTCAGTAAATTAAAAAATATATGTTGAGAATTAATTTTTAGGTGTAATATTTTAAATATATGCAAAAAAAAAAAAAAGCTCATAGCATCACCCAATTCATAATGCAATCTGGAAAGCAACATTTTTTTTTGTTAGAGTGAAAGGTAAAACTTATTTCCTTGAGGGAAAAATTTCTACTGGAGAACGAATGATAAAAGTGAGGACTAGCATTACAGGGATCACAAGACAACAGATGAACTGAATGTGCTTTAGTGTTTTTTCTGTTTTTTTTTTTCTTTTTTGTTTGTTTTGAATTAAATTTCTACCAGTGGGAAAAACTTCATATTTTCTTTCAATCTCCTCTTCATCTATGGGAATAAACTGGGAATAGATATTAACAGACAGACACATTTTTTTTCCTTTATTCTATCTCACCACAGAAACTTTCTTCACTGCCGGGCCTACCTAAAAGTCACAGTGCTAAAACAGTGGATGTACTGATACCACTGACAGTGATCCTGACCAGGATTATGTGTCTGGTTGCCTGTGCTCCTCCATCTGGCTATTGAAATCTGTTTCATGTCTCATTTAAATAAGAAGGCCTCTGAGGCAGGAAATCTTTCTCAAAAATAATGCCTTAAACCCTCAGTAATATTCCACAGAAATATAACCAGTTAATTAATTAATAAAACTGTGAGCGTTAAAGTGATGATGTTGCAAGAAACTGCTGATACTTCACAAATTTGTTAGCTTGCAAATGGAAGAATCTGAAAGAAAAATTCTTCCTCTTACCCGCAGAATTGCAAGTGCATAGGAGCACTGACAGTGAAAATGTATGTGAAGCAGTGAGGATCAGACACCGATTTGGACTGTCACCTGTTTTTTTGTCTTTGGACGTAGGAGCCATGAAGCATTCAGCTTGCCCACCTGGGGAGTCATCCCTATCACTCTGGTGCTACAGCTCAGAGGCTTTCTTCCACTCAGCACTGAATACGAATGTAAAAACAGTCCTCAGTTCTAGGATCTTACCATCCAAATAGTCAAAAGAGGCAAAGAACAGAAGACAGGAAATAACATTATCTTCCTTTCGCATCAGGAGTGAATCACTGAGACCTTGAGACCACCAAATTTCCAAATTGCACCCAACCAGAATGGCAACCTGAATGCAGGTGTCCCTACCTAAAGGAACTTTCATTTTCCTCCTTGCTGTGATTACACCTAGTGGAAACCACATTACTATGCAAATTGTGCCTGGGCAAAATGTCATTGGATTTTTAAACTCAGTTATTGCAGTGCTTCCCGGGAGTAGTAAATCAGGTGTCCAGTGCTTCCCCCTGTGTCATGCCCTTAGGGCAAACTCTGTTTCCTGTGGTACATGAGAAGTAAGTAATTCCCATGGGATGCTGAAACAGTTCAGCTAGAGGTCAAAACCATGGTGTCTCATGAAATATATATTCTAGTTGCCAAAGTCAGTCTGAAGGAAAAATGGGGGTCAGTCATATTTAACTCCCAGCAGACCCTGAAGCCTTCAAAAATAAAATTAGGCCATCTGACATGAAATACACTGTTTTGTCTAAAATTATTCTCATTTAGGCCATTCTGGATCAATATTAAATGTTCTGTTTCACTTTTTCTAATAGAAAATAAAAAAGACATAGAAACATTGTCAATCTTTGCCAAAGAAGATGAAAGTTTGAGGAAAAACTCTATATCTCAATAATCTGGTTTTGGTTGTGGTAGAGCTCATTTTCTTCACAGTGGTTAGTACAGTGCTATGCTTTGGATTTGTGCTGAACACAGGGTTGATAATATAGAGATGTTTTTGTTATTGCTGAGCAGGGCTTACACAGAGCCAAGGCTTTTCTGCTTTTCATACTGCCACACTGGTGAGGAAGTTGTGTGTGCCTGGGAGGCTGGGAGGACACACAGCCGGGACNAGGAGACACAGCCGGGACAGGTGACCCCAGCTAACCAAAGGGATAGTCCAGACCATATGACATCATGCTCAGTACATAAAATGCAGGGAAGAAAGATGAAGAGAGGGATGTTTGGAGTGATGGAGTTTGTCTTCCCAAGTAACCATTACACGTGATGGGTCCCTGCTCTCCTGGAGATGGGTGAACCCGCACCTGCCCATGGGAAGCTGTGATTTAATTCCTTGTTGGCTTTGCTTGTGTGCATGGCTTTTTCTTTGCCTATTAAAGTGTCTTTATCTTAAACCACGGGTTCTTTAGCTTTTACCCTTCTGATTCTCTCCCTGATCTTGCTGGTCGGGGAGTGAGTGAGTGGCTTCCTGGTATTTTGTTGCTGGCTGGGGTTAAATTGTGACACCCAAAGAGATTGAAATTCTGAAGATCTCATCCTCTGTCAAAAAACTCTAAGTGGAAAATTCCCAGACAGGTCCAGCTGACTTACAGAACTGCATATCTTCTATGTTGCAAATACTGCCGTATTGGTTTGAAAGTGGTGTAAGCATACAAACTGTTATCCTGAGGCTTGCTATAAAGCTGAGAATAGGTTTAATTACAGTACTGAAAAATAGCGGGTCTTTCAGTGAGCATGAAGTGCATTAACTCTTTTCCAATCAAATAAAGTCTGCTCTAGCACAAACACCGTGGTTTCATCAAGCATCAAGACGGGGAGATTTCATGAAACCATACAGAACGTTATGTGTCATCCAAAATCATAGAAAAACATGTTAAACTACCAGGGGTACTTAGGAAAATGTTAGGTTCTTTGGAAGAAAATACATTCTGACAGTCCAAATCTGAGAGTCACTGAGGTCTCCAACTGGGAAAACTACAGCTCTATGACATGAGCTCAAGGGAGATTTGATGAAAACAGAAAGCAGCTTTGCTTCAAGACACTCATAACAAATACACCAGTGGTGCTCTTGCCTTGCTGATTAAACTCTATGCAATTAATTATTCATAGTGAATTCTCCTGTTGTGCAAGTGGTTTGATGAGGTATGTATATCTAGTATGAGCCATACTGTGGGGATAATGAACATTCCTTGATGGAAAAAGAAAATCTTTTCTGCTAAATTTCTTTGCACCACACATTAAGAAACATTTCCTCTGGGCTCTTTCTCTCTGAATAAAACATGTGTGTGCATAAACATGTACACGTAGCATTGAAGGAATGAGAGTGGGAAAGCAGGTAAGGTACTTTCCATCATTTCCTTGAAGATGACATGTGAGGTTCGCAGTGGAAGAAGATCGACAGCTTTCTGTATGGATCTGGCCTCCTCAAGGACGTGATTCTTTGGTATACCTACAGTAGTACTACCAAAACTGCCACAGCAAGAGCAAGTTTCCAACAATGGGGCAGTTCACACTGTCCAGCAAGGTTTATGACACAGGAAGAAGGATATAGGGACTTCAAGATTTGCACAAATGGATGGACAATGGTGATGTCTTATGCAGTTTGTAGTTTCACTTCTAAGTGAAAATTAATTCAGATCTAAGCTGGAAACAAACCAACATTCTTCTGTGAGTCCCCTGTGATGAAAGTTGTCTACATCCTGGGAATTTATCCATGTATCTATTTTGTTTCCACTTCCAAATTTAAAGAAAATTCCAAAGGAAATGTTAAAAAAGAAGGGAAAGATTGATTTACTCTTGCTTGCCTCTTCCAGTTCAGCAGAAAAGACTCTGCAAACAACACAAGCTGGAGTTCAAGTATGGTCAATTAAAATTCAGCTCCTCTTGCCCCGTCAAACTCCATCTCCATTTCAGTATTTGGAAACTGGCACCTTTATACTGCAACTGGCTCTGCTAGAGGAGGTATCACAGTTTTTTAGTGGATGTTCCTGTCCTCTTGAAACTTTGTCTGTGGTGCTATAATCAGAGCTATTAACAGTAGATGGTTTTTGTAAATATGTCCTCTTGGCAACAAGTGGCAGCTGGGTTCTTTTAAAATACCGGCCTGAATCCTGCAGGCTGCCTACCTGAACGTCTGGCCCTAAGCCCAGTCAAAAGCTACTCCCATATGTCTCTTCATGGTTTTTTTTTTTTTTAAAAAAAAACCCAATTACATCATCATGCAAAAGACTTATCCCTGTTTCAGAGTTGGAATTTTGTTCAAAACTCAAGCATATGCGTCCCCACCTACAGTCTAACTATAACAATCTGTTGGTTCCACTTCCCATGAATCAGTACTAGAAGCTACTAAGAAGCTTAAAAAGAACAGATTGTGCTTTTTTTCCAGATGAAGCTTAATATAGTACAGCACATAATAATACTTCATCTGATAGAAAAGGGTCAGGCAAACTGCAGGTGGCTCTTGCTTCCCCTCCTGCCCAGCAATTGAGCCAATTAAACTACCTAAACATAAGCTATTAAGATCTTATGTGCATTACACAGCAAAACAAAGTTTTAAGTCTTAAAATTAGCAAAATGTACTGACATCTGCTGTATCACATTAAAGGTTATCAATAGGAGGTGAAAAGTCTCTACTGCCAAATGGAAGAAAGAACTGCGTTTTCTCCTGCCCAAGAATTTTTTGGGATGTCATATATGCCTTTTTGAATAAAAGAGCTTTTTCTATCCATTGCTGTACATACAAATTGTTATCAGATGGCTCTTTGGTTTAAGAGATTTTCAGTGACCATAGATGAGCATCAACCTTTAGGAGAGATTTAAGATACAGGATTGTTTCTGGCAGCTCACAGTGAAAATTCACAAAGCAAAAGAAGAGGAGCCTTGAGTGAAACAGAAGAAATGCATTATGTCATTTATTAGGCTGGTAATAATCCTACCTGCCACAAAGCATATTTATTTAAGCAGAAATGCTCTCATTATTTTTCTAGACAAGGACAAAGACAAGAGCAAATCAGAATGATATTCTATGCTGTATCTGAGCCACAGAAAAGAAGTCAAGTCAGGTTAAAATTTGCAGTATGTGTTTTGCAAGAAATAAAGGGAATACAGAGCTTCATTTTCCACTAGTTTCCATTTGTACCAAAAGGATGAACTTTGCCAGAAATATAAAAAAAAGAAGGCATAGCTTTGGTATAATTTTGAAAATGCATGTGGGAGTAATAGAGCATATTTATGAAAGGCAACACGTTGGTTGATTAGCAGGATGATCTTCCTGAAAGTTGAGGATATGGGGGTGTTTCCCAAATGGAAATGTTAGAGCTGTCTTTGACTCTTACAATTCAAATTAATCATGTTAAAAGACCAATAGGACCTGATACTGCCTACTAGATATTGTCCACTTTTAACTCTGTGACTATGTCTTTTAAAGTACCTCTCTGTTAAGAATAGGGGCATAAACCAAGTCTTTCGAGCAGCTGGAGCAACCACATGCCACTGATATAACGTGATCAAAATCACAGCCTTCTGTGTGGTTATGTCTGCAAATAGAACATGACAATAGAGTGTTATTTTATTCTAAAGGGTACAAACCAAATGAAATCAAAACACATATGCCTGAAATTCTAGAGTTGTCTAAGTGTGTTAAAAAAAAAAAAAGAAAACCCAACTTCTTTTCATCTGATCCAAATACTTTATTTAAATGATTTTTGAATGAGATTTAAATTTCTATATTAAATAAATATGTGTAAAACAATAAAAAATAAAATAAAAAATTCATTTTTGAAAGCAACCCATTAAAAACAACTTAAATGAGAATAGATCCTCCAAATATGTTCCACTCAAGTATTTCCAACTAGACTTTTTCCTTAATAATCACTTGGAGACTGGGCTGTTCCACTTCAATCATCTTGAGTGCTAGATGGCAACTTTAAGACTATTGGGCTCTTTCCTCATAAAATATTAAATACGAAAGTCTGAATTTCATGGGGAAAAAAAGGATAAATATGTGCACACTTTTGTATGGACAGAAGCTTTCTCCAAACAAATGACTTCTCTAACGAAGCAGACGGGCAATGTTGGATGGGGTTGGAGAAACCTTCTCTCTGCCCTGCTAAGGAAAGGAGTGGCACAGGGCAAAAATTCCCTCAGGGATTAAATTAAGAATGCTACCTACTCCATGCTTAAAATTGCTACACTTGCCTTCTGTAAGCACAGTCGCAAAGTGATTCGGAGTACACGATCTAGCATCTGAGGCCTCCTAGGGGACAAAACCACTGATGGCTGCAGTTAGGACTCTGTCCCTAGCTGTTCATATGATAGTGGAGAACCAAGTACACCTTTTCTCGGATGTTAATCTCTTCTGTTCAAACTGAAAGCTCTTCAAACAGCATTTATCTGTTGCCAAGTACTCATAAAACTCAGACCCCAAAGGGTTGCCTACGTCCCCAGCAGCTCGGTAAATTCAGATACTACAATTCAAGATGTGTCAATATAAAGAAACATTAGTTCCCATGATGTCATGCGGGCTATAAACCTAACTTCATTTTCTGTGAAGAGTCTGGAGGTTTTCAGTTTTCTGCATCTGAGGACATGAAATGTTTTCATAATCACAAAAATGTTAACTAATCAAAGC
>VZTA01028468.1:34943-66032 GCA_013398855.1 Mohoua ochrocephala
TTAGAATATTCTTGAAATGAAACAAGAATTACTCAAACTGATAGAGACAAAAAAAATTACACTGAGGAACATGGCAACTGAACTAATTAAACCATGAAGAAAACAGTACTAAATCTATTTCCTCAAATTGATAATAATTAGTAGTAATAACTTTCTCCTTTATTGAATGAGTCACCAAAGGACCTCTAAGTGCTGGTTAAAAATAAATGTTCATATTTCCTCATACTCTCTGCTTTGGAACCTGAGACACAATATGATTAAGTAAATGCTCCAAGTTCCTTCTATATGCAACTGACAACCTACAAAAACTGTTGCAGTCCATGGCTTCCCAGAATATAAATCCAATGAGCTGTCTGTCAGCGCTCTACTGAAAATTAGAGAAATCTTTGAGAATGTTCATGCACACAAGCTACACACACGTAGCATCAAGGCCAATGCCTCATGGTGTTTTGTATTTTTAGCTGGTTTGAAGTTGTGTGTGAAGTCCCGATTTGGGCAGGACACCTTTTCCTCTCTGACTTTGCTGCCCTATGTCTTTGTATGAATTGAAGTCATAAATATTCATCAGAGAAATTGGAATTAGGCAAAAAGGGAGAGTCATGTGATGGTTCAAACCACATCACACCAATGAAAGCCAAGGGCAGTGTTAGAGTGTCAGGAAACTGAATATAATCACTGCTTAATTTCTGCTCACAATTCAGGTGAGACATAGCTGGCCCTCAAGGGCCATTCCAAAATATCAATTACAACAAGCCTTAAATAATTAATCAATTGATCAACCATGTAACGCTTATGAAGCTAAACTGTTTTGCAGTCAAACAGGGGAGAAAAAGAAATGCCTGTGGATCCTAAGGACTAATCTAACATTGCTGAAAACACATGCTCCAGTATGCACCCTCTAGCTCTGTACTTGCTTTAGTAGTCAACTGTTGCCTGGGCAGAGAGAGTATCTGAAAATAGCCTCGTAGGCAGAACTCTTAACATAAAACTGTTTTTACCCTGAGATTTGGCCTCATTTACACCCACAGCGAGTGAAATACCCTCTTTCCTCCTTTAAATACTGAAGGAAGTAAAAAGTGGGTTTGGAATGGTTGAGCTTCTGTTGTATCGTGTTAATGGTAAAACTCTTGCTTAAAACTTTTGGGAGATCGAGTCATAGGTGTGCAGAAAAAGGGCTACTCTCCTTAGACTCTTTAATAATATCGTCTCAGAGCAATTTCTACCTTTAAACACAAATTAAGGGGTTTTTTAACCTGGAAACCAAGTTAATTTGATGAAAATGGTAAAACCTTTCAAAACTGGGTAATAAACATTTTGTAGTACTTGGCAGTAACTATTGAAAGGCTGAGAGGGTTGAGGTTGTCAGGCTTCAAGAAGATAAGGCTCCGAGGAGACCTTATTGGGCTTTTCAACTTATTGAGGGAACTTGTGAAAAAGGCAGAGAGAAACTTTCTGCTGGGGCCTATAGTGACAGAACAAAGGGCAATGGTTTTAAACTGAAAGAAAAGGCTTTGATCGGGCATAAAGAAGAAATTCTTTATTGTGAAGATGGTGAGATACTGGCACAGGATGCCCAGAGATGGTCCAGATGCCCCACAATGCGTTCAAGGCAAGGCTGGCTGGGATGCTGAGCAACCTGGTCTAGTGGAAGGTGTCCCTGTCTATGCCAGGGGGGTTGCAACTAGCTAATCTTTGAAGTACCCTTCCAATTCAAACTGTTCTATGATTCTATCAATTTATCTAATCAGCTCCTAGATACATAACAGAAATAGAATCACTTAAACCTAAAGAGAAACACAACTTTTTTATTGTTTACTTCCCCCAGTTGCTTACTTATTTCATTAAAAAACATAAATTTTGTTGAAAAAAACAATGGTCACTTATGATCAGGTAATATCACTTATGTGGCTGTCTAACAATTCATCACATAGCTGGAAGTCACTCATTTGTAGTAATACAAATAATCATTGTCTTAAAATTTTAGCTAGCACAATCTTTTTCCTCATATGCTACCTTCAGTTCTCTATTCTTCACATAATTCACCAGAGTTTCAGAACATATGAAAAAGAAACTAGGACTGAAATATTTCCTTTCTTTTAAATTCTGTGTTTTCGATCCCTTGCGATGTGCGGGTCAGTGACTATCCTGAGGTTTGGCTATCAGAGTAGGCCATGAGAAACTACTGGATATAGCATGAGAAATTCTAGATGGGACAGAAACAATCTGAGAAGCTTGCAAAAGTCATAGATGTCCCATGAACATGCCAGTTGTCTCAAAATATCTGGCTATTTTCCTTATAAGATCTGAAAACCCACCTACTTTCAGTGAAGATGCTGAATATTCAGTTTGATCTAGTATATAAGCCAGCCACAAAAGTCATTGTAATCTTCCAGTATAGCATTATACTTGGCAAAATTGAAGCTTATTATAATGTAATCTCATGATTTAATCAGAACATGTCAGAGCACCCTTGAATGATTAATAAAAACACAAGTACCAGAGACAACTGTTAACCATAAGCCAAATACACATAGCTATGGAATATTTTCCTGGTTTTATCATGCAAACAGAAGCAGGAAAAGTTTTCTAGGATCTCTTAAGTCGCAAAATTTTATGTTTCAGTTCATGGAGCTGCAGAGGGTTTTTGGACTCTTCAAAGGATTTCATCATCGAGGAGAAATCCATCACTAGATATTTCTGACTAAACTCTCAACATGTGAGGTCCTTTCTTTCCTTAATGTCTCTTTTTTTTTGTTTGTCAAACTTTATGTCTTGCATGCTGTGACCAAAGTTGTACCACATTTCTCTCTAGAGTAGGATATTGAGTCCAGACTTTGTGTACAGCGAAGGCAAAATTACGCATCACTTCAAGAAACAACATTGGGTTTAATACGAAAATACAAGGTGAAATTTCAGGGTGCCTGAACACTGCTTTGGGTAACGATTATTCTAGAATTGTAAAGACATAAGTACACAAGTGTATAGAAAAGTAGATAACTTAATGATACTCCTGAATTTATCGTGTTCTTTACATTCATCTCATGTTGGAAATCTTTCGAAACCAGAGTTTGGTGCACTATCGTATGGAGACTAGTGGACATTTATTAAACCACTGTACATTATTGTTAACTAGCTCACAGATTATGCTGTGAGGCCTCTTCTGTACCATGATACAGGCAGAATATGTCCTTTCCCAAAGCTGTGACAACCTCATGTCGATCTCCATTGCTTCGTGGCTGTTCTTTATGAAAGCAAAAAGAGCTAAGGAATCACGAAATGTGTTTTTCATCAGTTATATCTACAAGTTAATTCAGTCTAAAAATAGGTGATTATTTCCTGAAAATATTTGTATGTGTGTATAAGAACAGATTTGATTCTTGCATTTAAAGCTATGAGAGGTTTTTAACTATTATCTATGCCTTTAAAACCCTGAAAAGTAGATAAGGTTTAAAACTGTTTCAAACATCCCATATAAATTTGTTCAAGGTCATATTAAACCACTTAGTGAAAGAGACAATCACTTCTGGAATATGAAAGTCTAGATTAGCTGGTCCCTAAGGACTTTACTAATTGCTGACCACCAGCAAAACTCCAGAATGATAGATCACGTAGTAAATTCAGGATGGATTTTCAACCTTCAAACTGAATGAGCTGTCTTGCATTACTGAGTCTGTCAAATCTCTGTGTTATATCAGCTCAGATTTCGTGGTTGCATATCCTTTCATTGTGATATTTGTTAATATGTATTGGCAGGCATCGCCATCTCAGATTTTGTGAGTTTCACTTCAGAACAGCTGCCAAGACAATACATCTCAGTCTGATGGCATTTCATTGATGTGGACATAGCATCCTCAAGGGAGTCTCCTCAGCAAAGATGCTGCTTATTAATGCAGACGTGTATCTATCGTAGCCAAAAGTATCCTTTCTCTCTTGCATCATAAAGATTTAGAAAGGCTGACACTTTCCAGTGGGAGTGCTTTTCTGCTTATCACATGCAGAGAGATTCTGGAAGGACAGCTTGCCTTTTAGAAGTGCAAAAGAATACATTCTGCAGCAGAACATATAAATTTATGTTCCAAACACTAACAGATGATCAGTAATTCTAACAAATTTAAAAGGAACTGTTGTGATCTGGGTTGTTTAGGGGTTTTTTACATCTTTCCATTGTCTCTCTGCCAAAGTACTTATTTTCACTTCTAGTTGTTTTCCCTCCCAAGGCAGCTTCTCCTCCCTCACTCTATCATCTCTCTCTGTCCTGAAACATCAATTTCATTTTTGATCAGGCTGTGATGTCAGCCTCTTCCACCTTCTTGTTACATATTTAAATAGGTACTTTTTTTGTGCTGTTGCGCCTGGGGGAAATGCTTCATAGAAATCTTTGAGCTCTCTCCATTGCTTTCTGCAAACCTCTTCAATTCCATGATGCACCCAAAGCTCAATAATTATTTAATTGCTGGAGCAATAATACAGTATTGCCTGTCATGTTGTCAAGTTCTACTTTCCGTGAGTGTGCACATTATATACTTCAATGGAATATAAATATAATTTATTCAGGGAAGAAAACCTCGTGTCCCCTCACCGGGAAAGTTCCCTGTCTTTGAAAGAAGTCCACTCTGCTCTTCATGGTATCTTTTGACTCTCACCTACTGGACACCAAAAAATAGGGTAAAACTCCTGTGAAACTGTTGACTGGCTGAGTGCCAAGGACATGCTTGGTGAAATTTAAATAGATCCTGGAACTGCCAGAAGGATGCTAGGCAAACAAAGCAAATCTAGGAAGGTACGTAATATGGGCTATGTTGGCTTGTACTTTTGGTGGAACAGAGATATCCACCTTCCCTACTCAGTTCATACCAACAAACAGGACCAGTGAAACATATGGAATAGATAGCTTGCTTCCGTATTTCATAGGATCCTGCCTCTTTCCTTGTGTGTATAGGAGCATAGTGTGCAGACTGGGTTGTTCTTTCTTTCAATTAGGAGCATATCAAGCCAAAAAAAAAAAGAAAAGTAAGAATATTGTGCCCATTTTGGGCACTTAAGTGATGCAGACCAGACTTTACAATCATATTTTACAGTCTTAAGACCAAAAGATTCTTTTAGCAGCCTGGTGTGCTGAAGGGTGTAATGTAAATGGGATATAAATACTGTAAGCAAACAAAACATTATCTTTACCTTTCACTATGCAAGTAACATATATTCTTTAGCCAGAGTGTGAGTTTGCTCATGAATTATTCAATTAAACCTTTACTATTTTACTGGAAGAAGGAACAGACCATTTAAATACAAAGTGACTGATCATTTATTGGAACCCACCAAATTTAGTTGACAAAGTAGCTCAATTTCTAGTCTTGTGTTTCTTGCAAACACAAACTGAATTTTGGAAGCAAGGATTTGAAATTGTTTTCTAAAGAATTAGTGAAAGTAGTACCATCTTTCAAGATGCTTAACCATTTTTCTGTTTATGAGATCAACACAAATCCCATCAGCTTACGTCCTCACTGAACCACACAATTAAAACAGTTTTAAAAAACATTATTCCTGCACGTTTTTTATTAGGGGGTAAATATAATTTTGCGATATCATCGGTGAGACGCGTCAGGTTCTGTGATGATTTCCATTAATTGAGAGATGTCAAAATACACTAAAGGAAAGAGTGGTATGGTCCCACAAATTACAGACCCAAACTGATCACGTGTTTACAGAAGCATTTTAAAAGCATATTCCTACAAGTTCTGTATGATTAGTTTTTAATATTCTCTATAGCAACATAACCATTTTTCAAACAGACAAGGAGGTTATTCAGAGTTCAGAATCTAAGGTGGATTTCAACCATGCTTGGAAAAGAGCACAACTAAATATAGTTTCATTCGTGTAGGAGTCATAGTAAATTTTTCAAATGATAAACCTATCAAGCTAACTAAATCTCCTCACTGCTCCCAAAGTGCACACTCAGATGTGTATTCAATCACAGAAAAGCCTGAAGTATTTTGTATACCTCTCTAATTTTATAAATGTTCCTTTTTTTTATTCCAATATTTGCTTCAAAACCAGTTTATTGAGAAACTCAGAGTTTAAACCTCCACGTAAGGAAATTTTTTGCCATACACGAAATATTGAGATCTCCTTTGGGTGTTTTCCTATTAGCAAGCACAAATAAGGCCACTGGGGTTAGTTTCTGTGTGATTTATAGACTCGTCAGAGTGACGAAGGCAGTTGGTCAGAAACTAAAACAGATGGCAGTGGTCAGAAGGAGATACAGATGGACCTGAGATTGACTGGAAATATAAGCCCTCATAACAGGATAAAAATCTACTGAGCCGACCAAGTGTATGTGAGATGGGCTGGATGACATCTAAGAGGACTCAAGAGATTTTCAGAAGATTGGAACCTAAAGGAATTAAGTAAAACCTAAATAGAGGAACATAGATAAGTATATAAATAGGCATGCCAACATCAAAAAGCCAAAAAGATAACATTAAACTGAAGGAACAGCTCGATGTAAGGACCACCAACAACCTTTCCATTGAGAATGACAAGATTTTTTTCCTGCCCCTGCATTTAGGACTTTGAATGCAGTCTGACTCTGCATCTACATGACAGGACTATGGAGCATTTCTCCTCTCCCCTATGTGCTGGCAAAAAGCTGGGGAATACTTTCAGTTAGAAATTGCCTCCGTGGTCGTCCCCAAAGTATGATCTTGTCCCTGTAGCTGCCATGACAAATTGGTGATGTATTGTAATATATGATGACCTCATACATGTAATATCAGCTGACCTCAACATGATCCCTTTCTTCCTTAAAATGGACCCAGTATTTTTGCTTGTTCTGATTTTAAATCTCTTCCAAGTTCATTCACTTTATCCTGAAGGTAAAGAATCAAATCATATCTACCAAGATTTGTGTAGGATGGTTTGTACAGTTGCTGAAGTCAAACACTGGGGAAAACTCATCACATCTCAATTATTTTTATACCTGTGGCACAGACTCTTCGGAAAAAACAAGAAGTCATCTGATTTAATTTGTGACATTTCATACAATTAGACTATCAATTTTAAAGTAGTTAAAAAAACAAAAGAGCTGATATTTCTTTCTCTGATCTTCATTTTCTTTGCTCTGTCAGCAACCTATAAACTGTCTAAGCCAAAAGACTTTCTTATCTCTCAGGCTGTAACATAGATCCAGTCTTGATAAGGCACAAAATATGGATTTCAAAGTATAATTTTCTTTCAGAGAGACTTTCTGGGAGAAACATTCCACTAACAAAAAAAACTTCATTTATTCTCATATTTTCCATCATCATCTAGCAATCTGCACCAAAGTAAATGAGTTGGACGAGATTCTGCTATGATGGTAAATGGAAAGGTAAAATTTATGTTTGTTACTCATTTTTAAAAAATTATTTTCTGTGAAACATATATCTTGAAACATATTCTCTTATGGTGCTTTTTCCTATTTTTCTCCTAGGGATTTTTTTGCAGGATTTTTTTCCTTAGCACTTTCTTCCTTATTTACCCAAAATTTCATCGTGGGACAGAAATTCAGGTCTTCTAATGCCTTTAGGTCTAACATGGTCTCTAGTCTTGAGTAGTTTCTGGGGAAAGGAAATCTGACATAACTAATCATCACGTAAAGAAAGTAAATGAGCTGAATAATTTGTTTGTTGAAATGATGTTCGAAATGGCTTATTTTTGCTTTCCAAATGTAAATATTTCCCACAATAAAAAGCAAGTCCTAGGAAATATAATTAAATTGTTAATATTCATTATACGTTTTTGAAAGAATTGGTAGATTTTTAAAATTTCCCAGCTTACTCGGATGTAATTAGGCTGGATCAAGCTCTTTTCCGTAGGTACAGGACAGCTAGTATCCCGCTTTCTCTCCAGGTATCTTATTTTTAGTGTGAAACTTAAGGATCAAAGAATGCTGCAATGGCAGCCACTAGCAGCCAAAGAAAATTGTTAGTCTCCTTTATCTCCATCGTGACTTACTTGTGGTGGCTGACTTAGCTCCTCCATGTAAAAATACCAATCAGTGAGTTTGAGAAGCAGTGTCATCACTATGTCAGTCTACAGCAGTGCTGCTCCCAACAGCATCCGTCATACTCTCGCTCACCTCTCCCAGTCACACCTTCTCACATCTTTCCCCAGCACTTCAGCAGGGAAAAAAAAGGAGAGTGGAACAAATTCTTTAGCAGTACAAGCTGAACATGAAGATTTTCCAATTATCACACCACTGAGATATATGTGTGTGTGTGCGTGCGTGTGTGGGCATGAGTGAGCAGAACTTAAATCTCTTTATTTCTGGCTAAGCACTCCAGTCAGTATCCTACCATTTTATTCAATACTGAATTTTCTGAGGACTTGGAGACGACCTCTTCTGTAATCATCTGTCAAAAAAATACCCTTAAAGGAATGAAATACAGATGTACAGACAGCTTGAAACATCGATAGAAAGATAAGTAGACAGATTCATGTAGCACCCCTACGTATTTATTTAGATGCAGTGACAGAAAGGTTTGCATTGAGCTTGTTCCTAAATAAAAAGTCTCTATTTTTCTCACCAAAATTAACCAGCCCATTTTCACCTTTTTTCCACTTTTATTTGTCAACTTCAAGTTAAGTTCCCAAAAAGTTTTGTTTTTTTTTAAACCATACTCTTCAGAGGAAAAAAAGTTGTTGTTAAAATAATATTATGCAGATTTAGGAAAAATTCAGCATAATTCCCAATTGCATGGAGGAGACACCACCATTCAGGTGAAACCCTAAAACAAATCAGACCCAAGGATGTCACAGCAACCGTTTGACCCTTTGCTTTCCGCTTCACTGAATGCACTAAATGGCCCATAATTTAGTTTCCAAAATTTAGTTATCTGCCACAGGCATAACTCTAGAGCGTAGCAAAATGGAAAAATCTGAGGGCCAATACTCCTTTAAATTAAAATGTTGGAGCATCCCTCCTACACTGCTGGTGCTGCACTCTAGTGATATTCCCTCTCTCACACTGTAGATCTGAAGTTCCCACTCCATCACCATCTCCACAGCTGACAGAGGGACCTTGCATTTCTTCCCCTCCCTCTGCTCCATAAATATTGTGACCAAGTGTCAATCTGATCTTCCCAGTGTCTGCCAAAAGCAACTTGACGTCATCCCAGAAAGCAATCTATTTCAAAAGTTATGTTAACTTTACTGACTAAAAATGCTTTGCAACCAACCTTCACATAATACATTTTATGGCCTCCCTAGAAAACGTCTCTCTTGGCAAGAAGCCATGGCATGAACTGGGACTCAACAGGCTTGGATGGGGATTGCAATCTTCAATATTTATAAACTACTCTGTTTACAAAATACTCTCATTTTTTTGCAGTTATTGAAACTGAAGTAAGGTAGTAATACATAAAATTACACATATGAAGTTGACTTCATACACCTTCTGCTACGAAACAGTTTGTTATAATACTTTTTTATAAGAGATTTTCAATCTTGTTTCTTTCATGTTAAATGATGTATAATGAAGTCAATGAGGGATTTTGGCACAAAAATACTTTGAAGACCTTATTTATCATTCAAATTTCCCTCTTAATGGAGTGCAAAATATGTCGATCAAATACATCATGATAGAAAACCAGAATGAATAAACATGAACTTTATTTGTATCACAGATTCATTTAATCTCAGAATCTTCTCACACCAAAATGTTTAATATCCTTCTCTGAATGGAAATAAAATTCTTCTGCAGTTTAATATCAGCTGTTCTTCTCTGGGTTCAGTAAACATCAATTCTGGTTTTCATAGGGTTTATTTGACATGCTTTTTACCATTACACTTCCTGAGACAATCAATTGCAAAGCGAAGAAAGGAAGATTTGTAAAATATGAAAATACAGTAAACATCTTACTATTGTTGTAGAAAATGGGAGAAAGAGAAATGTGAAAGTGTCTTAATATTACTTTCTAATGAAGTATATCTGGTTTTTATTATGAGCAGAAATGTGGTGGACAGCAGAACTTCAGCAAAGAGTGTTGTAGAGTCCAAAAGCGTATGTACCAAGGTTATGGCAGCAGACAAGCCACAGCAGTGGTGTCTATGAGAAACATCTTCCCTGTTGGACTGATCCACTTCCAGCTGGCTCCAAGGCAGACCCTCCACTGATTGAAGCTGAGCCCATCAGTTACATAGGTAAGCTTCTGTGGTAACATATTTAAGAAAGAAAAAAAAAAAACCCTCACAACAACAGCAAGAAAGAAATGAGAATATGTGAGAGGAACATCCCTTCAGACCCCAAGGTCAGTGCAGAAGGCAGGGCAGGAGGTGAGATTCTCCTGAAGCCTATGGTAAAGACGATGGTGAGGAAGGATGTCCCTCTACATGAAGATCCACAGGGAAGCAGAGATCCACCTGCAGCCCCCAGAGTGCCTCATTCCAGAGCAGGGGGATGCTGAAGGAGGCTGTGAACCTGTGAGAAGCTTGTGCTGGAGCAGGCTCCTGCAGGACCTATGGCCCCACAGACAGAGGAGCCCACACTGGAGCAGATTTGCTGACAGGACTTGTGACCAATATCTTCAAAATCTCTGGAGGAGCAGTCTGCATTCCCTTGGTAGAAAACTGGTGGCTAATGAAGGCTGACCCACCATATCACATAATTCAATTATGGAAAAATAAATTATACATACTAATGGAAGAAAAGGACTGGGCCATGACAAAGATGTAGGCATGACTGCAGGACCAGGAGGTCCTGAGCTGAACTTTGACAAAAGACAAGAAAGTATGTAAAAAAATGTTCATTGCTGTGGAAGAGCATCTCATGTTTTCTGTAAATGGCCGACCACATTCAGAGAGACAATACCAGTCAAACCAGGTATTTTTCTGGTCTATCACAGTTACTTTTATACCCCGATTAAGTTATTGCTGCTATTTATGGCCAGGACTGTGCAAGCCCATCTGGTTTTATTTAACCCACTACTGCCCATAGCAGCAATGTTAATCACATCAGAAAGAAGCTACTGTATCGAGGTCTGTGTGAGTGGTTCTGCTGGCTCCGTCAGGGATTCTTAGAAGAGTTACACGTGTGCCTGTCTGCCGATCCATGCCCTGATGGTGAAGAGATTGGCTATGATTTCCTTGCCTAGACTTAAATTTCCAAAACCCTCCCGTATTCACAATGCCTACCACATTGTTGCTATTATTAGACTTGACAAGAAATATCACATTAGAAAATTATCATTTTTTAAATTACATTTTAAAAAAAATTCTGGCATTTTTAAAGTGGAATTTCAAGTCTAGTTCAAAATCTAAAGTTGTTAAAAAATACATAGAATGTCATCAGTATGAACAATTTTGATTGACTCAAAATCAATTATTTTTAAGATTGTATCTTTTAAAACAAAATAAGAGCCAAAACTTCATTCTCTTGGAGTGAAAATAAATGTCAAAATTGAAAAAAAAAATCCTTTTAAATGAAAATTCAAGTTTAGTTCTTCATGTGAATTCCTGTTTTCATCAGTGTGACTGAACTACCCAGTTGGAGCTCAATATCTTCAAAATCAGTAAAATCTACAAAATCAATAAATCAGCTAACTATTGACTATTTATTTTAAAAAAATCAGTGTGAGCCCTGAAATAATCTTCTATCTACATAATATTAAAGTCTCACATTCTTATCTTCTTTTTCGCCGCTGCTGTTTGATAGGTATTTGTTCTGACTAGCTCAGACTACATTTCTTCACGCAGTAGCAAAGCTCAGCAAACCCAGATCTCCATGCCAGAGCTGGGTAGCACTGTGTTATAGCCAGTAAACTGTAATCAGCAGGAAAGCTTGATTACAAAAACAAATAATCACGGTTGTCCCAGGTCACAAATACCCATCTCCAAAGTAGCAGTTGAATCATATCATTATTCAGCTACCCGTTTAATGTATTTGCAGTTAGTCTTTGCCAAGATATGAAAATATCCGTTGCTGCCTTCTAAAATACACAATTTACAAGTAAAGTTCATTTGATGAAACTAAACTATTGGGAATAATGAAAGACCTTTACTTTCTCAAATAAAAACATTGAGCCAGCATATTATTGATTCAATGGACTGATTGTGGTTTATATCCAAGAGTAAAGGGAACACCGACATGTAGTTTGTAAATTGGAACTGGTTTTCTTCTAATACAGCAGCTTTCAAAGAGTGTATCAGACGTAACAGAGTACAGGCAACAAATCCATTTTTGATCACAATTGTTGGGAAAACAGATAAAATTAGCACATAATGTTCACAAAAATCTACTCAAAACAAAGATGAAGAATAGTATGAGGAATGAAGGTGTGGAATAGTTTACAGGAAAGTTTGGTTTCTAAAGTTTTCTTCATAAATACACCACTCCTAACCCTCCCTATTCCTACATTTGGCCTGACAATGCCAGTAATGATTGTAGTGCCAAGTCTGAAAAAGTAGTGGTGCAAGATAACTGTTAATGGGACATGGATGAATGGAAGTAGAAGTGTCAGATATCTGCTGATTACATTACACCTATATTAGACTCTTCACTGAGTACTCAGTCTTGTTAATGTTGGTTTGTTTGAAATAATAATAAAATAATTTCTTCTACTCAGATCACATTTTGTTTATAAGTAGTGCACCCTTTTGACTGTTACCTTAATGAAGAAGCAACTTCTCAAAACACAGACCTGTTAATGAATTAATTCCTGACCAAAGTCCCTCCAAACGTAAGTAAATGATGGGTGACCTTTGTGCTGTGAGCCTTAAATTTTCAACCTCTTTGATGAGCTTTCAGGAGGAGCAGTACAGAAAGGTCACCAATACATATTTAGCAGGTTCAGTTTCATCACTATGTATAGTGTTTTGGTGTCACAGTGGATGTGACAGACCAGCAGACAACACCTCCATTTAAATATCACATCGGAGAAGAGCAAAGCAAAACACTCACCGATAATTACATTTGGTTTGACCTATTACAGCAGTAAAGACCAAATTTTGCCATTTAGACTTGGACTTGAATGTGAAACATCCCTCAAGATAAAAGATTTCAAGTCCAAGGCATAGGTTCAGATCTTCAGTGTGAAATATGTTATTGAAATGGGACTCTTAACAGAATGCACAAGTCCAAAATAGGACGAAAATATTCTATAGCTATTTCATATGAAATGAGGAAGATTTAGATTCTCAGCGTTCTTATGATATCAAATGCAAGTTCCTTTTCCCTTACTCTTGCCAGAAGTCTTGACTCTTGGAAGTACATTCAAGTCAGTTGAGAAGAAGAAGAAAGAAGAGGAATACTGTCTGTCTAATTGAAGGAAAATGGCTTGGGATAAACTGAATACTTAAAATTACAAATTTTTTTAGTAATACAAAATCTGCTTCATATTCATTCAGCTCTGGGTTTCAAACTACACAAAAATCATGATCCCGCCAGTATTTAGGGTAGTTATCATAAGGTCATTTCAGTAAGGTATTTTGGTAGCTAACATACCACTACATTAATCCATCACAATATGCTGATGGGAGATCAGAAAGAAGACACAAAATGATTTCTATAGTAACACATCTGCATTCAGGATGATCCACCTGCAGCTTGTGTGGGTCATCCTTTAAATATCCTTTAAAATCTGCATCGGTTGGATGAATTCTTAATTGGTCCCCACTCATACTCTACTGTTGACAGTCTTGTGATAGTTTTTTAAGGCCCTAGGATCATTAATATTATGGCAATGTCCTGCAATGCAGTTCTTGCCAATGAAAAATCTAAAGGAAGAGGTAATTATGCTTTCAAAGGCTTACAATGTAATTTAAATGAAGATGTAAAAAGGGATCATAATTCAAAAGTAGGGAAAGTAAGAAAGTGGTAAATGGCAATAGGAGCATACAATATATTGGCCATTGATGCAAATGGATATATGACTTCACAAGAAGACTGGGAAGCTTAATTTATATTTGATCTCCAAAAAAGAGGTCACCATGAATTGCCAAGTGTTACAGCCATTATCTATTATTATCACTAATGTTAGCTCTAAGGATCAGTGGTGGAAGGCATGATAAACCCAGGAGGTATCTTAATATTTTAATACATGTGACTGCCTCTTAAAAAATAATTACTTTTGAGCTGTGAAGATTCTTAAACAGAATGTTCATCAGTCTTCACACACTTACTTTGCACCTACCTTCAAAACTTATTGCTGAAGTGCCTACGCTTTTTGGTGCCATGCTCTTTGCAATGCCAGTCACCTTTAGACTTAGAAATATGGTGCTGAAAAAGAAATTCCACATGACACACGATAGAACTCAACTGATCAAATACAGTCATCTGGACTATTCATTGTGGAATGATAAAGGCACTCTAAAGGCAAAATCTGTCCTATTTAAAGGAGATACTTAGCACTGGTTGGAGAAAATGTGGCATAAAAGGCCTATTTATCTGCAGTTTTTTAGTGAATCTTACATTGGGTACAAACATATATACTGCGTTTCAAGAACATATCGGGTAGGGAGATGCAGTAGGAAAGAGCTAGAGATATGAGATGAGCTGTAGACAATAATCATTAGTGGCTCTGTCTAGCTTGCAAATCTGAAAAAAATAAACTGCACATGAAGCTGGATTACTATCCTAAAACACACCATGTATGTATATGCATATTGATTTTGAAAATTATTCTGTCTCCACATGGCATACAAATTGGAGTGTTCAGGACAGTGAGGGAGAGTTTATTCAGTGTTGGTGGCAGCAGTGCTCACTCTTTCTATATTTGTGCCTCACCTAAAACACTTGTCTGAGAAGTGGCAGACAGATTTGATGCCTCCTTCAACAGAAGGACCTGAACCTGCAGCTACTGCTGTTGAAGAGGGATGACAGAAGTTTGCCAGGTCATATGCTGTGGAGAGATGTTGGAAACATCTCTCTTGGTGAGACACATCAGTGGGCATGCAAAGGACCAAATAAATAAATGTTATTCTAAATTTCTCTTCCTTTCTCCAGAGATGCACTTTTAGGAGATGTGGGAAAGAGCAATGTGGTTATCCTTGGACCAACCTGTTGCCCCCCTTTCCCCTTTATTTCCATCTGGCAATTACTTACCACAAAGAATACAAAAAGGCAGATGCCTTCTCCACAGCATATTCAGACGTCCTGGACTCAATATTTCATATGGCCGGACTCAGGTATTTTCTTTATAATTGTGTAGCATCTCTGAATAACTCCGAAAAGCCTTAAGAACTACTGTTACCTCTCTATCTAAAAGGCATACCATCTATGAAGAGACTTACTCAGTCTTAGTGTAAGAGCTCTGAATAATTCCATAAGACTAGACACCTGCAAGATTAGACTTTAAAATGTCTAATTTATTGCTCAAAGTAAAAGATCTGATCATTCTTCCACCATCCCATTAGTGTTTGATAAGTTTTCCAAAATTCTCAAAGCCATTTTAACATTTTGTTGTACCTGTTTTGGAATTGTTTTCCACTGAGAATGATCTGATTTACCTTTTCTAAAGTTTTGCAGTGGAAGAATGTGGAGGAAGTGGCTTATACTGTCTTCAGAGGAGAAAAAACCCTGTATGTAAATCTGAGATATTCAACTGCTATTTTTAACTGTACCACAAAAGTGGCAAGAAATCTAATTAAACTTCTTTTCCTTTTTTGCATGCCTTGATACTGTCTACGATAAGAATGGAAACAATAACACTGAATTATTTAGAACCTCTTGTTTGGACACAACAGGAATCTGCTCTTGGATAACAGTTGCAAAGGTGTTCATCTGAGTATCGCCCAAATATAGCTTCTTTTTTGTTATTCTGCTTATTGCTCACTTCATTTGATGCTTTCAGATCTCCCTCATGCCCTCTGCATTTCCGTGCTGCTCTTTTGTTCTTAGACTGTCTATACAAATCAAAGAACGCGCAGTGAGCCCAGGCACCACCACCTGCTTCTTTGCCTTTAACCTTTGTATTTTTTTGCACACCCTCTTTGTAGACCTTACTGTAGTTCTAACAAACAGAATAAAGCACATTTCCCTCCTCTTCAACACCCACACTTTCAGGATAAGGAAATATTTTATCACTTGTAAGAATACTTCTACATAGGCCCACATATTAGCAGAATAAGAGACAAAGAATGCAGCCAGCAGGAAATTTGTTGTAAGATGCCCAGTATGATCTCATCTGCAACTCCGTTTTGCGGGTTTAAATCCCCCCAGCCTGATAATATGATTTAGAATAGAGAAAAGGGTGATTAAAATGCTTTCTAGAGTTAGCCTCCATTTTATGTGCAGATTTACTAGCAGTTAATGACTAAACCAGGGGCAAATAGTGATGACTCGTGCCCTCAATGCTTATGTGTAACTTTCAAATGGCTACGAGTAGCACAGAATTCCAGCCTGAGTATTCAGCGTTGGGAAAGGACATTTTATTGCTACGGTCACATTTCCATGGACAGCAGATGTAATTACAGAGATGCAAACCACAGTAAGCAAGCTAGCTGGAAGTGCTCACTCGGTCCAAGCAACAGCGTGGGTCTCTGAGCCCTCCAGACTGCAGCTGCCCCTTGACTACAGGCTGCACTGGCAAGCTCTCTCCAGTTTGGAGCAATGAAACTTCTATCACTTCTTGGTGATTAATCCTTATCTGGTCCTCTGTTTCTTTACTTGCTTTCCTTTCTCTTCCCTTCCTTGGAATTCTTGCCTTTCTCAATAAACACTTAATTCCTATTGCTTGCAAACAGATTATGCAATTCTACTTTTCTCAAAGTGATCAAAATACCTCATACCATATTAATACAAATGAACTGGTTCACAGATTTTGATCATATTAGCCTGACTGAATTAGGTTGAGTTTCCTGCAGCTTCTTTCTACTGCTAATTTTTTTTTTTCATGCCTTTAGCCTACTCAGTATATTTAGTTTCTGACTCATTTCTTTAGAGGTCTGAACTATTTTCTGACTCACTGGGAATCATTTATTGTGTTTTGGTTTCACCCGGACAGGTTTTCAGATTTCAGCTCTCAAATGTCATCATTAATGTCTCAAAGTTTGTTTACAGATGACTTTTTGTCTCACATGAAGGAACTGATGTCAGGTGGTGCCTCGCCAATAAAAGCTGTTCCAAAGCTTCCATTTCCTAAGATATTCTCTCTCTCTGCAACCTTTCCAGAAATTGTTAATTAATGAATATTTCCCACAGTGCACTGGTGGTTGGCTCTTTTCCCCAAGGAAAGAGGTTGCCCCCAAGCTTTCTTTGAATAAATATAATACCATCAACTATTAGTACACAAAAATAGCAGGAATGCTATGTGTACTGTCTGCTAAAATTAAAGCAAGAACGAAGTTGATCAAAAATGATATGACGTATCATTAGTGCATTTGGGGCTCCATTTATTTGCCTTATGGTCCTCAGAATCTAGGATGTACTTGGCTGACATTTCCAGCTTGTTCCCTGAAAACATGAAAGCAAAATTTTCATTTCACTAGTGAAATATGAATTTTTCCTCAATTTGTGCAATGGAAGGACTTGGAATATTTAAAAGAAAACATGCCAATATTATAATTATCATCATGAACTAGATGATAAAAAATATATCTTCATTATTAAAAGCAACCACTACAAAAATTGATTACTGGCTCCCAGTGCCATTTATATGCCCTAATGTATCCGAACCATCTGCACAGAGTTGGCATGAAGGACAGCTTTACAGAAAACCCACATCCTTCTGGAGCAGCAGCTGAAGGCAAGGTGAAGTATCTATCAACACATAAATTAACACTGAATATTTAGAATTAGGCAGCTGAATCCCAGTCTGCGTGTCCACAGTGCACTGCAGTGTTTTCTCTGAGCCTCACACGCCCACGTCCCAGTGGTGGTATTACAGTGTGACACTGAGGATATCTATAGCATGAGGAAGCATAAGGGCATCATTCAGTGCTGTGCAACATGTGGTCCATTGGGATAGTGTTGGAAGAAGACCTCATAGGATGGAGGGAATGCATCCCGCTCCCTGGAGCAAACTGTCCCCAGCACCACAGCTGGCTTGGAGAGTAGCAGACATGGCATGGCACACATTGCACCACCACATGTGATCCAGGGCTGGGCTTCAGGGGCAGATGCCGGATCAGACTTACCTGACAGTGGAAATGCAGCCCGAGTGACAGCAAGGGAGAGGACCAGCTCAGGGACACTCAGTCAAGGCAGCCCAGTTTAGGTATCTACGTTGTGTCACATCCTCTAGGGCATTGGTGTTCCAGCACATAGGGCCTCAGCTCAGGAGGTGCCTGGTAGGATCTAAGGCACCTGTACTGCTGAGACTGAAAAGGTGGGTTATCCACATGTGATTCAGGACACACAGGATACATTTATCCATTGGGACTGGCAGCTGGAGAACAACCAGTAGAAGAATGTGGGAAACTTGGTGCCTACTTCCTGGTGTGATGAATAGTCTCTAGGCTCCACAGAATAGATCTCTCTTGAATATCCTGGGAATTTAGACCAACAGTTCACATGCACATAGGTACATTTTGACATCTTAATCTAAAGTTGAACTCCTCTAGAGGACTTAATTTTTTTAATTAATATCCACCAGCAAATTGCACTCTGATAAACTTTTTAAAAGTTTCATTAAAATGGGAAATTAATTACTTGGACAATTATTAATAACTTGAAAGTGTGTATAAATTGAAAAAAGGCAATGAAGTTGAATCCTTAGGAGAAAAAAGAAACAGCTAAGCAAAAGAAAGAATTCCTGTCATATCTAGGATTATTTCACCCATCATTTCCTCTTATCCTGAGCAGGAGCTGAGCATTGAGATGTTGAAAAAAATAAACTTTGGCCAAAAATTTTGAAAATTTACAATTCAGAAAGTATCAAAATAATATCAACTGCCAATGAACAGCAGTTTGATCTTTCTCTGATTCTTATTTGGTTTAGTTTCTGACCTGTATATATTTGTCTTTGAAACTTGAGTCTTTTGTATTTCTTTGAGCTGAGAACCACGATGATATGTTGGAATTCATCCCTTACTCAGACACAAAATGGGCATTGTGATCAGCTTTTCTGGGGTATCCAGGTGTCCAGAATAGGATTATTTGGACAGCTGAGATTTCCCCAGATGGAAGTAGAAGATTTAGAGCTGCAAGAAGTACACAGTGATTCACTGAGTTTGGATGGGATGTCTCTGTTCTGTGAGTCAGTCACTTACAGAAAATAAGCAATTAGGATATGTATTTAAAGTAGGCCACCTTTTGATAAATATTACATCCATGACATGCAAAATAGCAAAAAGTAGGGCGATTTAAGCAAGCATGAAATAATCCCTTTTAATACCAAAATAACGAGAAAGAGTTTTAAAAGCCAGGATCTTAATGTCCTTCAAAAGGATGCAGCTTGCTTTGAACCTAGGCTGCCAAATGACACACAAAATATACTTTAATAAATTTAATGTGTCTTGGTCCCAAAATAAACACAAGTACACAATGGATGGATCAAGTAATATGAAAACCTTGAAAACTTGACTTAAAAGTTCTCATTAAAATCCCTCATTCAAACTCTAGTTATTACGTAGAAGCAGATACAACTGCATCTGAGATTTATAACAATAACAGTAAAAAATCATTTATTGATAATAATTTTCTCTTCAGTAACAGGTTTTTTAGGAAGTGGAAGGGACATCTCATTCTGCCTATTGCAGCTGAAGAATATTTCTTCAGGCTTTCCTATCTTGTCTGTTTCCAGTTTCCCATACAATCTGATTTCAAACTAGTAACATTTGGTTGATTCAAAGTTAAGATGGCGGAATAGGCATAACTGTTTCATAGAAATCCAAACCAATGGAAATATGAAGTTTAACCAACTAAAAAGAAGTGGAGTAGCATCATTAACGTGGTACAAAAAATTGCTGTTATCAAAGGAACATGATTCTAAGAATTAAATTAGGAGTTTGTTTGGGAAAATTAATAATCAATAAGATTCATTTCAGCCTAGTCATTCTCAATATTTTAATTCATAGACTTGAAAAACAAGTGTTTTACAGAGTTTAACTATCACATTAAGAACTGACTAATAGTTTCTTAATCATGTAAAGGGGAATGAATTAATAAAATGTAGCCAGATTCTGCAGGGAGTAATCCTGGACCTTCTGGCATCTAACATTCCTATTACAGGCTGGGAGAAAAATTAAGATGTGTTAATCAATTCCAAAAACAGTATGAAGGCAGACAAACTGCAACATATAAACAAAAATAGACCAAAGTTTTGGAACATCCTGGGTGATTCAGCAAGTTGGACACAAACTGCAGAAGTGTTTGAGTATAGCCAAATGTGAAATTGTATGTTTAGAAACAGAAGAGGAAGGCTGTATCCAAAGAATGGAAATCTCTGTTCAGGCAATCAGTGGCTCCTGAAAAGGATTTACAATAATTCATTGTCTGAGCATAAGTTGCTGGGCAATGGTGCATTCGAGAGGCTCTCCAGAAACTGAGGCAGATTGAAGCAGAGTAAATGGCCACCTTATCTGTATGTTTGGCTTTGGTATAGCTGCTGCTGGTAGGTTAATTCTGTATAAAATAACAAAGAGAATGATGAATTGATGATCATTCGGACAAAAACCTTCAAGAGTGTAAGAGATCAATGTGTTCAGCTCATCCAAATGAAGAGTAACTTGTGTGACTCATTCACTGCCTGATTATTTAGCAGAGAGTAAGAGATACAAATGGACTTGCAAAGGGAGATTCTTTAATTTAACTTCACGTATCTACCATGTAGATATCTTTATCTAATATTGCCACAAAGGGATCTCTGTAGCTTAAAAAATATGTGAACACAAGGAATCTCTGCAACCTGTGTTAGAAAATTTTCACAGCAGTCCCTGTCTAGCATCAGCTAGGTAAGCATCTGTAGTAGCTTCTTCTTGACAGAGGTGACACGTTAGCGAAGGAGAACTCTCTCCTGCTAACAGTGAATTTATACACAGAGTTCAAGCCTATCTTACGTAAACTTTATTTGTTTCAATTATAGGAAACTGAACAATGGAATTGATGCCTAAAGATTTTTTAGCTTTTTATATATTTTTCATATATATGTAGTCTTGTACCTTTTTAATATATATTTGTGTGGCTTCTAGTATTTTTCTTGCCCTCTCTCACAGTTTAACAAACCCTTACTGGTACATTCCTGAAATTCTGCAGAGTCTTATTGTTTAGAAGAGAATTCCTGACAAAGACATCTTCTATTCTACCAGAACTCAAGAGACATAAAAAGAAAATAGGGAAAAGAAGGCCCTGGACCAACTCCAAGGGGGATGACAAAGGGGTGGGTTACAGGGTAACTGACTTCATATTGGATATAGCAGATAATTAATTAATTAATTAATTAACCTTATAAAAATTATAGAAATCCTGTACCATGATGAACAATGCCATGTTTTGTGTACCGGAAAGCTTTTATTAAAGAGTTGCCTTTTTATCTTACCACTTCAACTCTGTTGCAAGGTTTTTTCCTTTTGTTGTTAGGCAACCAAACAATGACAACGTTAATCATCACAGGGGTTTACAGGAAATCTGAACTTTAACATTGTACAAATACATGCAGATATAACGCTTGTATGCATATATGTTTCTTTCCACTGCAAAGTTATTGGTGCTGTATTGGTGCTATGCTAACACATGTAAGACTAGAATATGGTCTGAAAGAAGGAGAAAGCCATTTTTTTCTTGTTTTCACTGTCCTTGTTCTGACTGGAGTTATTGTCATCAATAAATATTCGAACACAATGATCCCCAAACTCAATGAATCTCTAAACAGCTGTTCTTAGAACAATATTGTGCCTACATAAAGATCAGTTGACAGTGTTAAAGATAAGTCTAGAGAAGGTACTCAATTTCAGGCAATAAAATTACCATAAGATTGAATTTATATCTTCTCAGTTATTGTACAAGCTTTGTGTTGAGCTTGTTTGGTTTGGTTTTTATATTCTAATCCTGCTGACGGTAAGGGAAATCAAAGTCTTTTATTCCTCCTGGACATCCAGGAATCAGTTTTAGGTGCAGCAACTCACAGGCATTATTATCCTGTAAGTCTGTTGGGCTGACATCAAAGAGAAAGTTTTATTGAGCATAAGTCATTCTCAGGAGATGTCACCACTACATGTGGCCTGGCACTTGGATACATACATGTTGGTAGCTTCAAGAAAAGACTGAAAAATCAAGTGGCTATCATCTCAGTCTCGTTGCCCATACTCAAAGATGACATAGTTTGACGCAGATAATCATACTGGCTTTCATTTATTGCCTCTAACCTGTTCTTATTTAACACTTTTTGTTCTCCAGAATTTTCAATCAGTCACTATTCCATAAGAACGTGTTTTCTATTTTAAAAAATATTAAACTCAGGTTTACACAGGTTGAGTGTGCGCAAACAATTAGTTTAATAAAACTGACCAAACTTCATGTTTGACTTGCAGAGGAAATGAATTTTTGCAGCAGATCATTTTATGCAAGTCAGCAGCAGGCTTTACCTGACCTCATTTATTCTAGTTGAGGACCAATTTTCTCCTGTGTGAGAAGGTTCACAGAGAACACTGGCTACCAGGTTTCAGATTAGGGTTGTGTCAGAGAGACATTCAGCCAGGCACGACCTTTGCTACAATGTGTTCTGGTTCAAGAGAGACAGGACTTTCTGAGTCTCAGAGGCAGAGGCTGAATGACTCTATCAAATGAAGGACATTTTTCAAAATGCTCTTGTTCTGTTTTAAGTTGTTTTTGTGCCCCCCTCATCTACCCTGACACTGTGTACTTGAGGCAGATAATGAGGGACTCAAACTGAAATAAATGTCCGTACTGTGGCCTGACTCATACAGACAGAATCAAGTAAATCAGGATTTATGGCTGACATGCAGTCCTTACCTGATCTCATTACACATCAATACTGAAAATGTCTCCATTAGCCGGATAACCATCATAAGAATGATTATGTGGACATTATACCAGTGATTTAAAGATGGAGTTTAAGTTTTAATTTGGAAATTTCTTGACTTTGTAGGTTTAAAGGTGACTTGCAGCTGACTTGACAGAGAACCTAGTTAGCTAGAGATGTAATGCACAATGTCATCTTGTGTTCAGGGTTAGTTTGAAAGTTTTGAAATATGACTGCTGTGATTCTGATGGTTCTCAGTCAAGCCCAATGAGCTACTTGAATTTTTAGCCTAATCTGCACAAAAATTTAAGGTATAATCCACAGCGATGAAGATCCACAGCTACCATAATCACCAAGAGATATGCTTTTCTGGGTCAATAAAAATCACAACATGCAGGTTGATAGAGATTAAGTGCAAAGTGAAACTCATAAGTAATTTCAAGGGACAAACTGGAAAAGGATAGAGGACTCTAGCATGTGATCACCATCAGGAAGAAAATAATCCACTAAGATAAAACTGCCTTGTTATAACCACAATAATGTAGTGTATCTTCACTGGAAGAGACAATCAATTCATTTCTACATGGCGAAATATCCCAGCGTTCTTGTTTTTGGCAAATGGGTGGGTAAAAATATACATAATATTTTAAGGTCTTGAGAAAATGACTTGTGTTCAAGACTAATAAAGCTTAATCTCTTTAGTTTGTGAGAAATAAGGGCAAGGTGACTTGGTTATGATGAATAACAGTTGCTGATGTTAGTATGGCGTTGGGGTGTTAGGAAGATGATCACAGAAGCAAGAAATTTTATCCATAGTGTGGCTTAGTTTAACAGTAGAACCCAAGGGAGTAGATTACTGTCTCAGTTGGGCCTATATGCTGGCAGCTGGGCCATGCTATTTTGTAGGAAGGAAACCATCAGGTTTTAAATGTATTTATTCTGAAAACTTGGAACTGGAAGTGAGAATTTATGATTTGGTTGATCAACCTACAGAACAAGAGAGCAGCTGTATCAATGAACTACAGATGTCTTCAACTCGCAAAATCAGGTACAATTTAAGTGCTGTATGAGAGAACTCAGTGAAATTTGTAAGCTGTGTTAAAAAGAAGTTAAATGAGCTATTCTGAAGACTCTTTGTCCTAAACCATGCAGTATTGGTATTTGGAACAAAAGTCACTGAGTGGTAGAGAAGAAATCAGAAAAGTAAGGATTGTGGCGAAGTGATTTGGAAACACATTGACTATGTTTTCTTATTTCAAGATAATAATTCCTAAAATTTAGAGCAAATGTTGAAAAAAAAATGCCACATAATCCCTTTTGATAGGCTTTTTTGAAATGGTAATTATATATATTGTCTTTGATGAAAGGTGTAATATAAAGATTTTTAAAATATAGATAAGTATTTTCCAGTTGGAAGCTCAAGAACATAATGGCATTCCAGGACATTGAAAACAGTTAGATCATTATTTTTTCAAAGTTGTCTTACATGTTCATTAAGCTTTTCTCCAGCTGGAACAATCCTTACATAGGACATAAACCAACTAATTTAAATGTTCACATTGAAGATAAAATGATATTATTACTTTCACGCTTGCAGTCTTGATTTCAGCTAAATCCTTTCTGTAATGTTACAAAACAAAAATTGATATATTCTGTTCCTTCCCCGTTCCTTTTGTGGTATTTACAAAATTACAAAGCTAACCAACCCATCAGAGAAAAAATCAGTTCAAACTGCGATAGAACTTTTACAGCCTTGCTTCTTATCACTCTCCTGCTTACAGAAACTGTTTCTAGTTTCTATGGGATTCACATAATTTCCTATAATTTTATGCAAAACTTGGTAGAATGTGCAGGTGCACACACTGCCAGCAATATATAAATAAGTAGGAATAACAATGAGAACTTAAACTATCTGTTATTAAACTATCCCTACTATATGATGTTAACATATTGAGCCTTTTAAGGTTAATAGGAAAATTTCAATGAGAAATGATCAGAGTTTAAAATGATAATTATTACTGTTTTATTATATTATTGATTTAATGTAATAAAATAGAGAGGTAAGATATACCTGGAAATGTGGAAAACCAGTGTTGCTTTAATAAAGGAACTACTTGTGAAACTCAGAGACTGTAACAGAGATTGCTAATATTTAGGCAGTCAAGTCAGTTAAAAAACTAATAATTAAGCATTTCAACACTTTTCAGACAGATAAAGAAAAAGAAATTTCAGAACTTATCATAAAATTAAAATTTTGTAGACTTTTCAAATTAGTTACTTTGAAAAAAAACCATGTCAATGGAAGTTAAGGTTTAATATATGCATCTGGCATGGATTTATGTTCTAATTTTTTCATGTTATTTCACAATACATAAATAGCAGTAGAGCAAAATGATGCATCATCATAGATCAGATTTTGAGATGGAATTCACACTCTGCCCAAAGACCAAAATGTGTTGAAAAATTGCAAGAATAGTAGTTGTGAAAATATGACAAGTCATCATATTCTGAAGTGATGTAACGTCATTTCACTCTACTTCTCTTGATGTACCATTGAGATTCTGGAAGATACGTAAAGCTACATGACAAAAATAGTATTATGTATTTTGTGTTCATTGTATTTTATTTTTTTCAAAAGATCTTTTTCATGGAAAGAAAAAAAGACCCACAATTTTCAAGGGACATGTCATTTAACTCAGTAAGATAGCATCCGTTTTCTCCACTCTTTGAGACGGCCCCTGTGCTCTGAAGAAGGATATGCAGGTCTATCAAGCTTAAAAAAAAAACCAGTCAAGACATGAAAAAAAAAGAAAGAAAAAAAAAGTCATCTGGATTCTGTCTGGAAATTCATTATCTTCTAACCAATAATTAAATGGAAAGGCCATAAAATTTAAATGTCATCATAACTCTTTAAAAGCCATTCTTATCTAACTTGAGTGAATTGCACCTGTGATTACATTACATTACATTACCTTACTACAGCAAAAAAACCAGAATCCTGCTGATTGATCCAGCCGTAGCCTATTTCTACCACTGCTCTTTCTAGGAATGTGTTCTGTTGCAATATTAAGAAAGGGAGCTCTCCTATTATTCTTCAAGTTGATCTTCTGGGAAGAAATGCAATGATTTCTGTTTCTCCTTGCCCTGATTACAAACTATACCAGTTTCTTTCACAGCAGCTCTTGTGGGACACACAGACAGCCCGAATGAGGGAAGGAGTAAGACCCGTGCACCTGTGCCTTGCGTGCTTTAGGAGCAGACACTACAGCTCTGGATGAGGGATTGGAGAGAAGTAAAGCCTTAGCCTGCCCTCCCCAGTAAACCACAACTAACCGATCCCTCAGCGCTTTCCAGTGGTAAGCATTCAGAGTAAATGGTTTGTAATCAATACGTGCAGTGAAACAAACAGATTGGCAAAAATATTGAGTGAGATAGAATAGCAAAACTCCTTGAAGAAATTCATACTTCAATGCCCAATAAGAATAAGAAAAGTGAATTATCCTATTTATATTGCTCTCTCAGATCCTGTCTGCTGGTGTGAACCATCTCAGTAATACTGTAGGACAAAACCATGGTTCTAATGCTGGTTTCCAAGTACTTCGCTGTTGACAGTCCCACAAATAGTTTGGATAATTAGAACAGATGAAGCAGATCAGAGTTCTTAAAATCACATTTATATTAAAAATAGTTCTATGCAGAGACATCTACAGATCTTGCTGAGACATTCATCATAGGAATGTGATATGCTAACCATAAACCATGATAATCTGCATGAAAGATATTAATATTTTGTTTACCCACTCGGAATGGAACACTTCGGTGTTAGTTAAAGTTCTATGTCTTTTCCTCAGTTTGTATAGAAATTTATATGGAAATATTCTAACAGTAATTTAATAGAAATTCATGTGCCAGGTAATTAAAATGAAGCCATTGTCTGTTTCTTGGTTATATTTGAATCACATTAACAATCAAAACAAAAAGGTACCATTCACGTATAAACAAAAGAACTAGACTAGGTAAAGCCAAGTTATTTAGGAGTTCATTAAAGCTTTCATTTTCCTCCACATCCGACAAATTATTTATCTCATCATACATATTACAAAAGACTCAATGATGAAAATAAAGCCTCAGTTTATAAAACGTGATCTGGTTTGTGGGACCTTGGCTTAGAGCACATCTAATTAGCTTTTTGTTTTCCAAACCCAAATAATTCAATTCTTTGAATTTTAACTACCAATTTTAAGATTCTTACTTGGGAAATTATAATGTGGTCAATAAAGACTGGTATTATACACGCTAACATTGCCACTCATTCTGGGCTTTAGGACATCGGAAAACACAACAGGCAGCTTTTAAATAAACCAAATAAATTTTGGACAACTTCATGTCAGACAGTTGCCAGCTAAGTGAGCGTTTCCGTAATTAAATACAGCACAATTACAAAAACAACAGACGGCGTCTGTTGACAGGTACTTTTTAACTTTATTAGGAGGTCCATGCATTTTTCTAGTTTAAACAATAGTGTGGTGATGTCTAAAACAACATCAGGAACATCTGTAAGGAAGCCATATTTTTACATACTAGTATGGAACTTTGAAAGGTTTGGTGCAAAATAAACCTGAAACGGATATTATTCCACTCAGAGCATGTATGGGTGATCTATGTTTGTGAGCATAATGCTGCTTTATGCAAGAGGCTTGGCTTATGTGACTTCAAACCACAACATCTGATGGGACGGTCAGGGACATTGGGATCATGTTCTCCTGAGAAAACAGAACAATGCGAGGGGAAGCAGAAAAGAATCACTGAATAGGTGGGTTTTTGGAAATGCTCCAAGCTTACCATGCACTTGGATGTGCAGGATGTAAGTATTCCTGAGCTCAGATTCTGCTTTAGAAAACCTTTCTGATGGTAAAGAGGGGACCGAAAAAATAAAATTATTTAAACATTCAAATTATCTAAACAGATTTAACTTGGTCGTCCTAGGAGACACAGAGTATCAGTGAGAGTGATGGAACCAGAGACATGAGCCATGGGATCTCCCTGATGACATGCTCTGAAACATCTCTGACCTACTCTTTACACAACAGAGGTTCTCTTGCTGCCTGGGTCCCAAGGAGGGTTGATACACACCGGCAGGGACATGCGTGTCAGGAAAAATAGCCCTGGTTTTATCTCTATCAAAACATTTCTCACTGAATATGGCTCCCAAGACACTGATTTTTACTATACTAAATCTAAAAAATGCGAGCATTATCTGCAAGCTAAACATGCAACTAAGCTGTTTAAAATACTTGGATAAAAAGCATGAAGCTATCACATGTTTGGTAGATGTGCTACCAGTCACAAAACTCATGATAGTGTATTTCACCAGCGTGGAGTTGTTTAGTTCCAGCATCAGTGTTGCTGACAGCAGGAGAGGGCTCAGAGCCTGACGTGAAACAACCTTCATCATTTCCCCACAATCAGCTGCTGTTCTCAGCTGCAAGGTTACAACCACTGTCCATCATCAACACTCCGTTCCAGGCCAGGTTTGCTGCAAACCAGCAGCAGCAAAGGCAGTTGATTCAATACAAAGGAGAACTACACCGTTGAAAACCATGTAAAGATCAGTACTTTTGCCTTATACTTTCTAATACACAGTATTGCAAAATGAAGGGTAATTTTTACAAGCTAGCTGAGCAAATGCCAAATCCAAGAACATAAATTGAGAGAAAGACAGCTACTGAATTAGTTTGGTCAGAATATCTTTGCAGATAGAACAGCTGAACTATGAAATAAAAAATCAATGTAAAAGCCAGGATAGCTTTCATATCTGATTCTTTAAAGGCATTTGAATGAAACAACTATTTCAGAGTAAAGCTGTTGAAGTAAGCTGGTTAACTTTTGTTTTAGTTAACACTTCTCTTGTTCTGCCTTCAGAGAAATGTCAGCTTAACACAGTTCTAAAGTCACTCATCTGTGAGCTTTCCAATATGAGGAATAAATATAAGTGTGTGGTGATGACATTAACTATTTGAAAAAATTTAAACATCAAAGTCTGTAATGTCTATATTTTCTGAGAAAAATATGCTGTAATACAGGCCTCAAGGGAAAGAAAGTGGCAAATGTAAAGAAAATTTTCATGTGATGTATTGACAAAAAGGGGAAAAGTAGTTTTAAATATTTTAAATTGAGAAGCCATCTCTCACAGGTCCTGGAAGGCAAGGGGATAAGGAAACAGTATTAAGTAGATTTTATAGTCTTCTCAATGGCTACAAACCAAATCCTTTTGTCCTTTGGCTGGAGAAGGGATTTGATGGTCTTCCATAAGAGTCAACAATGTCAAGATAGGGCAGTTGTGAAACCCAGTGATAGACTTGGAAAATAAAGGGGTTTGATTGGATGTCCTCTTATGCCCAAAATGTTCCCTAGTCCTAACCCCAGGGATGAAGCTTTTTGAGATGAACGTTTTGAGACAAAGTCTGAGGGAAGACTGACATGACTGATTGCAGGTTCTTAGTAATGTTAAATTTGGAGCATTGCTATGTGAATTGCTAACACCCCAATGACTACTGAGAGCTGTCCATTCACCACACAGACCCTTCAAAACTGCCCAACTATAAAAAATCTCCTTTGCAGTTTAAATAGTTGACGAAAATAAATCTAGAGCACAGTGGCATGGGGTATGAAATGCCAAGATAAAAAAAATCAGTTGACTGCTGCTTATGGTAATCAGCTTCCATGGCCTGAAGCATGTGTTAATTCATCTGTCTATAAATACATTAGTAACAACTGAGAAAGGCCAAGAGCTTGAAGGTTCAAGTCAACACTGAATCCTTCCTTATTTTGGAAATAGAAGCAAGCTGTGGTGGTTTGAGTAAAGAGGATGCACCAGTATTCCAATCAACAACAAAAACCTGGTCTTTGATAGCCATTTGAAGATAGTAATTTGAAAATGAATATATTTTATTCTTGTGAATAATTCTATTTTTAGTGTTGATTATGCAACACAATGGCCCTTTTTAGGGTCACTCAAAAAGTTTTTTTAATGAATGATTGGTGGGCACAAGGGATATTTTGTTACAATTTTGTAAATAAGTCAACTGTATGTTTTTTAGAAAAATAAGCAAATTGCTCATTAATGCATCCTCACAGTGTAGGTATTATTGCTTCCTTCTTTCATCTAGTTACATGTTTACCCTGGTGCACAGTTGCCTAGACTGAGTCTCATGATATTTATTCCTCAAAGATTTAATTTATAAAACCTGAAGAAATCTTCTTTTCCCCTTTACAAATAAATGTCAATCAGTGTTAAAGTGCTCACAAAAATGTTCTACATATCAACAAAGCAATTTTGTGAGTAAGCACTCTTACAAATACTGCCTCCCTTTCATGTTCCATAAATGATAACATCAGAGAACATTCTGTCCCTAAGCTCGTGGGGGCTGCTCATGTTCCCTTCTCAGCTTCTGGGCTGAATGAAAGCCTTGAGACCTCAAAGGACAAACCTCCGCATCACTGGAAAAAACCAAAATGGTCAACAATGGGTGGACAAATACTGTGGATAGGAAGCTCATTGTTTCCAGTGTTATGGCCATCTGAATACCCTACAACACATGACTGATCTTCTCTTGCTAAGGATGTGTGGAACCTAAGTGGATTCTGACTGATTTTAACAGTGAGGAGATCTTTTGAAGATTGTTGGAAGGGAGGTGCTGCAGCTGATGGAAGAAGTATTAGACTATTGGATATCATTTACAAATCTCACTCGTTTGTAAAAAGTTCACTATATAATGAACATAAGAAACCTAGATGTTATAAATGTTACCAACAGCTTGAAGTTGACAGGGGGGACCTTGTTCCTGATTAAAAAATGCTGCCTTGCAGCCAGTGAGACAATAGCTCTTAAACTGGATAGCGAAAAGTCAAGAAATGGTAAATTTCTACTTGCTATTGGTTGGAGTACAGATCTTACCCTTACTTTTGGGACTAATTATATAACTTCTACTGTACAGTCCTTAGAAGAAATACAGAACTTATAAAAGGAAAAGAAAATATCTTAAATGCTCTTCTGAAGAATCTTGCTGTTCTTAGGAGTTTGCACTTTCCTGGATGCTCAGTAGTCCACCTTTGATGAGACAGGAGGAGAGGGCCATGCATTTTGCAGCCCCACTGGGGATAAAAACCAAGCAGCCTCTCGCTCAGCTCCCCTTCT
>VZTA01028471.1:2959-18507 GCA_013398855.1 Mohoua ochrocephala
GCTGCCGGTTTACGAGCGCACAGATGGAAAGGCGGCGTGGGGCCAGGCCGGCACACAGCCCTCGCTTGTTTGGCCGCCGGCTGCCGCCGCCACCGGCATCCCAGCCCTGCTGCTGCGGTGGCCGAATGTCCCCGGGCTGAGCTGCTGGACACGCGCCCCACGTGCCCCCCACCCGGGCGCAGTGGCCGGGGGGCTCCCACACTGGGCCGGAGCAGAGCCGTGGTGCTGGGCCGGCCGCAGAGCCTCCCCCATACTGGCCCAGTTCAAGGGGCCCCACTGGGAGGGGGATGACTCAGTGCAGCCCCCCCCCCCAGCACGCTCCCCTCTAACGTCACTCAGGAAGTATGTGCCCCACGCTCCCGGTTCCCATTAGCTGGAGGGGCTGATGGCTGCTCCGGCAGGAGAAACCACAGCCGCCTGCTCTGGCCGGGGAGAAGCTGGAGCTGCCGACGCCAGAGCTCTGCTCTAAATCCCGGCTGCGTGTCCTGACTGCAGCCGGGCCCTGCCAGCTTTGGGCCCCCCTTCCCTGCCCGGGGGATGCTGCAGTGGCAGACTGGGAGGGAGATGCCACCCCTTGGGGTGACAGTCCCCTGCATCCCTGCAGCGCCAGCCCTGTGGGATGGCCCAGGAACCTGGGCAGAGGAGAGATGGGACCCATGGGGCTCAGGAGGTACCATCAGCCTCAGATCTGCCTCCTCTGGCTCCTGGCATAGTCCTGCCCGCTGAGCTGGCACCAAGGGGAGGTCAGGGACTCAGGCAAGTTTGTAGAAAACCTGTTTATTTTGTGAAAACATCTAGAAAAGCACAGGCATTGCAGCTCTAGGGTCAAACAGGTCCCCTGGGGCACAGGGGGCTGCAGGGGCTGTGCTGCAGTCCCAGCCCCATTGGAGTCTTCTCTCCAAGCTGCCACCAGCACCGTGTTCCTGGCTCTGGCACCTCCCTCCTCTGCTGGTGTGGCCACGCTAGGCTGGCTGCTTCCAGAGGAACGTCTGGATGGAGTCGCTGGGAGCCACAGCCTCGATGAAGCCGGCGCGGGGGTCAGAGATCCCAAAGGACACATCCATGGGGGAGCTGTGGGGAAAGCGAGAGGGGATCGGGGGCTCAGCGGGGTCGGCGGGGCCTTTAACTGGGGATCAGAGCTGAGCCACTCACCGGTTCAGGACCACCAGGACGATGGCGCCGTCGGGGCGCAGGAAAGCCGAGTGCTCCAGGTCACACCGGCGGCACTTCTTGGAGACGGCCAGTCCCACACGCTGGGAGCCCTCGGGGATGAACTTGCTGCGGGGACGAGCAGGGTCAGGGTGTGGGACCTAGGACACGGTCCCTGGAGCCAGCAGCCTGTGGCCCCAACTCACCTGAAGTGCCCCAGGTGGTAGAACATGGGCTGCTTGTAGAAGACGTCCTTGCTCCTGTCCACGATGACGGGGCTGTCCACGTAGTTCTTGCTCCAGTTGGGGCCTCCCTCCATGTCCAGGGCCAGGTTCCAGTCAGTCCAGCCTGTCACGTAGTTGTTGAGGTTCTGCAGGGCAGGGGATGGTGCTGAGCCACAGGCAGGCCCAGGGGGTGGCCAGGGCGTGTCCACGGCTCCCACCAGGCCCTACCGTCAGGATGCTGTGGCTGTACTTGCTGCCGCGGTCCCAGCCACCCAGCACCACCCTGGGCTCCCAGAAGTAGGAGCCTGTGGAGGCCTCCGTGGAGAGGAGGAAATAGTCCGGGAAGAGGTGATGGGTGATGGAGAGGGTCAGGTCGATGGGCGCCAGAAAGTCCAGGTACCAGTGGATGCCGATGCCGCTGATGTAGCTGGCGGCCACAGGGTCTTTGAGAACCTGGTAGGAGAGAAGGGTCACCACTGCCCAGGGCTGGGGGATTGCTGTGGGGCCAGGGCAGCCGCTATGGGGACTCACCACCTCAGCCCAGTAGGGCAGCATCACCCTCTGGTCATCCAGGATGATGAGCTGGACGTGGCGGTGGGAGCTGTTGGCCAGCGCCGGGCCCAGGTCCCGGGCAATGAAGTCCCGCTGCTGCTCGGCCGTGAAGCCCAGGCACTGGAAGGGGTAGAAGACGATCTCACCGGCCGTGGGCTCGTTCCCCGCCGTCACCGCCCAGAAGGTCAGGTTGTGCTTGGCGTATTCATCCAGGAACCTGGTGTGGGGTAGATGGTGAACGGCCCCGTTGCGCCTGGGCCGGCCCCAGCTCCAGGCACGGCATCCCTGGCACCCACCGCGCTCCCGTGGCCCCTCACCGGATGAAGTACTTGGCCCAGGCCCGGTGGTACTTGTCCCCGGGGCTGCCCTTCAGCGTTCCCCTCCCTGTCATCGCTCCATTCGTCTTCATCCAGACCGGGGAGGTCCAGGGGCTGGCGTACAGCGACAGCGGCCGCTTGGCCACTGCCTGGGCTGCTTGGAGGATGGGGATCTAGGGAGAAGTGGGATGGCACAGAGCTCTCCGGGTCTGTCCCAGTGCAGGCAGCAGGAGGAGTCATCTCCTTCCCCAGAGGCAGGAAGGTGCTCCCTTTCCCCATCCCATCCCATTCTATTCCATCCCATCTCACCCAGGTGTCAGGATGAATCCTCTTCCTCCCCACTGGACGTGTTCCCCTTCCCATCCCATCCCATCCCATCCCATCCCATCCCGTCCCTTCCCATCCCATCCCATCCCATCTCACCCAGGTGTCAGGATGAGTCCTCTCCCTCCCCATTGGAAGTGCTCCCCTGCCCCTTCCTATTTCATCCCATCCCATCCCATCCCATCCCATCCCATCCCATCCCATTCTATTCCATCCCATCTCCCCCAGGTGTCAGGATGAGTCCTCTCCCTCCTCATTGGAAGTGCTCCCCTTCTCCTTCCTATTTCATCCCATCCCATCCTATCCCATCATGTCCCATCCCATCCTTTCTCCCACCCAGATGGACGGATGAGTCCTCTCCCTCCTAATCAGCAGGAAGGAACTCCCCTTCATCCCTTGTCCATCCCATCCCATCCCACCCCACCCCACCCAGGCAGCAGACCCAGTCCCTCAGACTCTTCCTGCAGGACTCACCTTCATGCGTGTGTCCTCCTCCGTCAGGTTGAAGTGCCTCAGCTCGAAGTCGCCCTCGGCGTCGGCGTAGGTGTACAGGCGGATGGAGAAGTCGGTGCTGGCCATGGGCACACGCACCAGGTTGTACTCAATGCCTGAGGACAGGGCAGGTGGTGATGGGCATCCCCGAGGTGTATTTGGGGGTCCGGCTCCCCCAGCCCCTCAGAACAAATCTCAGCAGCCAGACCCCAGCCCCACCACCCAGAGGCGTTGCCTGCCCTGGGCTCACCTTCCTCGGAGAAGTAGGAGCGGAGCAGGTGGTTCTGGGCATCCTTGGACAGGGACTGGATGTTGATGGCAGCCGCGTCGGTGATGGAGCCACCAAAGCCCTTCACCTTCTGGTACCTCTGCGCCGTGTCCAGGGTGAGGTGGAAATCTGTGGGGACGCAAAGTGTCACCATCCCCGCTGTGTAGGACAGGCTCTGTCACAGCAGCTGCCAGCCAGGGTGGTACCTGGGGTCTTGGCGTTGTGCTGGAAGCTCCCCTCGCTCCGCTCCAGCCGCTTGCCGGCCTTGCTGCTCTCGTACTTGACGTAGGAGCCGGGGGCCGGCAGGACCAGGGGGTCCAGCGTGTCGCAGTACGTGGCACTGCAGGCACACACCAGCGAGCCGTGCCCAAAATCCTTGGCATCGCAGGGACGGCCACCTGCAGCAGAGGAGAGACCGGGTGGGCACCGAGGACTGTGGCAGGAGCCCAGCTCATCCCTTCAACCCATGAGAGGCTCCAAATCCGCCACCCTCCAAAGCCCGGGGACGTGTGCCAGCACGTACCTGTGGCCTGCAGGGCCGCCTGTGCCAGCAGGAGCCAGCCCAGGACTCTGGCACAGCCTGGCCCCATGGCACCTCTGCTGCAGCGGCTCAGACGATGCTGACGGACGCTCTGGAGCTGGGAGCAGGGTGAGGTGTCAGCACCCGGCTCTTCTCACCCTGACCCAGCCCCACGTGGGGACAGAGACACAGGGCAGGGACAGCCCCGGCATCATCCCCCTGCCCAGGGGCTTTGGGGACCACCAGACCCCCCTGCTAGGGCTAAGCCTGTCCTGCCCTCTGCCCACTGCTCCAGCCCAGCGCTCCCTTCCCTCCCTCCCTTCCTCAGCTTCCCTCCCACCCCTCCAGAGCCCACCAACAGTTCTGCCTACGTCCCAGGTGGGGGTGCAGCCCCCCAGGTGTGGGCAGCCCCCAGGTGTGAGCCACCCCACCAGCCCGCTGTTCCCAGCTGCCCACGCTGGCTGTACCCGGCAACTTTGTTCACTCCCATCAACTCCCTCCCACTCCTTCTCCCTCCTCCCTTGTCCCATAACTGTGCCATTCCGTGCCATGTCATGCCACGCTGCATCACCCCATGTACCCCCAGTGCCTCCCGAGCCATGGCTGGGAGCAAACAGCTCCACACTCCCAGTCCCGCATGAGTGGCAGCTGGGGCTTGTCCAGCCAGCGTGGTTTGGGGCTCAAGCCCCTGGCACGGAGAGTCCCACATTCCCCTGTTCTGTCCTGTCATTCCCCTGCTGCTGGGCAAGGAGCCTCTCAATGAGAGCACAGGAGGAGCCACCTCCAAGCCTCGGGACCCTGGTGCCAGGCTGAGGACACCTGGGGACCTCCGGCTAGGGTGGGATGGCACCATCTTGTTGCTCCCCGAGATCTTGTGGGATGTGGAGAGGGCCCGGGCGGCCATCCCGCCTCCATTGCCTCCCACTCCCTGCCTGGGAACGATGCCCAGCTTGGCCAGGGCATGGCCTCAGCATGGTCCTGCTGCCCAGAGCTGTCCCATCCCCATCCCTATCCCCATCTCTATCCCCATTCCCACCTGCTGAAGCCACCCCGGATCCAGGGGACTCACCTGCTGCCAAACCACCTCTTGCTGCGTCTCTGTGGCAGCGGCGGCGGGACCTGGGTCCTGGCTGTGCCTGGTGGGAGGTGACGCGTCTGGCGGAGCAGGAAAGGCGAGTTTGGAATGGGACAGCTCATGGGACTCTGTGTTTGAAGAGGAGCCTGGGGATTATTTTGCAACCTGGCTCCAGTGAGCTTTCCACACACCGCAGCATTTGCAAAGCTCTCCTGAAACCTGTTCCAGTGGCCAGAGGGAAGCTGGGGAGGGGAGGATGCTCGCCAGCCCCACAAGTGCCTCCATCACCCCCCACAGCCAGGCCTGCCCTGCTCCCCTTGGGAAGAGCCCCACAGGAGCAGCCCTGTGTCCCTGGGACACCTCGGACAGGGTAGGGCTGGCTGTACCCACCCAGGGTCCCTGCTCACCCCACCCGGCAGCACTTCGGCTTTGCCACGGCCAGTGCCACCGCCGTGACCTGGGTCCCGTTTGTGGCTGCTCCAGCGCCTTTCCTGGCACGGGCAGAGGGAGCAGCTGGTCATGGCAGGGCCCCCCGACCCCTCCCGCTGGCTCCACAGGCGATGGGCACAGCGGGGGCTGCAGGCGCTGCCCGCCGGGGTCCCCTCACCCCCGCCGTGGGGCCATGCCCCCTGCGCCAGAGCCCGCAGCGGGCTGGGTGGAGCCGGCTGCAGCAGTTTACCATCGGCAAAACAAGTCTGGGCTCCACACCGTCTAATTTGGGATCCTTCCTAATTGCAGGCATCTGCTCCGCAGGAGAAACAGGAGCTGGGCAGAGACACGGCGGGAGTGGCATCTGCCCCGGGGTCCCCTTGGAGCAGCTGGTGAGGGTGGCCAGGGAGGCAGACCCCCACCCAGGGACCGCAGCCCCTTACCCAGGGACCGCAGCCCCCTACCCAGAGATCACAGCCCCCTACCCAGGGACCACTGCCACTCACTCAGTGTCACCCACCCAGGAACCACAGTCCCCTACCCAGGGTCACAGCCCCTCGCTGGAGATCACAGCCACCCACCCAAGGCCCTGCTCCTCCTGCTGCCACCAGAGAAGGGAACCCCCGGCCCAGGCTGCAGCCAGTGGGGATGATGGGGGTGGTTCCTCCAGCCTCGCCCCACCCCTCGCACCCATCGCCGGGGATGTTGCATCCCCCCGTTTCCCGGCTGGCTTTTCAACAGGGAGGGAAGGAAGGCACCATCCTGCAGCAGCTGCGGTTCCAAACAGGCAGGAGCAGGGAGCCAGCCCAGAGGGGCTGGGCCAAGACATTTCCCTGCACGCTTGTCCCTGGGCACTGCTGAACGCCTGGGGTGAGGGCTCCGTATGTGCCATCCCGGCACAGCAGAGCTCCGATGTCCCCTGGGAAAGGGACATTCCCAAGGTGGCAGCAAGAGCGTGGCAGCAGGACCAGGGCACTGACCCTGTGCTGGGCACGGATGAGGTCACACCTCGAATCCTGGGGGTCAGTTCTGGACCCCTCATGACAAGAGAGACATTGAGGGGGTGGAGTGTGTCCAGAGAAGGGGATGGAGCTGGGGAAGGGTCTGGAGCACCAGGAGAGGCTGAGGGAGCTGGGGGAGCTCATCCTGGGGAAAAGGAGGCTCAGGGGGGACCTTCTCCTTCATCACAACTCCCTGGGAGGAGGGGGCAGCCAGGTGGGGGTCGGGCTCTGCTCCCAGGGAACAGGGACAGGACAAGAGGAAATGGCCTCAAGTTGCACCAGGGGAGGTTTAGGTTGAATATTAAAGAAAATTTCTTCATGGAAAGGACTGTCCAGCCCTGGCATCAGCTGCCTGGGGCAGTGGTGGAGTCGCCGTCCCTGGAGGGATTTAACAGATGTGTATGGAGCACTCGAGGACATGATTTAGCGCTGGCCTTGGCAGTGCTGGGGGAACTGTTGGACTTGAGGATCTTTGAGGCCTTTTCCAACCTCAAGGATTCCATGATTCTATTCTATGATTCTAAGCACAGGCAGCCCGACCCAGCTGCCGTTGGGGCCAGCGTTCCCCAGGAACATGGATAAAAGCACAGGACAGGCTGATGTGCTCCACGAACAGGGCTGGGACGGAGCCCAGTGCCACCTTCACACCGCGCTCCCATAAACCAGCTGTTAAACCTCTGGGTTTTTCATTTTCCCCAACCTCAGCAGTTCCGCGGCTCTCACACAGGGGCATTGGCCAAGGAGCGCTCTGGCTTTCTCATTCCTGTACTTCAAAGATGCTGGTAACGTTCCCAGAGGCACAGGGAATACTGTAACTGGTATTTAGGGAAAGCAAACAGGACGGGGAGGTCATTGCGGGCTGCGGCCGGTGTTGGCCACAGCTGGAATAGAGGGGACTCTGTCCAGAGGCCACCCTGGAGAGGTGGCACCGACCTAATTTGTCCATAAGGTTTGGTGGATGGGGACACTGATATCTTTTACTCTGCCTTTCCGACAGCCTCTGACATTCGGATTTTAAAAAAATTCCCCCAAAAAGTAGGCTGGGGAAAACCAACAGCACATATGGAACGAATCAAGGGCTGGCAGCGGCCGAGGCTCCAGCTGCAGGGATAAACAAGGAGCCACCCGCAGGCCACGGGGGCCGGAGCCCCCGGGGCACCCCTGGCCCTGCGCCGCCCCGCCGAGGAAAACCGAGCGATTTCCGAGCGCGTAGAGGAAACACTGACGGGAACGGCGCATTCCGGAGGGAGCGCGTCATGGCTTTACTTGGCGCCCGCGACACACGCGAAGGTTTCAAGGGGGCCACGTGTGGAAGTGTGGTCCAGGAGACGGTGCAAAGGGAGCTCCCAGGGGGATGGGAAGTGCCGGGAGGGAGGGGAGGCTGGGAAGCAGCAGCCCCAGCCAGACCCCGGTGCCAGCAGCACATGGAGCCCCTCGTGCAGGGGCTGCGCCCCCAGCAATGGGTCACCATCTGCTTCCACCCTTGAGGGGTGCTGGAAAGGGTGGAGGAAGAGCTGACCCCCAGAGCCCCCCAGAGCCCCCCAGCACTCCCCTGGCTGTCACTGCTGGCACCACAGGTAGGTCTGGATGGAGTGGGCTGGAGCCACGGTCTCGATGAACCCCATGGCAGGGTCTCGGATTCCAAATGGCACATCCCGGCCAAACCTGGGGAGCGAGAGGGGCTGAGCAGGTTGGCACAGCTGGGCTCGAGCATCACTCCCTGTCCCCTGCCCGGGCTGACCTGTTGAGGACCACCAGGACAAGGGCACCATCGGGGCGCAGGACGGCCACGTGCTCCAGCTGGCAGAGGAGGCAGCGGCGGCTGCTGTGCAGCCCCACCCGCCGGGAGCCCTCGGGGATGAACTTGCTGTGGGGAGAGGACCAGGAGAGGGGTTCTGCCCCTGGTCTGGGGCTGGCGGCAGCACCTGAGCCCCCCCGACCCACCTGAAGTGCCCCAGGTGGTAGAACATGGGCTGCTTGTAGAAGACGTCCTTGCTCCTGTCCACGATGACGGGGCTGTCCACAAAGTTCTTGACCCAGTTGGGGCCTCCCTCCAGATCTAGGACCAGGTTCCAGTCGGTCCAACCGGACACAAAGTGGTTCATGACCTGGGGGGGCAGGGAAGGGGCTGAGCGGGGCCGAGCCCCCCAGCCCCGGGCGGGCAGCGCGGGGGCCGTACCGTCAGGATGCTGTAGCTGTAGTGGTCCCCTCGCTCCCAGCAGCCCAGGGACACGGCGAAGCGGAACATGAAGAAGCCGGTGCAGGCCTCCGTGTAGAGGAGGAAATGGTCTGGGAAGAGCTTGTGGGTGGCCTCCAGGCTGCAGCCAGGTGGGACGATGGCATCCAGGTACCAGTGGACCGCCAGGCCGGCCACGTAACGGGCAGCTGTGGCATTTCCCAGGACCTGGGGAGCAAAGGAGATGCCTCACACCGAGGCTACCCACGCCTGAAGCCCATGGGGATGGACACACGGACTCCGTGTGCCAGTGTGCTCTCCCAGGGCCACCTCTTGTCCCCTCCCATGGGCACCCCACCTGCGGCCCCCTCCTTGCAGCCCTGCACCCCTTTGAGCAGCACGCCAGCATGGATCTGGCGCCCCAACAGCACCCCAACATGGCTTTGGCACCTTGCTGGGTGCAGTGCTGAGGGGGTGGGGTACAGGTTTGGCCCTCGGTGGGCCCCTTGCCCCCCACCTGGCTCTGCTGCTGCCTGGTCCTCCCTCCACATCCCCCTGGGGTGGTCCAGCCCTGCGGCCATGCCATGGCCAGAGGCACAGGAGGGGCAGGCTGCCTGCCTTGAGGCTGGGGCACGAGCACGTTTTACTCTCTTTCCTCTTAGTTTAAGGTGATTCCCCCAAACAGCCCTTGCAGCATTGTGGGGGGAAGCCAAGTGAGCCAAAACTCTGCCCAGAAAAGGTGCTGGTGTCCAGCAGTGCTGCCAGCATCCAGGGATCCGGGATGTGGGTGCCACCTCCTGTCCTCGCTCCCGCCGGGCACACGCGGAGGCGGCTACTCCCGAAGGAGCCGGCTCCGGCTCCCACTCCGGCAGACCCGGTTTGCTCCCACTCTCTAGGGCTGGGAGAGGCTGCTGGCTCCATTTCCAGTAAAGCCTGGGGCTGGGGCGCGAGCTGGAGGGGAAGGAAGGGGCTCTGCTCTTCACCACTTTGGCCCAGTGTGGGAGGTGGATGCGCTGGTCGTCGAGCATGAGGAGCCGCGTGCGGTGGGGGCTGCGGGCCAGCGCGGGGCCCAGGTCCTGGGCGATGAAGTCCCGCTGCTGTGCGGCCGTGAAGGCGATGGTGGGGGCCTGGGGGGNGATCAGCCCCGCCGTGGGCTCATTCTCCGCTGTCACCGCCCAGAAGGTCACGTTGTGTTTGGCGTATTCATCCAGGAACCTGGTGCAGAGAAGGGGGGGCAGAATCAGCTGTTGCTGCCCCCCTACCCCACTCCCCAGTCCCCCCACTGTCCGTCCCAGCCTGGCTCCAGAGACAGTACTTGATGAAGTAGTTGGCCCAGGTCTTGTGGTACTTGTCCCCTGCGTGCCCCTTCAGAGTCCCTTTCCCACGGACGTCCCCGTTACTCTTCATCCAGGCTGGGGCGGTCCAGGGGCTGGCGAACAGCAACAGCGGCCGCTTGCTCATGGCCAAAGCTCGGCGCAGGACTGGAATCTGCGGGAGGGGGCAGAGGGACGGGGTCAGCTCCAGCGTCAGCTCCCCAAAACCACAGGGCCCGGCCCGGGAGGAAGGGGAGAACTCAAGGGACCTCAGCGGGACTGGCAGCTGGCAAGCACCACCCCACAGCACGGCACCCTGGCTCCTCACCCTGCCAGCGCCAGCTGGGATGCGCCAGGACGTGCCCCGGAGGAGGTGCCAGCTCCCACAGGCTGCCCCCGTGCACCCTGCCACGGCGTGCGGGGCTCAGCAGCACCCAGTCACGGGGGTCCCAGCACACGCTGGAGCTCCGGCGCGAGAGGGGACAAGGTGCCGATGGCAGCGGCTTCAGCCTCCCACCTTCATCTTCACGTCCTCGTCCACCAGCCTGAAGTGCTTCAGCTCGTAGTCGTCGGGGACATCGTCGTAGCTGTAGGGGCGCACGGAGAAGTCGCTGCAAGCCATGGGGACCCGGATGAGGTTGTACTCAATCCCTGCGGAGCGGGAAAACACCAGGTGGCACCGGAGCAGGCATCCAGGTGACGGTGTCCCTGCAGCGGGGACAGGCACAGCCACCTCTGGTGACCCCACACCGCCGTGCCCTCACCGCTCTCGGAGAAGTAGGAGCGCAGCAGGTTGTCCTGGGCCGGCCGTGACAGCTTCAGGATGTTCATGGCAGCAGCATCGGAGAGGGACCCGCCGAAGCCCTTCACGTGCTGGTACAGCGCGGAGATGTTGAGCGTCAGCAGCAGCCCTGCGGGAAGACCCCGGCTCAGTCCGTGGTGCCTGGGGGTCCCGCGCTGGCACCGCCACCCACCCGCGGCGCTACCTGGGGTGCGCAGACTGCTCTGGAATCTCCCCTCGCTCCGTTCCAGCCGCTTGCCGGCCTTGCTGCTCTCGTACTTGACGTAGGAGCCGGGGGCCGGCAGGACCAGGGGGTCCAGCGTGTCGCAGTACGTGGCGTTGCAGACACAGACCAGCGAGCCGTGCCCAAAATCCTTGGGGATGCAGGGTCGGGCACCTGGGAGGCATGGGAGGGTGGGGGTGGCTGCCGGCTCAGGGACGCGTCCCTGTCTGCTCTCCCACCTGCCCCTGGGCGATGCCATTGTCCCCGTGCTCCGCACCCCGGCACCTCCCGGGCACCCAGCTCCGCGCTGCCCCTGGGCTCGTGTCCTTGCCCCGGGGTGCCCAAGCCCCTCTGCCACCCCCGCGACGTCCCCGCGCTCACCTGCCACCCGGGGCACTGGCACCAGCAGCAGCGGCAGCCAGCCCAGGATGCCGACAGCCCCCATGGCCCTTCCGCGTTCCCCAAGCTCTGGCAGGTCCCAGGGAGCAGCACCTGGCGGGCGGGGACACCCTCAGTCAAGGCAGGGGGATGGAGGGATCAGCCCCATCTCCTCAGCCCCTGTTCGTCCTTCCAGGGCCGTAGAGCTCCTGCCACATGCTCCGTTCCCCCCAAACACCCCGATCTTGCAGGCAGGTTGGGGTGGGTCCATCCCTCCCGCGCCTTCACCCCAGCTGCTCCCGACCTGCGCTGCCGCCAGCCCTCCTCCTCCTCAGCAGCTCCAGCCTCCCCACCTCGCCTTTACAGGGAGCTGCTCGGAGACCTCCCTTCGCAGCACACCCTCTCCCACCCCCACAGCTCCTCCTTGCTCTCCTCCCGGCCCGTACCTGCCCTCGGGCCCGGACCGCCGTACATCTCCTCGCCGTGGGGCTGGGGAGCACCGGGTCCCCTTCGTCCTCCGCCACCGTGCCAAGGAGGGACGGGGACACGGTGCTGGCAGCTGAGCCTGAGTGAAAGGTCCAACCAGCACAGGGAGATGTCACAGGGGCAGCTCTGAGACCCCTCTGCCATCCCTGAAGGATGAGCTGATTCCTTTATTTTGTCAGGCAGGGTCTGGATGAGCCCCTGGGAGCTCAGCAGAGCCAAGGGCAGGCTCGTGGCACCGCTGCCTGTCCTGCTGGGGACCAGCACTCTGGGACACCCACTTATCCCAGCCCGCCACCCCGCTGTCCCCACTGTCCCCCAAGTGCCGCGGGGCCGTGCTCTCAGCATCAGAGGGTCCAGAACACCCAGGCAAGGTCAGTGAATGTGGCTGCATGGCCCAGGGTGGCATTAGGACACAGCGGGGGTGGCCACATGGGAGCTGGGGCCGTTGCCATTCCCTGCCCAAGCCTTTGGCATCACTCACCCCAACTCAGCACGCGTTGGGGAAGGCAGCAGCAGTGACAGCAGTGACAGCAGCAGCGACAGCAGTGACAGTGGTAACAGCAGTGGCAGTGGTAACAGCAGTGGCAGCGGTGGCAGCAGTGGCGGCAGTGATGGCAGCGGCAGTGGTAGCAGCAGCAGTGGCAGCAGCGGCAGCAGTGGTGGCAGCGGTGGCAGCAGGGGCAGTGGTGGCAGCAGTGGCACAGGGGCAGCGGTGGCAGCAGGGGCAGTGGTGGCAGCAGTGGCACAGGGGCAGCGGTGGCAGCAGGGGCAGTGGTGGCAGCAGTGGCAGCAGTGGCAGCAGCGGCAGCAAGCAGGCAATACCCCAGCTCCTGGACAAGCAGGGCTGCACTCTGGCTGTCAACAACAGCAGTCAGACCCTCAAAGGGGACCCCGTTGTCCCAACACCGTGCCAGGAGCAAAGCCCAGCTCTGGTTCTCCGGGAGCACTCCCTGCTCCTCCAAGAGTGACCCTCCAGCCCAGCGAGCCAAGGCTGAACCGGGCCAGCTCACCTGGGCACACAGACCAGGACATGTACCCACCACTGCATCTTCGGCATCTCCACATGGGGATGCCCCAGGGAATGGAGAGCGCCCAGATCCCAGCCACAGCTCCCAGCCACAGCTCCGCTGGCCTGGAGCGTCAATCACTAGGTCAGGGCTCCCCTGCACAGGGTTAAACCGCTCCGTTAGCTTTCCCTCCGTGGGTGGAGCAGCACTTCATGACTAATTTTCTCCATTTCTGGCATATCAGATACAGCTCTGGGGCAATTCAATTCATCAAAGTTCCTCCTACCCCCAGCACTGCCCTGCTGTGGGCCCTGCCACCATTCCATGCCTCTGCTGGGAGCTGAGCCATGGGACACCCAGGCCAGTTGCCACCGGGGCTGGGGCAGATGGAGCCAGGTAGCCCCTGGTTACATCTCAAGGGCCAAACAGGTGCCCCAGGAGGGAGCTGCTGTCCCTGTCCCGCTGCACCACGGATCTCCCACCTCCAAGTCTGATTAAGGTGTCACCAGACTGCTACACCCAGGCTAATGAGCCCCAGTTTTGGGGAGGGATTAATAGCTCCTAAGGCAATCAGCCAGCGCCAAGCTCACTTCCAGCCATGCAAGATGCCCCCGCTCACCCCTTCCCATTCCAAGGTCCAGTTCTTCCTGCCCCCCATCAGCCACAGCCCCCCAGCTGGCTCAGGTCCCACAGCTCCTGGAAGCAAAACACTGCGGAGGCTGCTGGAGCTCATCCCTATCAACACCAGCTGATAAGAGCGTCCTGCTGAGCAGGAAAAGTGAGACCCAGGGGCCGGGCAACGCCTCACGTGGAGCCGCTGGCACAGCAGATACTGGGCAGCCCCACCAAGCCCCCCCAAAGCCGCTTCTTGCAGCCAATCTCCAAAGATGGGGAGCTCGTGGGGGTCGCAGGGGCCTCGTGTGACCTCCCTTTGCAGTGCACAGGTGGGTTCGTTCCGGGATGGGGTCAAGGACGTGGGGTCAGAGGAGCCAGGGGGTGAATTTTGTCCCTAAGCCGGGACAGTGTGGACGGAGACCCAGGGGACCTGGAGCTGGGCTGAGTCACCTTCACGGGCATCACGACTCTGGAAACATCGATGCCAAAGAGCCTCAGTGCCCCACCACAGCAACTCCTTCCCGGCAGCAGGACCCCAGCCCGGAGCACGTGGGGACACAGTCCTAAGGGCGATCACCGGCTCCAGGCCAGCTGCTGCAGGACCCCAGCAGCCCCCAGCCACTGTGAGCCCCAAACAAGCCAAGGCTTTGCACAACAATTAATGAGCCAAGCCCAGCGACGTCGGAGGATTCGCCCCCGTTACGTTTCTCCCGGAGCCAGTCGGTCCTTCAGCAGCGAGCCGAGCGCAGGGACGAGGGCACGTGGACCAGGGTGATTCAGCATCCGGCCACCAGCTGTTAGCACCAGGGCAGGTAAGTCAGGAGCAGGTGGAGGAGCAGCCTGGGATGCTGAGAGCAGGGTGCTGGGAGCAGGGTGCTGGGAGTGGGACTCGCTGTAGTTGTGATCCTGGAGAAACATTTCCCTCTTGTGGACAAACACAAACAGCCTCGGGGCAGGAGCAGGGTGCTCTCCCCAGGACTCTGGCGGCACCCCCCGGCGTTGCGGGGGTCCCAGGAGCAGCATCGCCGTGGCACCGTGGCGTGCCAGTGTCCCAGGGTGACACCGTCACTCAGTGACCACGCCTGGGCTGTGCTCAGCCCACGCAGCATCGCGGCTGTCAGTCCTGACAGCACCCCCGGGCACATCCCGCCTGCGCAGAGCAGCCCAGGGGCCCGGCCGCCCTCCTCGCCCTGAAATCGTGACCTCCCTGCCCTAATCTCCTGCTCCCACGCCCTGCCAGCTCCCTCCCTCCTTCCTGGGTGCGCCCACACTCAGCACCCACTCCCGGTCCTGTCCCCGCTTGCTCAAGTCACCCCAGCTCCGGGTGGTGGACCCTCGGCTCGGTCCCCACGGGGAGCAGCAGGCTCCAGGCAGGGCTGCTGCAGCCTGGCCAGCACCCCTGTCCCAGAAAGGCCCCAGGAGCAGCTGGCACTGCCCTGTCCTCAGCCCGAGCTGGCTGGGACCCTGAGACCCCACCCTGCGATGCTCCTGGAGCTGGCTCTGCCTCCAGCCCCAGCCCCAGGGGTCTTGGTCGGGGAGAGACATGACCCACACAGCCCCCGGCCTGACATCAGGCTGCAAGTGGCCCCCGCTTGGCAGGGAAAGCACAGAAAGCTAAAGCTTGGCCACAATCCCTGCTCAGCCCCTCCATCGCGGGGGTGTCCAAATGCTTTGTCCCTGCTCTTGACGCAGCACCCAGAGCATCTGCATTCCGGGTGAATCCTGAGCCACTTGCTAGGTCCTAAAAGCTGTCCCCAAAGGCAGCAGGAGCACACCCGGGCTCTGCTCAGCCCCAGCCAGGCAGCGCATGCTTGGAACTGGGAGCAGACTCACGCCTGGAGCAGCTCTCAGCAGGGAGAGCCCCACGGGCAGCTGAGGTGGGCAGAGGGGCAGGGCGTGGGCAGGGACAGGGGCTGCCCCGCGAGGTTCCGGGCGCTCTGCGCTGCTCGCCAGGCTCCGGCAGGCTCCACGCCGGGGTGGCACCCAGCCACAGTGCCCAGGAGCGGGGGAGGGACCCGGACGTTTCTCTTCCAGCCGCAGACATCAAGGCAGCATCCGTGTTTAATGTCAGACCAGCAGAACACAGCGTTCACAGCCTGTGGGGTCCCCACCCTGAGGGGCACCGGTGCCCCCGGCCCTCCTGCACACGCACGGCGTCCCCGGCCCGGCTCGCTCCGAGCGCTCGGCTCCGCCGCGGCCCCGGGGAGCCGCTTCCCCC
>VZTA01028473.1:8784-48674 GCA_013398855.1 Mohoua ochrocephala
CAATGAACTTCTTGACAACACTTCACGTCCGTTCCCTTCCCTTCCCTTCCCTTCCCTTCCCTTCCCTTCCCTTCTTTTCTACATTTCATACTTTACTCTCATCTTTAAAAAAATGAGCAGAATTTCAAGTGGTTAATCCCAGAAGATATAGCCTGTAATTTCTAGACATTCCTACACACTGTTTGAAACACCAGATGTTATCACAGTCCTCTCATCAGTTGAAAGTCTGACAAAAATGCAACTTCCACTTCTGTGGTTCTAGTGCCCACGTTCTCATACCTTTTTTTTTTTTTTAATATGTCTTTACCATCCGGTATTTTAACTTCAGGTCACTTCAGGTTGTGAAAACATGTTCAGTGGATTCTGCATACTGCAGTATTTGATTTCTGAATGTTTTCCTATGTTTTAATTTTTTTATAAAGCTTATAAGTATTTCTTAGGGGTATTCCTTTTAGGATAACAGATACAGTGGGACCTTTTCTCATATCACATACTAATTTAATTATTAAAGTAATTTTTAAAAATGGTAAAAGAGCATAAAAATGAGCTTATGACTCGTGGTAAACACAATGTAGAAGATATATCTGGAAAGGCAGGAATAGCTAATTGTGGTTGTTAGAAAATACGGAGGCAAGATCCCGGTTTTGTAGGTTGTTTAGATCTCTATTTAGCTGGAGCTAAAATGTCTGACCAGCGTGTTGTTTCTTACAGAAACTTAAGAGTCTGTTTAATGCATATGGTTCCCTCTCAGGGGGCAGAGTCCATTAAGGCACTACATCCTGAAGGACAGGGTAAACAAGAACTCCTTCATTTTTAGAGGGCAGGTTCTTTATATTGCTCGGTGTCTCCAGGGAACCTGAATAGCCTTTCATTAGGTTAAAGACTGGCATACTGAAATACAGCGTCTCCAAACCAGAGAAGGAGGCTGAAGTCTCTTGCTGTCTTATGCAGAACTCCGAATGCTATTGGCACTACTGGCATTAAACAAGAAAAATGGGGAGAGAAGAGAGAGTGAATGGCAGACACAATTCCATAGCTGTCAGCCTTCAAACAGTCTTCACATTTCTATTGATTATTTGATTGTAGGGAACTTGTACCTCTGTTCTGCAGCATCCACTTACTCTGGAAAATGTAGGACCTCAAGCTAAGGAGTGACAAGAGGATGGAGGAGTAGACGAGTGAGGCGTTTCTGTGAGAGAAGTGGGTGGGATAGCAGCACTCTGAATGGGGCAGCCACACTATTTGTTTTTCCCAGCCCTTCTGAGAAGCTTTGCAATGTGTTTTGCTGAAGGGAGAGCAAGCAAATCTCTTTGCAGTCCAGCAATACTGTCTTACAGATTTGTGGTTTTCCATCTATGTATAAATAGTATCCTAATATTACAAGTCTTTAAATTTTTTTTTCCTGTTCATTATTCAGCTGCTTTTCAGAATATCTAGCAGTATGATGATACTCCAGAAATGCTAAGCACAGTTATGCTTTAGAATAATTTATGCTTAAAACACTGAACAGAACAGAGGTAGGACACAAAGAAAGGCACATTTAGGTTCTAGGAACAAGAGGCATTTAGTTAATTGAATATGCAAAGAAATAAAGTGTAATGAAGTTTGTAATTAAATGGTTATCAAATTAACTATTTAACTTACAGCTAATGGGCCACATTTTGCTTCTAGTTGTGTGAGTACACAACTGTATTCCACTGACTTGAGTAACTTGCAAAACATTTACCTTGCTCTAATGAGTCTGGCTTTTTGTCATTGAAATAACCCATTCTCTTAGTATTTCTGTTTTGTAAAGTGAAAAATTTGAGTGCAGTAATGATAAACGGTAGTAGTTCTGCTATGTACCTCCAAAATGAATCACACCTATTTCCAATCTGCTGACAAATCAACTGAACACTGATGTAATATGGCACTGTAAAGTTTATCTTGGACCCATACTGTCTTGATTATATGGGAAGTTCATTTTACATCCACAGATATACATGTAGCTCTTTAGAATGACGGACCATGTGAACAGACAACATACCTCTATTTAATTCTGTGGACTTGGTCCCGAAACCTTGAATTAGGTTAAATACCTATTGATAAAAATTGTTCCCTTTGTGGTGTTTTTGCCATGGAAGATGCAACTACTTTTGCTGCAATTTTGCAGGCTTATATTTACAGTATTTTTAAATTTTGCAGAAAACTATAGACCATGTCAAATATAAATTATTTTTTTCTCCGGTTGGACACACGATTACTATTTGTATATCATGACATGGTTCTGTGTGATCTTCCAAAAATGTCCAGACTGGGATAAGATAAAAGGTTGACATAAAAATTGTGTAGTTCAATATTTCATGTAATAAAATATTTTTTTCTTATGATTTCAACAGTATATCTGATTTTGTGAACATTAGATTATTAACACATTTGGTAATTTTGTACCAATACTGTGACAAAAAGTTTATATTTATATTTGAGAAAGGGGGAAAAATATGAGACTGCTTTTGTCAGAGACATCATATCAACTTTATTCAAAAATGCTTAGAGCAAAAGCACTGAGTTAAATTCTTAAAATTTGAAAGGTAACAATCTAGTACAATTTTTGAATTTCTGAAGACAGTGTTTAATTACCAACTAGATTATTATTTTAACCATCTGTATTTTTTTACCATCTGTACTTTAAAAAATAAATATATATATGTGTGTGTATATATGAAAGTGTATGTGTACATATATATAAATATGCATATATATATATATGTACGCCTACACTTATATCTGCCTATATTTCTTTAATTAAAATTGTCTTTACTGTGATGTAAGAATATTTCCATGTGAGTTGTGACAGCTTTTAGGCTTGGAATGAAACAAAAGTTCTTCATATAGCATATGTAGGAGATAAATGCTATATCCACATAGTCACCAAAAAGTCAGTCCAGTCATAAAATGCTTCAACTTTTCTAATATAGTAATAAAAATTTTGGGTTGGGGTTGCTAGAAACAAAACTTCAGGCTCAAATCCAGTTTTCAACTGGCTGAATATGGATTGAGGGGCATTAATACTCCTATATTTTAGACCTCTACCTTTTACATTTTGACATAATATCACATGGAAAAACTGGCCTGAAATTGACCTTCTGTAACTTTACTACTCTAGTAATTAATTTGACCAGTCAAATGGATAAATAGACACATAACAAATGTATTTATGAGAAAGACAAGAGTTCTTACTAAGGTCTTTCTTTTAGAGGTCTGAATTTAGCTTTAAAATACTGAATTCATAATGGTGTTTAATTATGTAGTAATTATTACAAGTAATGACAAAGATTTGTTCCCTTTCTAAATGCTAAATTTAGATGAGCTAATCAATTTTTTAGTTACAACTATAATAAAACTGTTAGTCCCAATGGCAGTTGCTTTCTGCTAAAAATTAAAGCAGGGTTGTTCTCAGCACTGGTACTCTTCAGCTATGATGCAATTTTATCATTGTAAATTATTTTTTAAAATATGGAAAATTAAACATTTTAAAAACACTTTCAGGCTGGCAGTTTGCTAAGTTGAATTGAATATGTCATTAAGTTTATCTAATATTTATTAATTATCCAATTTTAAGTAAATTTCTCATAATTTTTTTTTTTGGAGCCATTCTTACTACTCTTTCTAAGTGATGTAATGACGTGGTTACATGAGTTTATGTGCAGTTACCTACAGTGCTGCACATCCGGTTAGATGGTATCTGGTAACTTGCAACAAACCAAAATACCGAGGTTACAATATCCTTCACATTAAGCTCAAAATTCAAGAATATGTACATTTTTCTGTTTTCAAATTTATAGGAAATGCCTACACTGACATCAAAGAACTTGAACCACTTTCAAAGAATGAATATATTGCTGAATCATTTATTCCCAAGTATAAATATCTTCTTTTAGTGACGATGAAAAGTGCATCAAAGGAAAAATTGCCTAATCAGTATATTTGATGGTTTTGAAGTGAATGAAAATTCTCCCATTGATTTTACTTTTTTGGAAGCATGTAATGTCTTTACACTGTATGTTTTTTTCTCTTCCTGTTAGAGACTGCTTATTAGCCTATCACGCGTAAGAAAAATCCCTGCTAAAAGGTATTTCAAATCTCAGCTGGTTATAACATCTCTATCAGTTACAGCTTTGGCTGTTTGTTAAGGCTGTTTTATTTTCTCAGTGATTAAATTATGCTTGGTCTTTTAAGGGTGGATTTTTTTTGTTTACTTCCATCCAAACATATCATGCAAGGTAGTCAATACTGCTGGTGGAAATTATTTAAAACGCTGTATATTGATGGGTTCTTCAAGTTTATAGCATTAATATTTAAAAACATTCTAACTCTTTGAAACAGAGTTAACAGTTACGCATTTTTTAATTTTGTGTTTCCTTGTCATTCTTTTTTCCTTGCACATTACTGAATCAAACTGCCTGCCTTTGCTTTGAAGGCTGCTTTTTATTTTAAGTACAGAGCACAGTTGTGTGCAAAGGGATCTGAGCTATTGTTCCTCAGTGTGTTTATTTCTTTTAAAGAAAAATATTGTACTCTTCTAAATAGCTATTGATTTTCTAAGGGGAATCACATGGTCTACGTTTCTCCTCTCCTTCTCTTTCCATTCTCACACTGTGAGGCAGTGAAGAGGTGTGTTTGGTTTTGTAGCTTTTTTTGTAGCAGGTGTAACACCTTAAGCAAAATCCTCATCATTGTCAGAGGAAATTATGTTTTAGGTAGGAATTTTTTTTAAATTTTGCCTGTAACATCATTAGTGTAAAGTTGTAACACAAATACATACTTGCATAAACATGTATTTATATGTACATGCTGGGGCACCACACAGTCCAGTTTTTTTTTTTTTTAGTAGTTAATTTTTTTCAATGCACCTTGTCTCAAAGAGAGGATTTGTCGTATAATTAGACAGTGCTTATATAATGAAGCTTTTCAGCAGTTATTTAAGTGGTAAAGTGATGTCCTTATTGACAGTTTCTGATTGAGTCTGAAATGTTTATTTTTAACTTTTTTTGGCCTGACAAGTAATAGCTTCCAACAAGTAAGTGGCAATGTGCCATAATATCATGTTGAACAGTAGAATCTATTAATTTTATTGTGCAGTATATTACTTAATAATTTTCTAATGGTAAAAGTCCACTAATGCATATTGTACTAAAATGTACATTAATTCTTCCTTAAGAGTACTTTTTCCTAAAGAATAAGAAGTTGCTACTCTCTTGCAAAAAGTTGTTTCTAAAATTATGACAGGTAGTTAAGATAATGATTCTAAATTCACCAGTTTTTAAAGATATAATGGAATGTATTTATGATGGGTAATATTTTTTCATCCACACATAATTTTATACAATGAATGTGTTCTATAATTTTCAGTATATTTTATATTATGAGTGTTATCTGTACTTAAATATTTCTTAAGACTTCTTGGATTACTAAGAAGTTTTTGTTTGATTTGGTTAGGATCAGATCTTTAACTGTGGAGGAAGAAAACCTCCATCTCATCAGTCTGTCTTCATACTATTTATCTTATGAGCAATTGTCCAAATGACTCAGATTTCTTTTTCTTTAATGTTAAAATATGTATTATTTTTGCCTCATTTGCTGTTTAAAAGTTTGACAATTACTTACTGCTCTATATAATCATCTATGGCGAAATACCAAAAATTTCCCATCTGATCAATACTATGTAATTTCCATTTACAGTTACATAGTGAAACTGTTTTCTTTTATGTTTGTCTTAGACTTAGGTACCCTTATCTCCATCTCTGTGTGTTGATGTAAGGCCTCACAAATGTTCACCTAATCATTAAAACTGAGTATTACTTCACAACCTAAACAGAAAATCATTTAACACAGCAATGAAGACAAAATTTCCAAAGTAAATTTTGAGTCTCTGACTACTTCCACATGTGAAAATTTGATTTATGTGAGTTGTCCCATCGGGTTCAGTCAGAATTTTTTGTGTAACATACTTTTATGTTTGGAATTTGGAATTTAAATATATGTCTGAACTTACTGAGATTATGATTACTGTTACGAAAGTATTTTCTTCCTATGAAAAGGTATTTTCTGGATTTACTCATGTAGACAATATACAATTAGGTGTGTGTATAAGAGAGCATTTTGATATGTTCGAAAAGGCCTAAGGACCTTAAAATCTAAAACTAGTTCAGTTTCTGAAATGCTTACTTTTTGTTTTCAGTTGAATGTTGCTGGCTTGAAAAGGTTACTGATAACAATGTTTAAGCCTAATGGCAGAAAGGTACCAGGAGTTAATGAATATTTTTATTTATTCAGATATTTGAACTGTAAAGCTATATATATAATATAAGTAGCTATAGGTTCTGAATGTCTTCATTTTGTCTTGTCTTCTAAAACAGGGTGAGGTTTGGGGTTTTTTTAATTTGAATAGGGATTGCAGAATTTGAATGAATTATAAAGATGTTGAATAGCTGTTATTCAAACGATTCAATAAGGATAGTTGTTTTTATTGTTGTTGTTGCTTTCATTAAGCTCAGAAAAAATCAGGTCATATCTATTTTTGGGACTCACAGGGTTTTTAGGAGGTGAGTGAACAATTGCTAAGGGGCCTTTGACCTCTCTGTGTTAAAACAAGTTAAATGACCACAGTGGTTAAATAAGAGCTCATTTTAGTGAGTTCAGGATTTGGGAATATGGTCAATTTATGTTTATCCCTGCATTCTAAATACTGAAAAGATTAACATTGTCAAAATTGTTTATTAATACTGAGAAGGAAGCAGTTATTCTCAGGGCAGAGACTCTGAAAGCAAGTATTTTTGTTACCAGGAGTTAAATCAAAGATTTCAATTTAACTATCTAAATGAAGAGATACAAAAGTAAAAACATACAGAACATAGAGTATTTAATACTTAGAATATTGCTAAAATTTAAACTTGTAAGCATCTCTTTAGATATGCATAGCCTTTCAATCCTTGATGTCAGATTCTTATATAGAAAGGATGTTTTAGCTTTAGTTAGGGCAGCACAGTCAGAAGAGAGACAGGTATTTTGGTCTATCTTATTTTATCTAATCTTAGAAAAATTGCTTCGGTTGGCTTAAGTTTTTTGGGTTTTTTTTCCATTACACAGGCATCAAAATTCTTCATGTCAAATTTGGAGATTACGGTGTCACAAAGTGTCCCAGAGCCTGGACAAATAATAATCTGGCAGCAGCATTAAAATTGCTACAGCAAACAGAAATTTGAAATTAAGATATGATGTTCTGTGACCATGGGAGATATTTGTGAGAGTGCTTTGTTGACAACTAATTGATAATTATGGCTTGTATTCTTCTAACACCTTTCTTCCCAAAGGATCCTAAAGTGCCTTACAAAATTAGGGCCTGTTCCTGCCCTGATTGAAGTCAACGGGAGCACTGCCAATGGGAACAGCACTGGGCACTTAGGAAGCTAATAAAAGCTGCATTCAAACATCACTTCTGCCACTGAAATGTGTAACTGTTCAACTTACACAGCAATACTCCCAGTAGTTTAAGACAGGAAGTGAATATTGTCATATACAGATTGCAAATTTTTAAAAGAAAGTGTGATTTTAAAGGGGTACATGGTCCAAATTAATATTAGTGTTAATAGCACTGATTTTGGTTAAGATTTCTGTTTGAGTCTCCATCCAGACGGATTTTTTGTATTTTTTTTCCTGAAGGTCTGACCATTAGTTCCAGTAGGTCTAATGACTGATACTGCTTTCATTATTCATATGTTGCATACGTATATTTTGGAGCTCAGATTTGCATGGTTTAGGTGGGATGATTAAAATAATTTCAGAAAAATATAACATAGACATACAAGTAATCTTCTATAGTTATTGTATCCTTTTGGTGATTAGTTTTTAATTTCTACCTGAGAAAGCCTGATATTACTATCAGTATTTTCTGTATGTTTCCATATTTGTTCACTTTACATATTGAGCCGATTGCTGTGATATGTGGAGGACAGGATCTGATGTTTGTATACCTGAAATTCCAGTTGAAATTAAGCATTAGACCACATATTCTGATATTTTTCTTTATATTTAATATAGGGACCTTTCATATAAAATTTGTCAGCTACAAAAACATTAAACAGCATGCATAGATCAAAAAAAAATAAAAGTGAGAACTAATGCAGGTATTTGTAATACTATGAAAAGGCCTGAATCGTTTTTCACTCAGCACTTTTTTCTCAATCATTTATATTGGTGAGTGAGAAAATAATTAAATTATTTAACATTTTAAAAATGATTGCTATTTAATGAAGAGGAAAAATTAGCTCTCGGACTGTTTTGTTTGTCTCTAATTAGATACTTTCAGATGGGACTGAAAAATAAGCAGCTCAAAGAATAACTAACCATCAGAAATTATCTACTACAATATGTAGCAACTGAAGTCTTTGAATCAGATGAATACACATGCTGTATATTCAAAAAAAAGGTTTGAGACTACAGGGCTAAATAAATTCAACCTAGTCTTATTGAATCCTTTTAGTATTACTCAATAAATATTTACTAAATCTGCCAGCAAAATCACAGAAGATGAAGCTTTGAATTATTGACCAGACAGAAAATCTCTGTACAGTTCATTTGAATATATTTACCTTATTAAAACAACAACAACAAAAACAAAAGAACAAAAAAACCCCAACAAAAACCACAAACCCCAAGAAACCAAAAAAAACACCAAAAAGACCCCCCATAAAACCCCCCCCAAACCCCACAAAACAAAACCCATAACATATGTAGTACCACTTTTTAAATAATGTTCTCCTTTTCATACTGTACCTGCATAAAATATTTAGAGTGCAATCGACTACACTGGGTCGTCCCTGGACAAAAATTTATAAGGCAGTTCATAAAAGGGGTTTCCAAAGAAATAACAGCATATTGTATGCATCTGTTATGGAGATGTGGCTTTCAAGTAGTTTCAAATATGTGGAAGAAGAAGGCACTCTTTCAGAACCTAATTTATCAGTAGATCTAAATGTCATCCTCTACTAGAAACACAGTATTTTGCAAACTTTTCTAACAATTAGAACTTTGAAATATGCAAATTTCTAAATCTGTGTGGAATGAACAGGTGCCATGTTTTCTTACTTACGTTTCTGGCTAGAAAACTCCTATCTTCTCCAATGAGAATTTGATGTAAATAAGAATAATTCAGCAGAACAGTTTCAGAAAGCTACAGACAGATATGGAAAACAACCACTGAAGTTAACAGCCAATTAGTTTTGTTTTCTTTTGTATGTGTTTTCAATAAAAGTATTATATTCTTAATACTTCTAATTAAGTCATTATTATTCGTAAACATAGGTTACATTATAATACTTGAGGTAAATTTGGGGTTAAACCATCTTCACAAAGAATGAGTCATTGACATGTGTAAGCAAAAAACCTACAAAATAGTTAAGGATGTGAAATCTGGTGCCTGGACTTGGAGCTATCAGTATATGAAGTTTGATATTGCACAGTCTCTTTTACACACACACACACAAAACCAAGAAGGAAGTAATTATGCAAGTGCTGATGACAGGCCAGGAGGAATTTAGCACTTCAGTCAAAAGATAGGATTAGATTTTATCCTAAGGGTAGGATTAGTGTGGGATCTCATGGTCAGTTAATAGGTTTCCTGTTAGATCTTCCCTAAGGCCTGTTTCTGCAGTCCTTAGAAAGGCAAAACACCCAAAGAAATCTGTGCACTTTTGCTTAGCAAAGAAGTTTTCAATGTCTTCTGTGAACTTCAAACTATTTAATACATATATGTAATAAATAAAGGGCTAAATGACAGTTACTAAAAAGAAAATTTACAATGAAGTTCTATGCCTTTAAGTAGCTGGGCCTAAATGACTAAGGCAATATAAAGATCACGCATCCATCTCATAATAGAAATAAATTAGCTAGTGTCAATTCTGCATTCTTTTCTGATTTCCATCTTGTTCAGCAAAGCATTGTAGGATCCGACCTTTAAAACCTTTTGTATTGTATTTCTTCACTAATAAATCTTTTGTAAGACTTTACTGGGTGCTACAATACTTTTCAATAATTTCCGTTAAATATGTTTCTTATTGGCATATCTGTAATCATTATAGGAAATACCAGCTTTGTATTAGAAAGTGAGGTGAGCATACCTCTTCATTTTTTTCATTTTTTTTGTGGACATGCTCAATATAAAAATAAACCCACATAATTTTCCTGGGAACGTACTATTTTTCAAATATGTTTTAGAATTTGTTAAATAAAAATCTTCCTGACAAACGAAACATGACTTTGACTAAAATAAAAAGAAAGCCATTCAATTGATCTAGTTTTCTATTAACCCTTTTTCAAAAGCCTCAAAATTTGAACGTATATCACCAATTTTGAAAAAAAACCCAACCCCAACAAAATCTGTCCGTAAACAAACGGTTGGTCTAGACTGTTAGAAACAGCTGAATGCTATTTTACAGAATGCCCTGCTTTATACTCTAGAGTTTAATTAATATACCAGAGTAATTAAGATTATAAAATAGACATTTTCATGCATGGTCATCTCATAATTGCAAGCTATAGCAATGGATTTTTTACCAATGCATTATGTTGTTTCGGCTTCAAATTAATTTCTATAATTAATAATTAAATAATCCTTTAACATTTGTTTTAATAGATCTTTAAAATGCCATACTCAAAAAAAAAAAAAAAACAACAACCAAAAAGCCAAGCAATGTTTTTTAATAGAATGTTTTTAAATGGATTATTGTCAAGTAGCGTGTATAATTAAAGAGCAGATCTATGGCAAAAATAATGCTTTTAATAGTTAATATATTGCTCATATTTATATTTGCATGCTCTGAAAAATTTAACTTCCAGAAATTTAATAATATCACCAGGAGCTACTTATGGGAGTAAAATTCTTTATATGTCTAAGCATTTGCAGGACCGAGCCTTCAATTTTTGATTGTTTGATCAAATGGGAAAAATATCTACTCAGTAGTCACTGGAGCTTTGAGATCATAAAACTGGTTCATGTGTTTCTGTCTGACACTTTGTACGTTATCCTTCAATGAACAGTAAAGAAAGAAAATATCAAAAAATACCTCAGAAATGCAGTGAGATACTTAACAGAATAATCCAAAGATTGTCTTTAGACTGATAATATTTGTATTTGCCATATTAAACACGGAGCATTAGAAATATTAGATAACATCAGATATACACAACTTTATAACTATAGACACATATATTTCTATGTATACTTTTCATTTTCATTTAAACAGCATCATAGGTGTTCATGATATCTATGTATGCTCATATATATGTATATAAGTCTCATGTACTTAACAGCACATTAGACCTAAATTATGCAGCAAAGTGCCACCATAATGTATGTGGCAATTTTAATGAGTTCTGTTACAATGTTAGTTTATTAAATGGTGTCAGATAGTTTTCATGGTTACTGGCATATTTTTGGGGAAAAAACAACAAACAAAACAAAGCAAAAAAAAAACAACCAAAAAAAATTCCAAACTTGGAATATGCAATGAAGACTCTTTTCATTCTGACAGAGAAAAACTGTTCCTGTGGTGCTTAGGCACTTCACAAGAGAAGAATTTTTTGCAATATGATGCCTCCTGTGGTGCAGTGAGGCGTGAAGCAATACAAGAGGTAGATGGAACTGAAGAGTGTCATATGAGGAAGCGCCACATCATAGGAAACATTCACAAGTGGAAGACAGCTGTTGTTATGAACTATTAAAGACATCGGCAGGGTGTTCATTTCTTTCAAGGTTTCAGAAGCCTGAGATGGCATTTCCTTCTATCTTCCTCTCCCTGCTGTCTGTCCTCCTCCCTCTCAAAGAAGGTTTGCTGCGTCAGGTACCTTTCATCATGGCATGCACTGAATCACGAGGGCTCTGCCGCTTGTTGCCCTCCCTTTTGCCCTCAGTTAAAGATTAGCTGGGACTGGGCATTATTGCACCAAAGAAAAGCTCTCATGCTTAAAAAAGCTGTTCAGGTAGGATTAAAGAGAGACGACAAGCAGACATGCTGAAAACCTACTGAGATGGCTGAAAGTTGGTATTGTTTGGAGGCAAATGCATTAATTATTGTATGCCTGGTGACATTAGAGATATCCTCAACTTAGTACAATTATAAACTACATGATTATTAAGTTGAGGCACAATGACCACTGGTTTTCAAGGATAGATTAGGGGATGGACATAACCAAGAGAAAACTGAATTAGCAGTTACGTTGACTGTTCTTATTAGACCAAGTGTTAGTCCTTAGTTATGTACACGTAACTCCTGTAACTTTAGTAACTTGTTTTACTTAAATCAAAATGTGATTATCCATGAGTATGTTTTAACTTCTGTATATATATACATATATATGTATACATATACACACACCTCCAAAAACCCCCATGTGTAAGTTTCCACACTGTTTTTTCTTATAGGATTGTAATAAAATAGTGGCCTAAACTTTTTATGCTAAAAACCCCTTGATGGCTGTAATGTTTAGGTTGTGTAATATACAAATGATTTGCATAATGATTTCCTGTGAAGATTTGTATGCCAGCTGTGGCCTTGATTTCCCCACGTCTTATACTGGTGAACTCCGTTGATGTTTGTGTCTGCTCCTGATTTAGACCAGACTAAGTGAAAGGGTGGGCAAAGGATGTGTCCAGAGTGCATTAGCCTGCTCCTTGAGGTTAGGCACTTCAGAATAGTGAAAAATACCTTTAAGTTAAATTTACATTCTGCATCTGGGAAACCTAATTGGGGCTATTGTCACTTATTTAGCATACAACGTGGTTCAAAAGCAACTGACACAGAGGTCACACACAGCAGACATAAAATTTCAAAGCATAATACAGTTCAGATTCTGAAGGGCTCTTTTTCAGTATAGCTACATATAATGTGGAATGGCCCCAAAACCCCAACAGCCATATAATAATAATACTATCAGGAGTAATATTTTCTCATAGATTTACCTCATTGAAGCAGATGTTAGTAATGAAACACCAGAGATGCTTCTTCATCATAATGTTTTCACTACTACAGATTTTTGAGAAAACAATATCTGCTTTATCATGCTGAGGGAATGCAAGTTTTTTAGTTTTTTAGTTGTAGTCAGATGTGAAGGGGTTTCTGAGCTTTTCGTTCTACAAGGGTCAGGTCTGTCTTTCAAGAAGAGCTTTTTGTTTTGCTTTGTTTTACTTTTTTTTAATGTAAATGCAGTTATTAAGATATTTTAGCACTGAATGCCAAAATTATTCCATGATGACCTGCATTTAAAGACAAAATATATGATCTCTAGCAAAGCAATATCCTGATAGTTGCTAATTAAGGATCTTTTATTCTCTGGAAGAATGCTCTAGATAACTATTTCAATAGCTTTGTTCTCTTGTCGTTATTACACAATGTTTCTATTGCTTTCACACATTTGTTGGTATCTGCCAAGCAGAACCAAATTTAGCCTGAAGCCTGGAGGAAGATAAAAGGAAAATGTATTAGGCATATGGATGATAATTTGGATGGAAAAAAAGAAGTGTTGGCAATTTTATGCTCATATTTTTGGTTACTCAACCTATATGCCAACTTTGGGTATACACATTACGCACATTTTCAGATGTCAAAGTTTACATCAGCAAACAAAAGTTGTATATGCAAAATTACACCCAGAGTTTTGTATCCACCTTTTAATATTACACATACAGCAGCTTATGTAGGAAAATTGACCCAACCAGCAGGAAACATTCAGGGCATTTGGAAAATGTGGTATTACAATTCTGATCATTATTAGAAAGTGTTAACAGTATGCTGAAAAATACTTCTCTACATATTTTCTGACATTAATAGAACATCAAGTCTTCACTGCATATTACATCTTTCTATGACAGTTTTGATGATTATAAAGCTTTCCATCTGTAACAGGAATTGCATATATGTTACAAAGTATTTCAAATTGTACCACCCCTACAAAATTTTCATTATCAGTACACTGGAAATTTTTCTTTACAGCTATCAAGTTATTTCCTTTATAAAAGCTGCTTTATTTATAGATTTTACTACCTCATTAGGCGTAATTAAGAAAGTAATTTTCTTCTCAACTCTACAGTTGATTGACATGTCATGTATAGCTTGAACTTCTGCTCTTCTATGTCAGTTGGGCCTGTTGCATTGCATGGATTAACAAATGCTGAATTGTTTTGAATAGAGGCTCTAAAAGAGTACCAGAAAAGATGTTCTTTCTCTCTTAGATGAATATAGCAGTTTGCTTTTTGCCCAGCTGTCCTAGAACATTCTTATTCACAGTCCCTTTTCAAGTAGCCATTGCAAAATGAAAAGAAAATATGATCTTATTAAAATTGCACACCTGCAATTGCCATAGTGAGTCAGGCTTTCCCAGTGTTCTAAGTAGCAGTACTGTAGGCAATGTATAGTTAGAAATCAAACTGCTCTGAAGTAAAAGTGGTTTGTGGATTCTTATTATACTCTGAAACTTTCATATCTGTGTACCATGAGCTGTATGGGTTTTTGTGATTACAGATTTTTATTCACTATATTTCATTGTAAATGAGAAGTTCACTTTATACTAATCACAGTGTAAATTCTTTGTTCAGATCAGTGTGATCTGCTCAGTCATAGATCCGGAATGACTTTATTTGAGCCTTTAGGAGGTAATTCACTTCATGTAGGGATGGTCTAAACTTAATGCATGAGTTCGCTTCCTTCTGTCTTTAAAACTAGAGTAGTTCAGTACATAAATCATATTAAGTAGAATAGACTGTTCTCAGTAGATTCATTCTACAAATAAAATTATTTTTTTTAATTGAACCTGAACATTTAACTTTAAACTAAAGGCATGAAGGGGTCTTAGATTTCTTTCAGAAGAAGAATAGTTAGTTTCATTTTTTAATTGTATTGCTTTTATTCAAATCACAGAATAGCACATAGATGTGAATATTAATAAAGACACTATTTTTGGAGAGTTCAGGACTGTAACAGCTCTGAATAACTCTAAGTACCACACAAAAAGTTCAAGGTGGGTCTTTTTCAGTAACAAAGCAGCTTCAGTAAATAGGAAGTCAATAAATAGGGAGTGATTTTTCTTTATAAGTTTTCAATTTTAAACCAAGAAAACACTTGTGAAAAACACAATCTGTTTTTCACCTAGTAGCCAGTATATTGGGGATTATTTTTGCCGTCTAAGAATCAAGTATATTAAAAACTGGGCTACAGAGCTATTCTTGTCTGGCATTGCATGCATTGAAAGTGGTCTGTTCTCGACAGAATAGTATCTCAAGGAATTGTCAGAGCTGCCATACGCACAGTAAAATGCTTCCCCTGATGTGTGAGATATATTAAACTTGTGAAGACCAGTGCTCCTTTGAATCTGTTGAAATAACTAGCTGTCAGTCACTATGGAGATTGGAGAAGAAAAAGCCCCCTGGTGATACAACTTGTCACATCTTTCTCCCACCTTTCTCCCACACTTGCACACACATGCGTGCACAAACATACCCACATTCCCTAAACAAAACAAAAAAATGGTGTGCTATTTCTGCTGTTTCATACAATCTAGTACTGTTTTTAAAATAACCAAAAAAAAAAAAATACCCCCAAAAGAACCACACCAGCTGCCCAAAAATACTACAATCCAGCTTTTTAAAAATTATTATTTATTTCTACAACTCTGGACACTGTCATGTGGAAGGACTGCTAAAACGATGAAATTATTAGGGAGAAAAAAGTCTGAATATTTTAAACTATATATAATATATATATATTCATCTTTCATGAATAGTAGCATGACTATCTCCACTATATAAGGAGCTATTTTGAAGTGTGTATAATAATCAGAAACATTTTGAATGAACTTTTGATTTTTCTGTTGATCATTCTGTTGATAAACACTGTAACAATGTGCCTTGGTGCTGCTATCATAATAGCATCAACTGATGTACATTTAAGCTACCTCATCCAAAATGACGTCTTAAAATATTTATGGTCTTGCTTGAGAAACTTCTGGGCAATAAGGGAACACTGTGAAACATTTAACTTTGATACGGCATGACTATTTCAGATAATTTCTTAGATCTAATTTCAGAATGCTGACATTTAACATGTTCCCCTGTGTAACTTGATGATCCATTTCCAGTACTATTGATGGTTTTACCTAAAAAAAACCCCACCCTTTAATCAGTGGCATCAGTTTACTTTCCAGAGCACTTAATTGTCTAATGTTCAAAGCACACATAAATCAAATAGTAATTTAAGAATTTAATTATGATAAAAGCTTTGGTAAATTGAGTAGCAAAGATGACTGGCTTCCCTGGTAGTCTTGATTTACAAAAAGAAAAAAAGGTAAATATAACAGACTCAAAGAAGTGGAAGTAGCAAGACAGTATGTCAGGAAGTCTTGAAATGTTAAACTACTGTGGGAGTAGAAATATCTCTGAAGTTACTGCACTGATTTTTAGCAGAAAAGAGGAAACAGAACTTTATCATTAAGAAAAAATATTCCAATTAAAACCACTCTGAAATACCAATATAATCATTGGTAATAGGGCACATTTTTATTAGTGTGTGGTCCACGGAGAAATGTACTTTGTTCTAACAACCTCAATATTTCATATATTCTAGTCATTTTGTGTTTGACAGTGGAAGTGGGATTATCAGAATCAGAAACATGTCATTATTTTCTAAACAGAGTAGAAAACATTGGAAAGATTTTTCTAGAGAAGAATATAGAATTGTTTTGAAGTAACTGGGAAGATTAATTTAGTTATATCTTATTAACCTCTAATTCTTATGATTTTATGATCAGTTCTTATGTAATCTTTTTCAGTGAAATGGAAATATGCCTGCTGAAGACTGTAGGATCCATTATTTTAGACTCAAATCAATAATTCATATATAATATTTACTGGTATTAAAGCATTGTATTTTAGGCTGAATTCTGTTTCTTCCGGTTATCTCAGAATCCTCCCATCCATGTCAGTCTTAGATATTATTTCCACTTGAAAAGTAGTCAAAAGTTGTGGGGGGTCCTTTTTTTATTGGTTTGTTTTGAGTTTCTTTAGTTTGTATTTTATTTTTGGGGTTTGGGGCTGTTTGTTTGTTTTTTAAACATTTTTATTATAGTTTAGTCACACAGACTGACTTCAAGCAACTTCTATAACTGTCTAAACGCAAGGCTTATTCTTTGGTAGCTATAAAGTAGAGAGCTGCTAGATTCTGTACTCTTCCAGGGAATTAATCTCAATCATTTTCCAATCTCCCTCTCTGAGGATGAATGCACAGTAGAGATGCCGGGTGAATCAATTAATGTTTGCCTCAGTAATGCGTGAAAATTTTAAAATATGGAATTATCCATCTAAAAGTGGGAGCTGAATTTCATTTCTGTCAGGTTGTCTGTGGGTCCTACTGTTTCACTGAATTTTTTAGCCTTCCCTTTCCTTACAAGTGTAGTTACCAGGAAATGGGCTTTTTGATGCAAGAAATACTCATGTCAAGAAAGAACCTTTTTCTTGAGAAGTATGGATATTGCAAAAAGGGTCTTTCTGAAATTACACTTTTCAAGAAAAGTGCTTTTTCGCACAAGCGGGATAGATACTAGAAAAGCATGTGAATATTCTTCAAATTTTATTAAAATAATTGAAGTTTCACTTATGTTTAATGCAGGCTTATATCAAATGTCATTGGTTTCCATTATGAATTTGATAGTCTTCCTTGATATAAGATTAGAAAGTGTTTGACTGATGCTTCCCATGGAAATTAGAAGCTATGGCACTGTGAAAGTTTTGGAAATAGTATTTGGATAGTAATTGAATACTTAGAAAAAGAAAAAGAAAAGTTTCTTAACACCATGTGTCAGCACTTGGGCTCTTTCACAAACTTTTAAATCTGGTCAAGGAGGAGAATGACACATGATATCTTTCTTTTTTCTTTCCTGCAGTGTCTAATATCATTACGTGAACAAGAGGATAGATCCCTAACTATCATGCTACTTCTGTCTGGCATGTGTGTGATATCAATCATCAGAAACAACAGCCATGCTGCCATAGGCTGCTAAAGCAGGGGAAGAGAAATTTAAATGGATAGCATCCTTCTTTTCTGACCAAACTTTCACAATTACCACATGTAATTGTGGTAATTCCATAGTTTCTCTATGGAATACTGCCTTTTGTTTGTAAGAATAGAGGGTTTCTCTTTCAAATGATCTTTTCCCAACTATTTCATGCATTACTTTCTGTCATGACTTGATTCATAATTTATTGATATCTGTATAAATCAGGAATAGCTGCTGTGAAGCACTGAGCCAGTTCTCTAGGAGAGAACAATTAGACTGTGTCTCTTGGTTCATCATGTCACAGTGAAATGATGAACCAATAGCAATTTCTATTATTAGAATCACTCCTATTATTCTAATAGATTTCTAATACTTACTTCTAGTAACTTCAATTACTATAATAATTCTTAAACCCATGTTTCTCACATTGTTCCCTAAAACACCTACTTTTTGATAAAACCTAGTGCTTCGATAATCTAAAAAACCCCCTCAACTCAGTTCACCTTTAAATATTTTCCCATAAGAGTACCACATGCAGAAACAAATACCTGTAGTGGTGAGATATATCAGAAAGTTGCTGATTTACATTGAAATGTTTTTAAAATAGTCAGTTTATGTGTCCTGAAAGGAAGTCTTATGGGTTTTTAAGAACTTTTTTCCCCCTTTTCAGAATAGAATAGAATAGAACAGAACTATTTTGGTTGAAAAGAACCAAAACTGACTCTCAAGTCCAACTTCCTGACCAATTCAAAGCTGATCAATTTAAATCATGTTATTAAGGACATTGTCCAAATGCCTTTTAAACACTGACAAGCTTGGGGCATCAACCACCTTTCTAGGAAGCCTGTGCCAATGTTTCATGAAACTCTTCCTAATGTCCAAAGTCTAATGTCAAGAAACAGCTCTAATGCCACATAGCTCTTAAAATAATTTATCTTGTTCGACTTAAATTCAAAGAAATCTTTTCTGTTTCATGAAGTCCAGTCATCGCTATGTGTTTCAAGCACACGTGACAGATCTTATTTTTTAATGCTATAATATGCTAAACTGCTGTTCATTTCCTAACATCCTGTTTGAGTTTACTCAAATCTTATATCAGCATGCTGACAAGCAAGCTCTTTATTTTCCTTCTCCCAATGTTATAAGTCTTTACTGTTTTCAAATTAAAATAGTGTAATATTCCTGTAATCATGATTTTATTTTCCCATAGGAAGATGAGGAAATGGGTAAACATCTAATGCCTAAGGTAAAGGGGGAGATTTTTTTTGTTGTTGTTACTATCATTTGGCTAAAAGCAAAAAATAAAGAACTAAGCCCTGAATTTAACAGCAGTGATAGTACTGAAATAGGTAGAATAAAAGAATGTCCATAAATAAGAAAGAACACATCTGGTAGAGTACAAATAAATGTTTTTATCTCTCACTGATAAGACCTTACGTATCAAACCAAAACAAAAATAGGGAACACTATGTAGAGGTCTGCTGACCTACCTACATTTGTATCATTAACATGAACCTAATATGTATTTACATCCTAAAAGAGCTAGCTTACCACAACAGCCTTATGTAAAATCTACATTAGGCTTGTGTGCTATAGTTAATGATGAGGTGTAACAATAAGACTTCTCCAGTCTGAAAAACTCCAGTTCTTTTAGGCTGTCCTTATAGGAGACAAGTGACATGAGATTGCTGAAACAGCTAAAAATTGTGAAGAAAGCCAAACCAGGAAAAACCAAGCCAAGCTTCCAAGAAAATGAAACTCTTATGGAAGAAAAACCAGATACTCACAGAAAATCTATGACATATCCACTCTGAGAAAGAAAAATGAGGTGTGCAAAGGCATTTAAGGTCTTCAGTATATTATACTCAAATGCTAATCAGTTAGTATAGTAAAATAGTTATTATTTTCCTGTTGTTCTTTTTTAAATCCATGTGATTTTCCTTATTAGATAATAATAATTACCTTCCAAACATCGAGGATAGATGCTTTAAACAATAAAATTTGAGTTTGTGATATAGAAAAATGAAAGAAAAATGAAAGAAAAAGGAAAGAAAAAGGAAAGAAAAATGAAAGAAAAATGTGGTTTTCTGTTTCAGCAGCAATCTATTTTGTCTTTACAACTGGATTTTCCACAGGCTGTATGTGGAAAAGTAAACAACACTTGCAAACTCAAAATTGAACATACTTCTAAATCATGTTTGCAGATGCAAATATTTTATCCAGAAGTCACCTGTAGAAAATACTAGTAAAATAAAAATAATACATGTAAATATGCCTAGCTTATATATTTTAGGCAAGTAAGACAAAGGCAATTGAAATGAGAGTGAATAGGCTGTAGAAATATTTAATTTATAGCTCTAGATGATAATATATAACCCATCTGGGAAGGCATTTGAATAATTCCACTGGGGAGAAAAAGAGTAATCTATATCAACCTTTCTTGGGGAAAAATGTAAAACAGAGGGATACATACCCATTTCATCCTCTGCTTCTGGGAAAAGGGGTCCTATGATGCCTTGTATTCATAAGATATGTAGAGTGGCAATCTGTCTCTTTATAGTTCAATCACACCTAGAGATTATCATAAATTCAGAAACATGAGCAAAAATGCAGGAAATTCTTTCCTCACTGTCTCCCAACTATCAGCACAACAGAAATGCATCTTCATCTCACTTGCACCTCAGAGCATAGATCACATCACCATTGTGTTGGGAGATGTATAAAGCAATTCCTGCCCTAGATAGCTTCAAGGATAAATCAAGAGATGGAGGACAGATAAGACACTAAAAAACCCAGAGAGGATCAGTAACTTCTATTTTAAAATTTACAAAATTTTTTTTTATTTATATGGCACTTTAAACGAGTGCACAGTATTAGGACCACCAACAATCACAGGTTTTAGAAACCTAAATGTAATTTAGGTGATGGTGCAATTCTAATACTAATGATATTGCTTGGGCTTCTTTCTGAAAAACAAATAAACAAACTAAACTCCTATATCCATTATTTATGTTTTCACACTAACAAATGCAAGCACAAAGGAGAAAGAAAGCATATCTTAAAGCTAACAATGCCATAACTCAGTAATCTTTAGTTAATCAGATCCAATCCTAGTTTACACAATTGTCCAATTTAGGTCTTGTTCAAGGAATTAAGACAGACGTTGGTCCTATGTGTAGAATTAACTTCACCCAATGAAAAGGGGCCTTTGAGAAGTAATTCTTTGCCTAATTGCTGCAGACATACTTTCTGTAAGTTTTAAATAAAGATTATGTTAGACCAGTGACAGACAGGTTGGAAAAGCTACCTGATACTTTCTTTTGCCTGTATTTATGTGATGAATACATATTAACACTTTGGTTAACAGCCACAGAAGGAAAAGTTTAGGAAAGAACTACTGTAATTTAGCAGAAAGAATTAAATAAACAAACAAAGAAATATAATTAATTAATTAATTAATTATAAGATAATTCTCCTATGAAATATTTCTTTCTGAGTCAGCTTGGCAAATTTAGTCTCAGTGTTTTCTATTTAAATCTGCAGTTTTGATCAGGATAAATTTTATCAATAGACCACCCTCCAAAGAAGATGCAGATACTTTCTCTCCAGATGTTAAGGCTCATTAAAATTGTCAGTTGTGTACAAATCCTTTTATTTAGATCATTTTATTAGCCTCTTGTTACCTTAGGCACACCAACACAAGGTCATGATTTAACGACACTTAATATCTTCACTCATTTTTTTAAAATATTTCTAACCTTTTATAAAAGGCGATGAAAATAGAAACTTGCAAATATAAAAAGAATATATTTTGTCTATAAAATATTTTTGTATATTTTTTTAAGTTTTCAAAAGTTATGTATCTGAGGTACATTTATCAATTTATCTTCTTAATATATATATATTAGACATTGAAGTAATGTCCCAAGTAGATTGTCAAGGATTGTAAATTGGTCATTTGGATTTTCAAAATCCTCAGCCCTTACAATTTGAGTTCTATATGATTCCATTAATATAGCCAAGTGGCATAGTATCACAGGAAAGAAAACTGTCATATATCCAGGTATGGAATTAAGACTTTCACATACAATTTAACACACTGAGTTAATACTGATGTTTTAAGATAACAGAGGAAAATGCCACTAATAAATCACCAGAGTTAAAGTGTGTAGCACCTATGGGTTCACGGGAACAAGCGTTTTTAGCTTGATATTAGCCATCTAAAAGTGAAGGTTCTTACCTTAGGCCAGTTTTTCACAGACAGTGTAAAAAGAAAATACTTCCACCAAATGTCCTTTTCCTACCCACTACAGTGTAGCAGAGTGGTGGAGATAAAACTCTCAGTCAGGCACGAGAAATATGGCTCTTTTTATGTGGATGATTATGATTACATCTTTTGCAAATAAAATATCTAAATACTGTTAATGCGGTATATATATATATAATACAATCAGGTTTCACTAGAAAAATACAGGTTTGCAGTCTTTGGCTTTATAGAATTCACAGTTACAAAGCAACAAATCACCTACCTGGCTACTTTAGGATTTTATCTTTGTGTGGGACCAAATCTTAGTGCTTTTACTCACACGTCCAAAAGTGAGTGTTCCCCATCTTTGGGCTGGGTGTACCCTGCAAGCATGTCTGCCAGGGCAGAGGGCAATCTGCTTAGATGGAAGCTGCCTGCAGCCTCTGGAGACCACTTTGCCTGGTTGGCCCAGTCTCCAGCAGCATTTTATACCTTTTTGCAGGCCAATGTGTACCAAAGTCAATTGATATCATCACAGCTCACCTATCTCTGAAATGCATTCAGGATGTGAGCATCCAGATAGTTCCTCCTGAAATTTCCACCTCATGTTCTTATCTTAGGAGAAATCACATCAGAGATGAACCCAAGGGAGAGGGTCTGTGGGGAGTGTGGAAGCGTGGGATGACCAGGCTATCTTTCATCCCCGTTGCAGACAGAGGGAGCTAAGAGAATGATAAGGACAAAATCAGTGGCCTTAGGTAGTTGAAGGTAAACATAATGAATTCCAAACACAAGAAATGCTGAGAAAAAGTATGAATTTCATCTTGTATATGGTTGGAACACAAAAGAAGTGGAAAAGGATTCAGTAAAAATTCTGCTGTTGATGTACAGTGGAAGAGTTAAAAATTAATGTTTTCCACTGTCCCATGGATTCCCAAGGGCTATGGGAACTGATTTTAAATTCTTGCTCAGCCTGTCTGATGATTTATTTAGTGCTTTCTTCCATGCCTCTGTAAGGGAAGGATGTACATGGATGCAAAACATCAGACTGGAGTTCGGGTAAAGTACAACACTAATGATATCCTACAAAAAAGGCAGTTTGGGGAATATTAATCCCATTTTCTGTTAATCTTCTAATGATTAACCCGTTAAAAAACCTATATCAGAGTCATCTTAGACTAGTATTCATTATTCATAAATCCATTTTTGGATGGTCCAATATCACTAGAGAGAAGAAAGCTCCTGGAAGCTTCAATTGTCCTGGAGAAGAAGCCACCCTCACAGACATGTACCTTTGTCACCTTCATATTCAGTGCAGAGTAAAAGCTCCTTCCTTCCAGGAGTTCAACAGAGATTCAGCTGGAGCCTCCTGTTTTTGCCAAACCATGTACTATAATAATACATAATTATAATAATACTAAAATGTTGATCTTGTTTTGTCAAACTACCAGTCTGCTTTGAGCAAGAAAGACTGTATAGTTCAGTGCATCTCAATTAGACATATATCCATCTGAAGGTCTTAGCCCTTCAGTATATGACCTTGACTCGGTTAAACAATCAAAGCCATGCTTACAAATGTGTCTATGATGTGTCTTGCTGAATCAGACACTGGCCTTGTAATACGCTGGGAACACACTGCTGCACAACTTGAGGCGCCCTCAGACATTTTTGTAATAAATAAGTTCTTGCTGCCTCAGCTGTTCTCTATTTATTTGCCATTGACTTGCTCCAAGGCAGCCCGTTGGGAATCAGAGGATGCAATATGTAACACAGAACCAGACAAGAAACATTTTTTCTATTTTGTGACCACTGTGAAACAAAATTAGCTATTTTTCCATCCTGTGTCTTCCACAAAGTGAAAAAAAATGCATAATGTTGTTTCAGTGTTGTCATTATTATATATGATAAGACCCCAAAAGTGATTAAAAAACATCTCATACTTCCAGAAGTAACATTGTACGATAGTTTTGTATGAATTTGTCTCTGTTTCTTCAGCTTTGATTGCAGAAACGATCCTTAAGCTTTTATCAACGACAGAATCTGGGGAATGTGTTAAATTGACAGCTCAAAACCAATGTCGAAACACTTTGAAGTCAAAAATTAACCAAAACCCTACAACAGAGTACTGCATTATTTTCCATCACACAAGAAGTGAGAGCTACAGAAAATGTAGAGTCATGGACTTTCCCAGACAAAAAATGTAAAGTCACATTAAGCTGTCCTGAGTTTGCAGAAGACTACATTTGGTTTAATTTCATTTTAGGCTTATGAACTGTAATAAATCTGAATAGCAAAGAAACAGACTGACATATTGTTTACATGTGCAAACTTTCATTTTGCAAACTGACCTAAAAGCATCCCTTTGAACTCTACAGTCAATAGAATTATGATCTAATTCCGTATCTCATTTTGATCAGTCTTTTCCCATAAAATATTTTTTTACAAATCTTTACTTCTCATACTGATTTTTTTCCTGGACAATATAAAGCATTTACTATTAATCTAGAGGACACAATGGTTAAAATTCTAAGTAAAAACATAGAATACAAATAAATTAGTATTCAAAGCAAAAGCTTATAAAGTGCAATTAACTGCCTTGCACAGAAGTCTCAAACAATGCTAACAACCACCCCTTAGTAACACTTTGTCAGTATTACTGTTGAACATTTGCACATTTCCACCATCTTCTTTGAGCATGCCTATGACACCAGCAGTTTGTACTTTGTCTGTAGTGACTTCTCTGAAATGTCAGCAGACTTCTTTGGCTATGAACATGACTTTTCTATGTGGTTTTGGATTTTTTTTTAAGTTTTAGATTATTAGACAGAAGTATTTCTAAATAAGAGCTCACCATTTCAGTGTCAATGCAATTTTCAGAGAATACATTAGAGCTGTTCTTTAACTCACCTCATTTCAATCATCAGAAAGCCATCCAATTAAAGTTAGTAATTTTTGGTTCATTGGTAGTCAGTAGTGAGAGGCAGATATTAAATGGTCCTTTAAAAAGAACTTTGATGTGGATTGAGCCTGCCTAGATGCAGGGTGCCAACAAAGCTACCCAATCACTCACATCCTCAGCTGAATGTGAGAAAATACAATGGACATCTCATGGGTGAAGATAATGACAGGGAGATTATTCACCAATTATCATTATATGCAAAACCAACCTGACTTAGGGAAATTATTTTTACTGTAAATTAATAACATTATTCTCCTGTTTGGGGTCTCTATGGACTGAATCTTCTTTCGGGGCACATCAACCTGCTCATGGGGTCCCCATGAGCTGCAGTGTGGAAATCTGTCTCACCATGGCAATTTCCAAGGATTACAGCGCAATCTTGGCTCTTCCCCTGGGGCACCTCCTCCAATTTTTTCTCTGGCCTGGGTGCCTGCAGGGTTGTTTCTCTCATATTTCCTCACTCCTCTCTTCTGGCTTCTGTTGCACAGCAGGTTTTACCCTTTCTTAAATATGTTGTCATAGAAATGCCACAAAATGTCACCGATGAGCTCAGCTTTGTTCAGTGGTGGGTCCATCTTGGAGTCATCTGAAAGTGCCTCTGTCTCCGTCTGACATGGGAACAACTACTGGTGTCATCTCACAGACGCCACGTCTGCAACACCCTGAATTCTTTTGCTTAGCATTGGAAAAATTGCCATATCCTTTAATATGTTGAAACAACAACCAGATATTTACAGTACTGCTAGATTTTTTTTTTAGTGACGATTCAATTTTTCCCTTAATTTTCATTAAAACAAATTCCACTTGCAAACACCAAAACATGAACCTGACCAAAATGTTACATAGTTACATATCAAAGGGTTAAAAGGGTATCATCAGGTTTTAACCTTATTTTAAAGTTTCACTTCAAGTCATTATTCTTCATGACTCCATAACAGCACTACAAAACTCAGAGGGAGCTGGCTACCAGCTTACTGTCAACTACAGCCATATTTTATCAGCAAAGCAGCTCACAGCGGTCAGGATACTCTCTGCATTTAGACCACTTTTTGGCTTGCTTGTTTTCAACTGATTTACTGAATGAGTTATCCCAATTCTCTTTGGAAAGCATTATCTTTTAATGTTTTAATTTAATATTATTCAAATACTGAAGCAAATGGATATGCTAATTTAACATACAAAAGCACTTAATCTCTCTGAATAATTACTATTGTGTTTTCCTGTACATTAAATATCCCACTAAGAGATTTTACAAAGGAGTTAAATGCGCATTATTCAATCCGGTAGCTAACTATTTGTTTGGAAGCTAAAAGGACCTCAGCTACAACTCTAAACCACTTTCCGCCAATTACACAAACAAGAGGTAATTTTTTGTTCCCTCCAAGTGTTCGTTCCAGGCTGGAGAAGTGAATAATGAAGTTAGTAATTTCTGTGTTTTAAAAAGAGATGCATTAAAAGAGATTTTTGCAAAGGTCTGAGAGGGACCAATATATATATGCCTCAACATATGTCACAAATGAAGTGAAGAAAAAAAATGCCTGCCAAAAATGCCCGCCAAAAATGAACCCGCGAAGCTGAGTAGGGGGAGGAGTTTGGGGACACATATAAAAGCAACTGGCTGCGGCACCAGGGGGTTCTTGGGTCTTTGTCTTTGGGTCTGTGTCTTTGTCTTGGTCTTTTGCTTTGGATCACTTGGAGGGTCAGCTTGGCCCCTTCTGCTCCCGCCTTTGCACCCTCCTCCCTGTGGTTCTGCTTCCCCTCCCGTGCCTGCTTCGCCCTGCTGTGCCAATTCCATGTACTGCCTCATGCTCTGCAGCTGCTGCCTGCACACAGCCTTCTGCCCACACCCCGTGTTCCAGCCACCGCTTGCAGCCTGCAGCCGCTTCCCGCAGCCAGAGCCTCGTCGGAGCCACGCCGCCGCCGCCACTTGGAAAATCGCGCCCAACCCGCCACGGAAGCCACGCAAACGCACCGCGCAGTTCGCGACACGCACGCTCTGTCTGCCAAACACACAGCCGGGGTTCTGTGGTAACGCTGTCCCCTGTCTCCTGGTTCTCCTTCTTTTCTCTCTCTACTCCTTTTTCTTGGTGTTTTTTTTTTTTTTCCCTCCCCCTCCCTTTTTTAAGAACACTTAGTTGGTTTTCTTTTGTTTGTTTGTTTGCCTTTGGGTTTGCCTCTTTCATTTAATTTCAATAAATGGTTCTCAGATATAATATTGCCGGATTCGGGCTTGGTTTTTCGTCAGAGAAATCTATCAAAAGAACCCTTCCTGGTTTTCCCCTTTTATAGTGGAACGGGACAAGGTCCAAACTACTGTTTTTAATATGTTGATTAAAAAAAGGGAAAGTATTTTTCATGGGAGAAAATTGGCTAGCTAAGTTCTCTGTTATATGGCTATATAAATATACATTGTTCAATAGTCCTGCAAAGTACAAAAGACTCTTTTAAGGACCGTAATGTCCACATAACCAGTAAAATATTGTTTACACATTATTTTCATAACAGAGGCTTTCAGCAAAGAACTTATACTGATCAAAGCCAGACATCATTTCTAGGTAAATTCTTAAAATAAAATTTTAAAAATGTACTATAGTTTAACTTAACTTATTAATTGACTCACTTGGAAAAAGAGATGGAAGAGATACTTGATACATCACCCATGGATACACTCGACATATATCATCAAAGATACTGAAACTATTTATCAGTTTGTTATAAAAATGCAAATAGTGATGCCGAGTAATTTTATTTAATTTGAAGTATACACTTAATTTTATCTGAACAGGAAGGAAAGAATATGAAAGTTGTAAAGATGAACAATCTTTGTATTTATAAGAACAACAATCAATATTACAAAAATCATATAAATTTTCAGCATAATTAATTACATCAGAAAACAGGATGATTTTCCTTTACAAAAACTTAAGTATACCTAGGAGAGAGTCCAAACAGATTGAAAAGGCTAAATCTAATTCAATCTTTCTGAGCCATGAGAGTTTTTGGCAGCGTACTAGAGGGATTCATATTTGGACCTCTGCCATTTCTTCATATAAACTATTAAACAAGTGATATTTGAAGACAAAATATTCTAAAAGTAAAATGATTTTGAATTTGAAGCTAAAAGAAAAAGGGAAAGATGATTCTAAAGGTTGAAATCTACAGGCATGCTCGAAATTTTAGCAAAATACTCTGAGCAGTAACTTTCATGTCTTATTCATTGTCTTAAAGATTCTGCAACTTTGATGTTAAATTAATATGGTAAAATAATCTTCTGAATATATTGCTGATATACAGGAAAAGCAAACTCTGTATCTGAAAAGGGCCCTACGTGAGTTCAGTAGCCGATTTCTTGGACGGGATAAAAGTGAGGATTGGCATAAAAAGCAAAGAAAATCCCAGGCCCTAGTAAAGCACATATTTTCAGAGTCTTATTTCCTTTTAACTATAGAAATCAATTTTCTTAATAGAATTTTGAATTAAATTGTCCGTGGATTCCTGCCACCTAATTTTAATTACCTTGTTGAGGAGTCTAACTTAGAAACACTTAAAAAAGTACAAGCTTTCTAACTCATGCGTCTACTTTGGATTTGTCAGATGGTCTAATTTGACCACCAGTGTGTGTTAGATTACTGTAGCAGAGTGCTGACAGAACACGCAAAGACATGTGTGTTTGGCTTCCAGAAGCTGCAGAATCTGCTTCTGCACAGAAAATCAGAGGTCAGATCAACTACAATGCTATTGTTCTAAATAGTATTTAACAATTTAAAGCTAAATTTTCACCTAGATTTTCAAACAGGGATGCATATTGCTGGTCATAAACTAGTACTGGAAGTGCTTTTGGAAGGTGATGGAAGTAAGCAAACCTTAAAAGCCAGATTCAATAAAACATTTGGTGTGAGAATCTCCTCTACAAACTTAAGAAATGCACAATGTCAATATGATAGTTATTCAAGCTCCTTTATGAGCAATGGAAGGAAAGTGACTTTTAAAGGGCACAAGTGATTTGATTTCAGTTACCTACAGTAGGATGAGACTGATCACGCTCCAAAACAGCCTCTTCTTTCTACCAACTAAATTAAAAGAAGAAAGGGATGTTTAACTGATTCATTCTGGATAAGATTTCTACAGTGACTAGATTAAATTTCATAAACATGTATCTTTAAGAGTATTTGAGATGATCTTGGGTACCTGAGACTGGCTACTCAAGCAGGATAAACCACAGGATTTCTGCGCCTATGAACTACCCACTGCAAAACAAACAATATGTTCAAAGGCATCTTAAATGGCACTAAACATCTGATGAGTTTAAGCAAGTTAATTTAGCCTTTGAAAACAGTTTCAAAGACAAAAATGAAAAGAGTGAGTTAAATAAAGGGATGACATCATAACAGAAGAGAAAACATCATAAATGTTTTGCATGCTACATTTTTATGTGATAAAGAGTCAGAAGGCAAATGTCACATTCCTTAAATCACCAAGAGATGAACACCTCCTGAGAACATTCCATAAAAACAAACATTAAACCAAACCGCTAGAGCTGCTACTCCTCCATCATGGAATGGTTGGGTAAGGGGACTTAGAGCCATAAAAGACATGAGTCTCAATTGCCCCCTTGTTTTGTTCGTGGTTTTTTTTGGAATTGGTGGTGGTGATGATGGGATTTGTGTGTGTGCATGTGTTTTTCTTGTACTGGTGATTCTGGGAATTTAAACATTAATAGTCTGGATAGTCATTTAAATTATTCTGTGCTCAGCTAAGGGCAAATAAAAGGTGCAATTCCGTTGGCAATTTAGGTTGCTTAAGTGCTTTCTTTCTGTAACTGCAAGGGCACGAGTCATTACAATCCCTCTGGCAGGAACATGACACAGCTTCACCACAGGAGCTGTGTCTGACTTCTGTATGAGCTGTAGGGCTGCTCTACACAAGGCATAATCAAAGATTAAATCAGTTTCACAAGAACTCAGATTAAAAGTGTGCATGAGAGTGACAAATTAAAGTGATTAGTCTTTCAAAGAAGCTTAAAAATTTCTACCTTTGAAAAAATAAATTTACTGTAATGTTAAGTATTAAAAAAGTTCTAAAAAACATATGCTAGAGAACATTCTTGCTTTATCAGAAAGACAGAACTAAAATTGTACCACTTTTCATGCTTTGAGTTCTATAACTATTGAGCTGAATTTAAACAGTAAAATACATGTGAGGGGCTGATTATAGTGCATGTATTGCTGTGATATCTGCACAGATAAGTGATTATTATTATTAGTGTTATATAAAGAGAGTACAGAAATTTGTAAGTAAAATCAAAACTGAAAAAGAAAAGTAGTTCTGGCATCTTAAAATCATATTCCTTGTTCTGCGAAGCTGCTGTTTATAGCATTTTTAATTTCACATAATCTTTTAAAAGAATTCAGGATTAGACAGATCTATATTTCACCTTAGTTTTGACATTTTAAACGTACATGTCATCATATCTTGATATTATCAAGTATTGCTATGCTAGAAAGGTCTCAACAAAAATAAGGATAGAAGCATATATATTTTAACAGTAAGGTCTCAAAGAGAGTATGTCCCTAACTAACCAAACACCAGAATCAGCTTGAATTAAAGTTTAGTAGAATTGTGTTCTAGATTTTATTTGGGTCTTTGCCAGTCTCCTCCAAAATATTTCCACTATTTTACAAGTTTTGATTGAATCAGTTATGTCACCAGAATTACTCACATATATTTACTCAGTCACTGAGTGGTGGATAAACATGAGAAACATCGCATAAGTCCTTTCAACTAAATTTTTTTGATTCTGGTTCCGAATTTCATATCAACACATAACAACACCTGGTGGACAGAATGCCACACAGAGGGACCTGGGCAAGCTCAAGAAGTGGGCACGTGGGGGTTAACAAGACCAAGAGCAAGGTGCTGCATCTGGGTCAGGGCAATCCCCAAGACCAACACAGGCTGGGGAATGAACAGATCAAGAACAGCCCTGATGAGAGGGACTTGGGGGTGCTGGTGGATGAGAGGCTGGACATGACCCAGCAAACCAGCTGTGTTCTGGGCTACATTAAAAGCAGCATAGCCAGCAGGGCAAGAAAGGGGATTCTGGCCCTCTACTCAGCTCTGGTGAGACCCCACCTGGAGTCTCACTGTCCAGCTGCAGAGTGGAGTGATGGAGAGGCCTCGGTGGTGTTTGTCTGGCATTTGTCTGGCATTGGTGCTTGCAAAGTCACAGATATTACAAAAAGTTGTTAAGAAAAGGGTAGTACAAGGACAGTTTGACCTGATGAAGTTTTAATCCATGTCAGGTGAACTTTCTCTGAAAGTAGTTTTACAGAAGTGGCTTTTCTATAACGTCTCTAATGTTTAACTCCAAGAATGGGCAAAAACAATTTCCTTGACTGGACTTCCTTATCTCCCATCTTATCAGCATAGTACAGCTCACATGCAGATTGAAACGGCTTTACTGTCTTCACTGCCCACAGGCTGACACACAAACACAAACAGGTCCAACAGCCTTATCCTATTCCCCTTTCTGGCTCATCAAGACGAAGGTCCATTAGCGCAAAATATATCAATATGTGCAATGTGGATTTTGGCTGCCCCCAAAAGCCATCTCTTCCCCAGGCAGAACAAACCCATCTCAAACTCTCCTCACAAAGTGCTCCAGCCCTGACCACCCTTGTGGCCCTTGTGGCCTCCTCTGGAGCTGCCCAGTTTATCAATCTCTTTCCTGTACTGTAAACCCTAGAACAGGATATAGATGCAGTCTAATGAGTGCTGAGTAGAAGGGGAGGATCACTGATCAAATGGCTGTGCTCCTGTTAATACACTACCAGATGCTGCTAGCTTTCACTCCTTCCAGGACACACAGCTGACCTTCTTTGAGCCTGTTGTCCCCAGGAGCCCCCAAGTACTTTAATGCAGAGCCGAGTCCCAGACATCAAGTTCCCAGTTTGAAAACTGGAGATCTTTTGTCCACTTGCCTTTATTCTTGTTGATTTTCACAATGTTCCCAGGGCCCTTTTCTTTGTGTGCTTCCCTCTGGACAGCAGTCCTGTATCAGCTGCACTTCCAGGCTGTCATCAATCACAAATCTGATGGCGGTGCTTCCTGTCTTCTCCTCCAACCTCTTCATAAACAGGAAATAAAGAGGGTATGTGCCAATATGGCTTACCAAGGAACTCCAATTGTAACCAGCCCCCAGTAACCTCTATCCTTGGAACTTGATGATACAGGCAGTTTTTTACTCATATGGTAGTCTATCCATCTGGATGACATAAACTGGATGCAAGGATGCTATGGGAGCCCGTGACAAAAGCCTTCAGAAATTTAAGGTAGAAAAATTCTGCTGCTCTTCCCTCATGCAAAGATCTAATAACTTCATCACAGAAGGCAATTCGGCACGTTGTGCATGATAATAAATCATGATGGCCATTCCAAATCACCTTATTCTCTTTCACGTATTGTAAAATGGCTTCCACAAACTGACTCTAATACATTAATATGATTCTGAATGACATCTGGAAGATAAAATTGCAATTCCTTAATTCCACACAGGACATAGGAAAGAACCTTTGTGTTATGCTGGGAAAACAGAATTCTGAAATTCTGAAAAAAAGAGATAAAAGAACATTCTGCTAGATTAACTAAGCATAGTTAACAAAAAAGTACTAAAATCAGATTGTAAAGGAGTCAGAGTCAGATTAAAGTAAGTTTTACCAAGTCTGAGCCTGTTTTAATAACAGGAGCAGTGTGAGTAAGCTATATATATGCAACTTAAGCATTTTAGGTAAATAGAGAACACTAGACTAAAGCATTATTTAAAAGCATTATAACATTCTTAAAAGAAGCAGAGACAATCTTTATTGAGTGTGAGTTCATAATGCATTTCATTTTATATGCAAAGAACTAGTAATGCAGGGTTTAACTTCGCATGATCACACCTGTAAACATCTGTGATCCGAAAAAGATAAAAAATGGGCCTAGCAGAATTTGGAAGCTGCATTTCCACCATAACATTGGGAATACATTTAATTAGCAAAAGACATGTGCTGATTTAAAACAGCAGTGCCATATTAAGAAGCTGACATTCAAAAGACCTTTAGCCATATAAAAATTTAATACAGAGCAGATGAAGACAGGGCTTCTTCCTGTAGGTAGTTGAGATTGCTGACTGTAATACATTGCGCTGGATTTATGTTTTAGGAAATAGAAATGTTAACATAAATTTAAGAAGAAAAATGACTGAAAACAGTCTCTTTCACTGATTTAAATGATATCATACACCTTTCAGTGAACAAAGACTGCCCTCAAAAAGTGATGACTGGCTAGCACAGCATGGTGATCAGTCAGGGAAAGAGACTGACAAATCTTTTTTCATGTAACACTTGAGTACTAACTTAACATAACATGAGCTGATGCATAACATAGCAAATTGCTTCTAACTCAGTGATGTATAGGTACCAGATCTGAGAAAAAAATGTATCATTTCCATGTATTCACATCCTGACTGGCTCACCAAATTCCCACAGAAATTTAGGAGAAGCAGCTGAGGAAGCCTTTCCTTTTGACGTAGCAGAAAACAAGGGCACAGGTAGCCTGATGTCCCAGCTACTTGAGTTTTCTTACCTATTTGTTCCATTGTGTTAGAAGTTTTCCCAATTTATCGTTCTTCTGTATAAAATAAATGCCAAATAAATCACATTCTTGTTTACTTGTATTTACTGTAACAGTTTTAGTTCTCTAAATCTTTTCTACTCCTTAGCAAAATATTGTTTATTTAAAGTACAGCAGCATAAGTAACGTATATTGATAACAGCGTGAACCAGAATTAATGTTGTACACAATGCAACAGGGTGGAAACAACTCTTTCCACAAAAGAATAGTTAAAGAAGTGAAGAAATGTAGAGTCTGCTTTACTGCTCTGGCAAGTCTCTAGATTCTTATAAATTGCAGAAATATACTTGACAAGTCACCTTGCCAAAATGATTCCTGTAATTGGTAATGAGAAGCATTGTTTTCTGTTTATCTGGACTCCATTCCAGGGCTTCTGCTCCTTTTTAACTACTGTGTGAATGTGCTTTGGATATACTCCTTTCTGATTCCCATAACAAAATAGATTTAAAGGAAATTTTCTTAATGCATTTTTGCAAGCTTTCTCTAGTGCAGTTAATATTCTGATATTTTTTGTTTTCAACTTCTTATTTTCCTGAAAGACACGTTTATTTTTTCTGAACGTATTCACTCCACTCTCACTCTAGATTTTAGTTGCTAGTAAAATCATAAAATTTCATTTTCTTGGCAGATATAAGGTTGAATTCAAAATTCCTGTGTTTTCATGGATTTTTCCTACTTTTCTAAGAACTTCTCTATTTTTATTCAATTTTTAATATCAACACAAACATTTTTTTTTGTTTTTTTGTTTTTTTTAAGATCTACTGTATTTACTAATTTTGTGTCTTCAATAGCTGCTTGTGATGTCACTGGTGACAAAGTAGCTGATTAGATACTAATGAATGCCTGGCATTTGCAGGTGTTTGAGACGTCAGCTGAGTAGTTATCAGGGCAGGAGCTGGAAACAGTCTTCTTCAGCTTTTTCTGGTGTCATAGTTGCTGAGTAAGTGATAGGATAGCAGCAAGCCACTGTCATTTTCATTGGTAGCCCAATGTAGCACTGCCTAGTTCATTGGAAAGAGATGCCTTAAAAAAACCCTAAAAACCAAAACAGTAGGACTACAGCTATTTGCTTAGACTTTGCTAAAATGGATCTTCCCTAGAAAATTTTCAAAGACAGCTGCCCTCTACCCTTTGGTCCTATCTGAAACTTCTTCAGCTGGGGAAAAAGGAAACCTAAAATTGTACTGTTTTTAGCACCAGTAGGAAAGTAAACTCCAAATAAGCCACACCTCTTCCTCCCCCCCTTACGGTAAGGGAGGGACCCAAAGCAGGGACTATGGGCTGCGATAGCAATTTACTAAGAGTGCAAAACCCCACCCCAGGGATGACTTGAGTGGTATAGAATGACAACCCAGTCACATGCACAGAGCACTAAACTTCGTCTCCCTCTCTGCAACCAGGAGAAAAATTTAAAAATAAGTTCAGTGCCTCAGTTCAATACATTGGATCCCATCCTTTGCCCCTATATGTTTTAGTGAAAGTACGACTAATTCTATTAAAGATTTTTTTAAAGTTTCTTTGATTTTTCCTATTAATTTATTACAAACTTTCAAAATTTTTGGATATTCTTTCCAAATAGAAGAATTTGGCTCAACATGGCAAGCAGCAGTCTCAAAAAAAATTATCTGCACTGATTAGGAGTACAACTACTCTGCAGCTTAATGTAACTGAAGTACACAGTTAACCTGGACATTTTATGGCTGAATGCAAATATTCACAGAAGATGACAAGTTAAAGCCATCCTAAAAACCTACTCCTTCATGAATGATCTTGCATCAGGCTCATGTTTCTGTTTAACTTATTTTTGGGGTAAAATTTATTTAAGACAGAGTTTCTGATGCTGTTAAGCTCTAAAAAGACAAAGAATGCATTTACTCATCCTAACAGAATAGTGAAAAGGCATGACTTACGTTGTAGTAGCAGCTATCAAGACTTCTCATTCATACAGTGTCGTCCTTGTGTTAAGCCAAAAAAACCATTCCTAGAAGTCTCTGTAAAGTAACTTCTAACCCTCATTATGAATGATACACTAATACCTAGAGAAGTTAATTGCTTTGCCTCAGGATATACACTCAGTAGTACAAGTAACACTGATTGAGTTTTCACTGCACAGCTATACTAAGCTGCCATCTTTCTTTCCCGACAGAAAGACTCTCTCTGAACATAGTTCCATCTTACCTGTAGTTTGAATTTTCAGGATAGCTCAAAATGATCGACAGGTACTATAGCTACATCCACATTACTATATGAAAGAATAACAAGAAGCTCTGGAACTTGACTGCCCACTCAGCTTAATTGGGCTTCTCCAGCTTAACCATTCCAACATAAATCGTATGCAGTATGGATGTCAACAGGTCCACTTGACCTTGAAGCCTTTTTTTCCACTGAGAGGTTTAGTCACAGCTTCTGAATTCAAATTAGGTTCTAGCAAATTCAGTATTAAAAATTTCATTGATACTACGTCAGCACTGTCAAGAGTTTGCATGATATTGCTGTTAAAAGCTGTATCCAAATGGAACAAAATTTTTTGCAATGTGTTCCTGGTTTACATTATAGCAGTCCTTTTTGTGCTGTCAGGATTTCTCTTCCGTGAGTACCATGTTGTGTGTTAGCGTAACTAGAAGCTAGTGTGCATTGCTCTTGCTCAAGCATGGATTTGGGATACATCCCATCATGAGGAAGCCTGGAACTTGTTCTTGGTGTACCACTTCTGACATATTCTAATCGTATTATTTTAGAAAAGTAATGGAATAAGCAGAGGGGTCATTTATCTAAAAAATGTGCCTGACAGTTTCAATAAATGCAGCTAATTTTTTTTGAGTGCCTATACTGCAATTATCTCTCACAATAAGATTAATTTATGGGAATTAGTGTTAGTGTTATATGTGGGACTACTATTGTCAGTTTAGGAATCCAAGGCTTAAGACTTCTACTGTCACTATGGACCGTAAGACTCTCAATTACTCTCACAGTTGCTGTTTTTCCTTCTTCTACAACCTGAAGCAGGTCTGGACCCGAAGCAGCATCTCGGCTACAGATCTATGCTGTAGTGTGCCACATCAATCTCTGTTTCACTGCTTCACAGCCAAAGGACCTTCAAAGTCAGCATAGTTAAGCCAGAAAACAGTGTGTTGAGAAAGAAGTTTAATCTAACTTCTGAAGTACAAAGTGACAATTTTTTTCAGAAGAAAAAAAAATTAAAATCAGTGGAATAAACCAGAAAGAATTCTCAGATAACATACACCTGTTTGGAATCTTATTAGAGGAAAACCAGATGATAAAGAACAAATAGGCTGAATGAGTAGTAATTTCTGAGAATTGTTGGATCCTGAAAAAAAATGTTTTTGAATCTTTCCATAGGATTGTTCTTGCACAAATGCTTTTAATTTGCATTGTAAAAAAGTAAATAGAACACTTGTACTGAAGACAAGACAGGTGAGTCTGAACTCACAGCCAGTGATTTCAGTATTAGATTAAACTTATTCAAGAGGGGGGAAAGTGGAGGATTTTCAAGCAAGAAGTTATACTAATTCGATATCTTCCTAAACCCAGCTAGTAATTTGTTGTTAAACTAAAGCACATAAGAAAGATATCCATTACTATTTTAAAGACTATAAATTGTGGGGAAATTCCCATGCAATAATTGCTTTCACTAGTAAAGGTTTATGTTTTATTTCTAGTAAAAGCTCTGCTTATTTCAGCTGCAGGCCATTAGATTTTATAATGCTTTCCCTGCTAATTAAAAAAGATCCTTCCACCTTCAACAGGAACCTCCTAGTACAAAGGTCTATCCTATCTACTATAAATAGGTCCTCTATCTATTCTATATATAGTGCACATTATATATTTTTTTCAATCTTAATTTTGATAAGTAGATAATGCTCCTATTTTTGGCCCTCTCAACCCTGCTTAATTTTTTACATCTTTCTTAAAATATGGACATACAGTACTCAAATAATGACTTAATCAATGGTGTATACCATTTCACTGCTTAGTATTTCTCCTTTTAATAGGAAAATGACATATCTGATAATTTTGCTACGGGAGGCTCATTGTAGGCTGATATTAATCTAGTGAAGAACAACAATTCAACAATCCTAGTTAGACAAAGTCTGACTGGATTATTTATTTTCCAGGATGCCTATCCACTCTTCACAAATGCATATAGATTTTTTTTCAGATAATGTAAGACATAAATTATACTTTTCATCTCTTCACATCTCCAAGTAACTGAAAAAAAAATAAGCTTATGCAACAGAAATCACAGCTGCTTTTCACATGTGTAACTAAAATTGATAGATATATATATAAAAAGCATAAATCATTTTCTAGTTTGTCGGGTTACAAAGAAAATGTCCCTATGAGTAAATTACTCAGTAATTGTCTAATCTGGGATTTTTATACAGCTGGTACTGGCAAGAGGTGGGAGACAAACTGAGAAAACCGCCAATTAGTATTCCGGTTTTATGTAATGATATGTCAAAATTTAACCATAAGAGGGAAGTTAATCACACTCCTCCTGAGACTTTATAAGCAGACAGACATTTTGCTTTTTGAACCTGCTCTGCAAGTCAGCAGCAGAGACAATGTCCTAAAAGAACACTTCCTTTTCATGGCAGACCAGGGCTTCAGCATATTACAGCATGGTTATCCCTGCACTAAATCCCAGGAAAAAAAGAGGTTTACTATTGCCAGTACTTTCTTTCTCTTCTAAGTAAGTGGAACGAGAACAAGAACTTATCCTTTTTGTTTTCTTGCACAGTTTGAAATGAATTTCCTCTGATCATGTAATCATGGTATCCACATTTGCATTTTATCTTTTGATCTAACCAGAATTCTTTTGCAGCATTTTATACAGCAAGACTTATTTGGAGATTCTAAACACTTCATGTTGTGTAGCAAAACAGGTATTTAGTTTCTAAAGATATTATTTGACATCTTCAAAGTGTAATATCCATTCTCTTGGAATCTGAGATACTCTAATACACAAGATAGTTGGATAAGAAATTTTCAAGATTGGTAGGTTGATCTCAGCTGGCTGTCAGATCCCTGAACCAGTTTCCTGGTTTCATCTGGGACAGAGTTAATTCTCTTCTTAGTAGCTGGTACAGTGCTGTGGTTTTTGGATTTAGTATGAGAACAATGTTGATAACACCCTGCTAGTTTTGGCTGTTGCTAAGCAGCGCATACCCTCAGCCAAGGACATTTCAGTGTCTCATGCTCTGCCAATTGAGGTGCACAAATGCCTGTGAGAGAGCACAGCCAGGACAGCTGACCCCAACTGGCCAAAGGGGTACCCCGTACTATAGATCATCATGTTCCATATACAAACTGGAGGGAGGTGGCCAGGAGGGGCTGATCACTGCTCGGGGGACAGGCTGGGCATCGGTCAGGAGATGGTGAGAACTGGATTGTTCATCACTTGTTTCTCTAGGGTTTTGTTACTTTCTCTCCTTATCATCCTCATCCTCACCATCATCATCATCATCCTCATCCTCATCCTCATCATCATCATCATCCTCATCCTCCTCCTCCTCCTCCACCTCCTCGTCCTCGTCCTCCTCGTCCTCCTCATCCTCCTCGTCCTCCTCATCCTCCTCGTCCTCGTGGTGGTTTGGACTTTTGGAAGGGCTTCTGCGGCCAAGACAGAGCTGATGGTTGCTAAACCATTTAAATAAACTGGTAATGCTTCTGTAGTGTACATATTTAAGGAAGGAGGAAAAGCAAGAACTTCCTTTTTTTACTTCTTGCTTCCCTGCCAAGGGGTGGCAAGGAAAGGGGAAGGGCCCTGGGGCCCCATCCTGGAGTGGGCCCGGGGCCCTCCCCGCCCCGGCCAACCCTGGCGCGGCAGCAGCGTGGGGCCGGGCTGCTGGGAGGCCGCCCCGGGGCCGCGAGCAGCCAAGCGGCTGGAGGGCCCGTCCCAGCTGAACC
>VZTA01028473.1:48807-122157 GCA_013398855.1 Mohoua ochrocephala
GCCCGTGCGGAACCAGCGGGCCCTTTCACACAGCCAGCACAGCTTGTGCCGAATCAGGGAGAAACACCACGCAGCCGGCAATGAGAGTCAGGGTTGTAAGAAATGATGGTCCCACGCCGTTAGAATTTAACGAATTTATTAAAAACAACCGTGAACTGAAGAAAGAGATAAACTTTTTACTCTGATAGCAAGGCAGACCACACGGTGCACATGAAAGCGACACCGGGTGCTCTCCAGGAGGAGCAAAGCACCTGCTCAGTTTTATAAGCTGTCTCTGATTCTCATTGGTCTGCATTTGGATCAGTCCCGCGATTGGTCCATTTACTCAGCGTCGATTGGCTTGTTTGCTAGGGTCATTCCTGACCAATCATTCTCCCAAAGTCCTTCCTGATTGGTCGGCATCCAGTCCAATCCGAATCCTGGTGTCTTCGTGATGCTTTCTCCCTGGAATTTTCTGGAAACCTCCCCCCTTTCCATTGATTAAAGCAAGTATCATTAAAATACCAATTACTCAAACACCAACAATCATATAACATTAAAACCTAAACATGTAAACTTAGATAACCTTTAAACTTGGGTGTAACATTTGCAACATTAACTCATTTTTAATAAACTCCCTAAATTTGTTCATAACAAGGGTGAGTCTTTCCTGATGCAGAACCCAGACAAGATCAACTTCTCAGCTGCAACTTAACAAATACCAAGTTTCTTCCAAGTTGGAGAGAAAAGAATGTGATACCACGTGAGGAGATCAACATGTCATGTGAGGAGGCCAACATGGTGACACTGAAGTCAGTGGGGGAAGGGAAAGAGAGGAGGTGCTCTCAGTGCTGGAGCTGAAATTCTTCTTGTAAGCTGTGGTGAAGGCTATAATACAGAAATTTGTTATTCCCTATAATTTATGAGATGAGATACATGGAGAGATGCAGAAATCCACGTGCAGCTCGTGAAAAGAAGGTGCCAGAGCCTATAGATGCTATAAAAGGCTTTTAGAGTTTGAAGAAGAGAACCTTTGCTTTCAGGCTGGAATAGCTCATCCTTAAAAGACTAAAACCCCATGACTATTATTGACTCATGATGGCAATGTAGGAAGACTGCAATATTCGTAAGAGGGATATTTTTCACTGCAGCAGATTTCAGGTGGACTGCTGCTTGTGGAAGTTAAAATCACGCTAGAGAAGTTCACAGAGAACTATCTTCCGTGGGAAGAATCCCACGGCACAGCAGAAGAAACTCTTTTCCTTAAACATACTAAAGAAAGACTCTTAAGAAATGAAACACTGACCAAAACCCCCTGTTTGTTTCCCTTGAGCGGGTTGGTGGAAAGAAGGAGGTACAGAAAGAGAAAGGTGTTCTGGAAGTTTGCTTTGTTTTCTCATTATTCTTTTTACTTTTAATTCTGTTAGTAATAAATCTTCTTTATACTGCTAAATCTGAGCCTGTTTTGCCTTGAAGTTTTTCTGTTTTCCTCAATAATCCTTATTTCACCTCATAAAATGAAGTTTCAATTTCCCCTTCTCTGCTTCGTTACAGCAGAGGCAAGTGCATAGATTTTCGTGGTGTTTGGCGCCTAACCAGCACCAACCCACAACAATCTCATATTCTTTTTATTATTCGTTGTAATAAACACTATACATATGATACTATATAATAATACTAATGGCATGAATATTTAATATATAATATATAGATATATGGAATCATAATGCATAATGTATTACTTATTGTTTAACAATCATTAATATTTCTATATATAAAAATATTTATACTTATAATTATTATGCTTATTATTTGTTATTTATTGTAATTATTAATAACAAATACTATTATCATAACTTGATATATGATAGTGATGATGATGATGATGACGATGATCTTATCTGAACCCACGAGGTTCACCAATTCTCCTCCCTGCCAGGGGAGGTGGAGGAGCGGTAGGAGATTGCAGGGGTGTGAGTGAGCACTTGAATGGTATTTAGCTGCCAGTTGGGATTAAGCCACCACACCCACCCATCTGCTCTCTCTCATTCCCTATTCTCCACAGGACAAGAGGAGAAAATAAGAGGGAAAAACTCTTTGTTTGAGGCAAAGACAGGGAGATCACTTACAAATTACTGTAATGGGCTAAACAGAATCAAATTGGGGAAAATTAATTTAATGTATTGCCAATTAAAATATATTTGAAAGTTGAGAAACAAAGACACAAATTAAAACACCTTCCCCCACAAGTCATTCATTTTTCCCAGACTCAACTTCAGTCCTTTACTCCCTATATCCTTGCCACAAGTGGGACTGGGAAAGTGGGAAACAGATGGTTATGGTCAGCACTTAAATGTTCCTCTGCAGCTCCTTCCTCCTCTCTACATTTTTCAGACTCCATTGTGGGTCACCTACATGTCATACATTCCTTCAGAATAAATTTGTTTCAGCATGTGTCCTCCATGGGCCACAGTCCAGATATCTGCTCTGATGTGGTAGTCTCCACTGGCTGCAGTGAAATATTTGCTCATCTCCACAGGCTGCTATCCCTGTGAGGACAATCTGCTCTAGCATGGGCTCTCAAAAGGTGGCAGCTCCTTCAGAAAATGTCCACCTGCTCCTGTACAAGCTACAATGTGGAAATCTGCTCTGGGCCTCTCCATCAGCTGAAGGGAAATGTCTGCTCTGGAGTCTGGAACACCTCCTTCTTCTCCTTCTCTGACTTTGGTGTTCAGGGGGTTGCTCCTTACACTTTTTTCCAAATTTTACTCCTCAATGCCCATACAGTGTTTTGCCTTTTCAGAGGATAAATTTTCCTCAAGGCACCATCAGCTTGGCTGATGGGCTCAGGTGTGTTGCTGTGCTGCTGCCAGCTGAAATAAGCTGGGTTCAAGTAGCCTCTGGCTTTATGCAGACCATCCTCGCAGCCACCCCTACCTAACCCTTGCCAACAGATTATATATGGACAACTATACTGAGTTTCTACTCAACACAGTCAATGAAGTCAAAAGAACTTGCAGAAGATAAAATGTGTGTATCTCATTTAGCCGAATAGCTCCCTACATTCAATGAGTCATTCAGTCCCCTACACAGGTATTTAATGCCTTCCAGGAGCCCTTAGGATATTCCTGGCTAATATTCAGATGTTGATCTGAAAAAGATGCGGGTCTCTTCCAAGTCCTGTGTGTGATTTGCCAGTTGCTTGAAGGTAATGGAGATGTCTCAGATGACACTGAGGCCCCGACCACTGATTTAATTGAACAGAGATTCAATTTGTTTGCCTACATGCAGACATTTAGTGCCATCTGCTATGTCTTAGGATATCCAAACATCTGGACAGTCTGGCAGATATGGTTCAGAATGACAGCAAGCTTGTGTTATTTTGGAGAGACTGTTGGAAGACAGGTGGGATAGCCCAGGAAAACTCTAGGCACTGCTGCTCAGGCAACTGAATCTCATTGTGGTCTTAAGAGCAGACAGAATCAAAAGCATAAACTTAATAATTTAATTTTGCTTAAACCTTCTTGACATCATAAATTGACTGAATCACCTACAGCTATATCTGACCATTATGATACCTGGAGCATTTGTATGGGACTAGCAGATATTTTACAGCACCCACAGGAAACCCATCATATCCCAGGAGGCAGGCGGACAACACGCTGGACATGCTGAGACATGTAGACACTTGTAGGCAAGGGAGTATTTCCTGGTATTAAATTTAATACATCTCTTTTGCATGACGACCAGGTATTGTCCTCAATGCCTCACTGATACTGCACTCAAACAGAAAACAGAAGGTAGAGTAGCCACCTCGCTGTCATTCTCTCTTTCATTGTTTTGTCTCAATCCTGCAAGACTCCCCTGTAGTCCAAGACTGTTGAGCAGCCATGAAGGTCAGTACAGTTTGAGATGTTCCTCTGGTGTAATGAATAAGCACAGCTGAATTAATAAAGATAAATCGGTTAGAATGGATTTAGGTAACTGACTATTTTTAATTTCTAAACACAGCTACGTATACAGTGCCAAAACTCAGTAGAATATTTAATTTTTCAAAATTTGCTAATACGCAGCTTCATCAATATACTGATCATTTCAAGTCAGGCGATAAAAAAAGCTATTTTCATCGCTAGCTATAGTAGTTCTATTTCTGCTTGTCCATTTATCTTTAGAGATAGCAACAATCAGCACTTCCATAGAAAAATATTCTTGAACTAAAAAGTGTAATTTTAATTAGTGTGAAAGAACCTGATGAAATAAACCTCAAATGGTACAAACACAGCCTCTGTTTGTATTATTTTTATATAGAATTAATTTTATCCCCATATTTCTTGTCACTGGCATGATGTCATAAGAATTGCACTGATACTATTATCAATGTGAGCATGCAAGACTTTTGCGGTGCAGTTGGGTGCAGACATAGCTACTTTCACAATGATTAAGTCCTTCCTGTTCTAAAGAACAGAAATTCTGAAAGTAATTTGTCTATTTATTTTTTTTTTTAATTAAACATCTCACATTCCTGAATGTCTTTAAAACATGCTCTCCAATTCAGAGTACTTTTGGGGAACATTTATGGTGGATTTGGTTTTGAAATTAATAATTATTAATAATTTTTAAGGATAAGGTCAAAGGCAATTTTTTCTCTCTAATTTTAGTTCTAAGCAAGAAACAATCTTGAAACAAAATACAAACCCAAAATTATTAAGAAATAATTTTTTAGCCTTTTCATCTCTTCAAGTCCTTGATCACATAGAAGACAACATCTGATTTTTTTTTTGAAACAATTTTTACTTAGACTTCCTTCCCAAAATTTTTAAAAGGTGTATGCGTGTTCAACAGCAAAAAGCGGAAAATTGATGAAACCAAACTAATAAAAGGTCTAATCTTTTTTTCTGTTCTTTATGCAAAATAGCTTTATTAATTCTTCAACTGATTTCCGTCAAATCAGATTCACTGGTGCAAGTCTTGAATCACATTCTTACAGCTTCATGGAAATAGGCAATTCAGTAGAAGTCAGTCATCTTGTACCACAGCTACGAGATGCTGCAATACAAAACTGTCCTTAACAGCCACCAAAATTCCATGAAGGAAAGGACGCATAAAGTATCCTAACCCTTGGGTAATTTTCAGTAAGCTGTTGTAGGTTTCTAATTCTGTTTGGGGAAAATATGTTGGATGAAGACAAACATCATTTAAGAATTTGAATCTGTAAAGACACAAGACATTTATTAGCTTTGTTGTGGATTTTACAGCCTTTGGCCAGACAGACTTATGGCATGTATATATGGATATTTCACTCGGCTTTATAACATGTAGTTGTTAGGTCCCAGATAATTTTGTATATACTACTTAAATATTTCTCTTTTTTTGTGTCTGGTTTAGGTTTCCTCATATGCTATTATATGTTGGCTTTTAACATCCATTATTTCCAACACCAATGAAATGACTTTTTTTTTTTTTTACTTTTAAAGTTTACCACATTTGCTTGCAAATGTTAGACAATATTTTCTCCATTGCCAACTGTCATGCAGTATAAATGAAAAAGAAAAAAACCCACACTTTCATTTAAAAATCTACTTCAACCCTAGCAAAATCTTAGGAAATCTACATGTATAGTTAGCATAATCTGTGTTGCTGTGCATAGGGAATGGGATTCAACCATATAGGTGTGTACCATTTAATGTGGGCAGATCGGTCTCCAAATTACAGAGTCTATGGATGACAGTGACACAGTTTCCTTAGGAAGGGTAGAGTGTTCCATTGGCATCTTAGGCCATTTAACATCCCTGTGACATCTCACATGAATTTAATTGCCATTTCAGAAAGACATGGGTAGTCCTCTGTTGTATCTGCCAAGTGCACGTGGATGTCTCAGATGCCTTGGATGCACCTTGTTTAGGAAATTTACTTATTTCCCTTAAGTGCTTTGCTGGTAATGGAGGCTTAGATAGCCAGCCTGCAGGCAGGCACATAAATTTAGCTGCCTTGACCTGAATCCATGGCTCAGATGGTGGATACTGGAATCCCATCCACAACAGGAGCAAGTGTGGCAGTCAAAATCTTTTTTTTTTTTACTAAAAGGGCTGTTTTGTGTATTTAGAGCTGAGAATTTCTGCAAGTCAGAATTGCCTATTTAGGGCAGTAAAACCTCATTATTAATAAAGTTACACTTCTTATAAAAGAAAACTTCCTAGTACCTATCTCCTCTCCTTGGTTTTGCAGTTAACCTGTGTCACTCTGACTCCCAAGGCTGCTGGGAGGAGCAGGGTACCCACAGTGGTGGGGGTGGGGGGGGCCTCTCCTTGGCCTTGTGGCCCCAACAAAGGGGTGTTGTGTCCTTCCACCCATGGGGTTTTTCAGGCCATTGCCCCCAAGCAAGCAACAGCTCCTGCCAGGAGGACAGTCCTTTGAGAGTGGATTGGGGAGCAGGGAGGAAGCTGCTCCAGTCTCCAAATGCTGGGAGAGATCTGCTCTGCCCCTGCTCCTGTTCCTATCCCTGTCCATGTCCCTGCAAGACCATGTTCACTGCTGAAGACTTCAGTGGGCCAGGATGGGTGAGAAGGAGGCCATGAAGTGCAGGAAACATTACGTGCTTCCTTTTCAGTAAATAGCTGCCATTATTTACAGAACTGTTTTGTACAACAAAGGTCCTCTTATTACAGAGATGCAAGGAAAAAAGCATGATCTTGAGGTAGATGAAAAAACCTCAAGTGACAATAGAGCTCAGTGAGTTGGGAACTAGAAAGAGTCAGCCTGAAAACCTTGATCTATTCCTGTCTGTGCCATTTATCTCTTGGATATAGCAAAAAAGGATTCTGCATGTAAGTACTGAAGTTAGAGCATATATAATCATAAGAAACAGCCTACATAAAGACTCCTCCAGAAAGTGTTTTCAAGCAACTGAACAGAGTTTAGGCTGCTGACACAGGCATGTAAAATTAGATTGCTAAAACATATGGTGTGAATATATTTATCACTTTCAATTTTGCTGCTTTCCCTTAATTTTTAGTGGAACCATTAATGGCCTATATTCCCTGGAGGAAATGTAGCTAAACCTATGTATGTTTTATTTGCCTAATCTGGGACTGAAATTGAATTTAGGCATCCAAATTCTGGGCTGCAAGCCTGGGAACACCTCAGCAGCTGCTAATCTGAGGGGCATCTCAGCCAAATGAGCACCACAATATTTTTCAGGATGGAACATTTATTGCTGCACATTTGCCACTCTTATGACGATGCCAAGCACATCAGTGTTAGGTACACCTAAGCAAATTATGAGTACTTTTGTGTAAATCACCAAAGGGCCTGCTATTTTCAGAAGATGTCCGATGATGCTGAAAGGCTCAGTCTTTCCGTAATATTACCAGAACTTTCTGATGCATTTGGAGTAACAGGCAATTTATTCAGATGCATCTTTTTACAGAACCCTTTCATTTTTTTTGCAACTGAAAATGTTTTCAGGAATTCCTCAGTTCCGACATCAGCCTGAGAGAATTCAAACTCAAATATCCTGGGACAGTGCTCTGATTACCAGATTCATAATTAGCCATAATACTAGCAAGTTGAAATCGGTCTTAATAGTAAAGTTTTTTCACTGATTAACACACTTCAGGATACGTTTGGAAAAATGAACAAAAAGAAAAGAAGTATGACTAGCACTGTGTAATTAGATTATTCAGCATGGAGGAAGAATGTAGGCCCTGGTCTCACGTTTGTGTATTCTTTGTAAATTTCGTCCAGCGTTCAAGGATTCAAAAGCCACACCTGGGTATTCCTATTGACAGGAAACTGTCCCCTCCCTAATTTAAGAAAAGATCCATGGAATCATAGAATCATTTAGGTTGGAAAAGACATTCAAGTCCAACCCTAAATCCAACGCTGCCAAGTCCCAGTAAACCACGTTCATAAACAGCACATCTACCTGTTGTTTAAATACCTAAAAATATTAAATAGGGAGAGTGACTCATCTACTTCCCTGTGCAGCATGTACCAAAGTTTGATAACTGTTTACATCAAGAAATTTTACCTTATATCTGTCACAACTTGAGATTGTTTGCTGTCATCCTGTTGTCTATTACTTGAGGAAAGAGAACCACCTTCACCTTGTACAACCTCCTTTCAGGTAGTTATAGAGGATCATAAAGTCCTCCAAGAGCCTCCTTTTCTCCAAAATAAACGACTCCAGTTCCCTCAGCTGCTCCTCATAAGAGAAAATATGAAAATACGAGGATCCTAAAACCAATTTAAGCAACATGTTCCAGTGCCTTGGCAACCCGTTAGTGAAAGAAACTTTTCCTAATAATTTGAATTTGATCAGACTCATGGCCACTGCCCCTTGTATCTCCTAACATAACAAGAAGAGATGAACTGTACTGTCTTGGTAGCTGTCCTTCAAGTACTTGCAGGCAGTTTTAAATTACCTCTTAACTTTCCCTGTGTCATACTAAATACGTCCAGCTCCTTCCTACACACGTTCTTGGATATGTGCCATTTTTCAGACTCCCTCAATTTTCTCCCCATCCCTCTGGAACTGGGAGAGGCAAGCAAGAGTGATACAATGTCCCAGTTGCGGCTTTGCTAGCACTGAGTGAAAAAAAATTTCCCTTTGTTGGTCAGGTGCAATTCTCCCAGTGAATCATAGTAGGCCTTCTGAAGTTATTTTTTATTAATCTATTGTTGCTCCCAAGTCCTTTTTGACAGAGCTGGTATTCAGCTACTTGTTGGGCATGCATTATTGTTTGGTGTTCTTCTACTCAGGATGCAGAAAATAGTTTTTTACCATGAGGAATTTCAGGAGTTTTCTATTGGTCCACTCCTTAAGTTCATCAAGGTATTTCTAGGTCAAAGATCACATTTTGTCTTGTCACCATGGTTGTTGATAAAGATATTGAACAACATGTGCCTCACTATCAAACACCAAGAATTCCCAGTAATAAACAGACATGAAGTTATCGATTTCTATTATTTAAGTTCAGAAGGTTATTGCGCCAAAAGCTTTCCAAAAGTCAAAATATTGTTACATCTACCACTGTTCCACAATTCGCATAGCAATTTCATCATAGAAAACAACTGAAGTTATTCAAACATGAGTCGATTATTATTAAAGCCTTGCTGGCTGTTCTACATCTTGACCTCTATGTGCTCCTAAATGAATTCCAAGGCAATATCGTACACTTATGCAAATATAGAACATATCGATATGTGGAACATACGAGATTGCATTCTCTAGTGAAGTACTGGCTTTATGCATGTTGGGAAAGCAATGCTTGTTGTTTACTTTGACTTTAGCAAGTTTACTGACACCTAGTATGTTTCTAGCAAAACTGGTGAGATATAGCCTCCACAGGTAGACTGTAAGGTGAGAGGAAAAGTAGCAGTGACACTGAGCTCAGAGGTTTGTGATTGGCATTGCAATGTCTAGCTGGTGGCTGATTACTGGTGGGTGATTACTGGTGGCATCTGTTGAGGTCAATACTAGTTTATTGTATGACTAGAAAATGGGACAGACTATATCCTCAGCAAATTACCAGGTGTTATGAGTTGGATTCCTCTGGAAAGAAAGGCTGGTATTCAAAGGATCATCATCAGGATCATTATCAGAAAAGGACTGACAAAAACCTCCTGCTATTCAATCAAAGCAAATGCAAAACTCTACACCTAGACTGAAATAACCATATGCAGCTGTAAAGGCTGGGAACTGACTTGTCCTTGTTAAACTTCATATGGTTAGTGATTGACCAGACCTCTAATTTTTCAAGGTCTCTCTGCAGGTTCTCTCTGCCTTCAAGAGAGTCAGCAGCTTCTTCTGATTTAGTATCATCATCAAACGTGCTCGGTCTGCTTTTGATTCCCATGTCCAAGTCATTTATGAAGATGTTGAAGAGCACGGGGCCTAAGATGGAGCCCTGCAACACCCCTCTAGTGACAGATCACCAGTCTGATGTCACCCCATTCCCTAGTCAACCAGATGCTCTCACCTTACATGATGTGTTTATCCAGCTGTTTGCTGGACCTTTTCTCCAGAGGGATACTGAGAGAGACAGTATCGAAAGCTTTACTGAAATAAAAAAAAATTACATCAACTGGCTTCCCTTGATGAGTTAGGTGGGTTCCCTTGTCATGAAAGGAAATTAAGTATGACAAGCAGGACTTTTCCTTCATGAAACCATGCTGGCTGTGACTGATGACTGTGTTGTCCTTCAGGTGTTTTTCAGTATCTCCCAGAATAATTTTCTCCCTAATTTTATCAGTCATTGAAATGTGACTGACGGGCCTGTAGCTTCCAGGGTCATACTTCTTGCTTTTCTTGAAAACTGGGAAAACTTCAATTGACTGGGACCTCTACAGATTCCTAAGACTGTTCCAAAAAATCATTGAGAGAGTCTTCAATGATTTTTGAATACTCTTCGAGTATTTTTGATGAATCCCATCAGGGCCAATGGACTTAGAGGGATCCAGCTGAAACAGCAGATTGCACACAAGTTCCACATTGACTGGGAGTTTTAATGGCCGGAACATTCTATTGTAACTTGAATTATACTATTTGCCATGACAGAAATCTTGAGATATTTATATAAAAATGGTCTGTGAAGTAATTTATTGAGTATGCATCCTTTCAAATACATTTCTAAATTATTATTTCAACTCTAATTTTGAAGCTAACGTGATTTTTCATTGCAAGATTATCATTGCTGTTCAAAAATAAAGCAACTTTCAACACTGTCTACTTTGATAGGTCTTTATTTTATTTTTTTATGAGCATTTGTTATTGATTGGCATAGAAATAGCAAACTTCAACACGTGTATTTCCTACATTTAAAGCTACTCAGTAGTAGCAAAAACTGTTTAAATAGTTCTGATGCCACCCGAAACACAGAGGCTAGACAAAAATAAGAGAATAAAAGTAAGTATATATTTGAAGGGCCTTCAAAGGTACACCCTGGGCAGTCAAAAGGCTACACCCAAGATGGACCCTGGGTCACGGATTCTTCACACTTTTGTAAATTTAGTCCATTTGCATATCAGGGTTAATTCTCCAATTATAACCTCAGTTCATGATGTAATTACCCCAAGTTTGCCCCCACCTTTAGAGCCTTTAGTTTACACATTTTGGGGCCTGGTGTCCTTGAAGAGTAAACCTAGAGAGGGTTTGTTATGTCTAACCAGCATGAGAGAACAGCGGCTAACAGGCTACACAAAACTTCAGAGTTACACAGCAGGCAGTACAGAATTTGAAAAATATAAAAGTTAAAACCTAAGGCATCAGTTCAGCATATTTCTCATCAAAAGCGTTTTTAAAATCTTTTGAAAAATGTTTGTACTTATGGCTCTTTAGTGACTAGGAAACAACTATAGACAACGTTTAGCTTCTAGAAAGAAAATTGCCTTAAAACTTCATTAAATATTTATATTTGTCTGCTTGCCTTGCTGGCATCTTATGAATAAGCAAAAGAAGATCCTGAAGATTGTCATTCCACCGAACAACTTCATATGAGAAATAAATAAAAGACTGAAAAGCTGGAGCATAATAAACAACTATTGCTCACAGTGTCTATATACTTATAATTGATCTCAAACCCTCTTCTGTAATCTGAATAATATTAATCGGAATTACAAAAATAAAATAATAAACCTTACCTTGCCTACAGGTTTGAGTTTGAGTTGTACATCAATGATTATTTGGGAAATCATATAAAAGTGTTGGTTTTGTGGGTTTGGGTTTTTTTTTTTGTAAGAGATGTGAGACAAGTATATTAATTCTATAATGAAATTATGTGAACCTCAATGGAAAGAATTAAATCTGACTTTATCACATATCATTCTGAACCCCACATTTCTAGACAATAAAATTGTTTGTCTCACCTGCTTGTTTCCTTTTTCAAATTCTCTCTTTACTGTGTTCAGTGGACATTTATTTTCATATGGATATTTACTGAAATCTTATAGTTGCAGCAACAAAACTGTTTAAAATACCTCAGATTTTATTTCAATGGTTGAGTTTTTCTTTTGCTTAAGAAAAGAAGTAAAACACCCACCAAAGCACTCACACAAGACTGATCAAAACTGAATTTTAAACTTGCAGAAAGTGCTGAACATAGGCAAATTACTTAGCTGTAGCTGCAAAAGCCCGTAGCCAGTCATAATGTTATTAATACCATAACTCATTGCTACTAAAGCAGCAAAATGTTGATTAACTGTAACCTTAGAAACCCACCCACATCTCCCTACGTTTCCCCAGCTTAGCTACCTACAGAAACAAGCAGGTCACAAGTAGACCCTCCCATAATCATCAACACATTTTCCTTTTTTTTTCATAACTCCCCCAAAAAAACCCTGAAGTTTTGCTTGTATCTGTGTAACATCAATTCCTTAAAAATTATTCGTAGGCAAAGATATGCCTATGCCATAACTACAGCTTTTTTATCCTGTGTAGTCTGATGAAATTACAGAAGGTGCATAAATCCATATTTGATCCTATTATTAATTATTGATAATTCTTTCATCTTCTTCTGTATTATTTTTCTTTCTAAATTTTATCTTAATTGTTTTAACTGACATGTGACAAGGTAGGAAATTTATAGCAACAATTAAGACTCAACCTTCTTTTGAAAATGCGTTTCTGGTTTATTTTCCTCTAAGCTTTGCCTACTTAAACTTATTTTTCTGTAAAAGAAATATTTTTATCTTGAAGGACTGATTGTACACAGATTATGCTTGTATTTTAATGCTGTTACTAATAGATAGCAAAGGCGATACCTTATTTTACAAGGTATATTTAGTAGCTTTCATTTATTGTTTTCTATGAAGACAGAACTTGGGGAACACAGCCCAAAGAAAAGATGATCTTCCTAATTCACAACATGACTTTTGGAGAACAAAATTATTTGACCATTTAAATCATCCAATGCTGTTATTAAAATTGAGTGATATCTACAGCTACTCAGCTGAGGCAGACCTCCAACAAATATTGTTAGGACTATTTAGTTCTCCTTTCACTACACTGTGTCAGACACTGTGTGGAAAGATTCAAGTTAACTCTTTCAGCCTTCTCCCTACAGCTTTTAATTTTGAATGTTGTTACACACGCTCGTTGTTTTATTTTCATTGTTCAAAACTGTTTACAAAAGAAATACTGAAAAAGATTTCAGGAGTGATATATTAATCAAATATGAATTCCAGATGATTTTTTAATTTCTCGACTCAGTTTCTTTTCTGTGAGCTTTAGGCTACAATTCCAACATCAATGAATCTCAGAGAAAAGGAAAATTTACCCCTTCTCAGACTCTCAAGTGTTCAATAATTGATTAGATGTTAATTTTAAATACTTTTCCAAATGTTTCTACTTTTGATCAACACAAGCTTTGTATTACTGGATTATATCAGCGTATGCAATGCATAGAGTAAATATTGGTCCATCACATTCATACTGTTGTTTAATTATAATATAGTTATTTTGTCCAGAAAATTATTTCTCGTCATAGGTTGCAACTAAAGTATTATGTACTGCAAAGTACTGAGCAACTATCAGAAGCCTCTGATAGAGGCATGGAGAGTCAAAATTGATTAATGTCTTTGTATGAAAGATGTTTAATTGTGTTAGGCAGGTGTCCTGGGTTGCAGTGTATTCTATTACCATCTTCAGGAGCTGTTGAAACCAGGTGGGGTGGTGTTCCTTGCCTCCTCCCTCAGGACTATCTCCTGTTCATGGGCCAGCTGTTGAAACCAGGTGGGGCAGGGTTCTTTATCTCTCCCATGACCCATCCTCCCTCTAGGGGGATATCTTCTGTTCATGGGCCATCCAGTCTCACAGCATTATCCCATTGGGAGATGCTCCGCCCAGAGGGAGGAACCAAGCATTCCATCCTGGATAGAAGCTGAGCTTTCGAACACCACAAGCAGTTCTTACCTGCTGGATTCCCAGAGGATGAGAGCTACCACTGGACCTTCAGAGTCAAGACCAGACCTTTTTTTTTTTTCTTTTCAACAGAACCATCACTCCAGGAGGACTGCAGCCACCATTTTATTGGACTGCTACCAACACCCTGACTGGCAGGGTGTCAGGTTGTATTCTGACTCTGTCAGTGGTTTCTTTTCATACTATTTCATTTATTTATTTCTTTTTCTCTATTAAATTATATTTCTGACTTGGAGTCTCTCAGTGCTTTGTTTTCAAACCAGCACAGCAGGGAAAAGGAAAATTGAAGAGTTGTCATACTATTCATTAAATTCCCACCAAAGATTTGGTTTAACAATATTTACCTATAAAATAGTAAACGTACCACGTACTGATTAGCAATTGTTTCTCTTCTGACATGGCACTTAATTCTGCTGGTTATATCGGTAAAACTGAGTATATACTTAGGGCTAAAGGGAGGAGAAATTACTTTATTATTTTAAGTATGTCAGTAAAGAAACAAACATGGCTTCTGTAGGATGATTATGAGTGCAGAAATGCCTCTGAAATTTGAATGCCATTTTTAGTAAACTGATGGACCTCAATTCTCATTTTGGAAAGTAATAGAATAAGGACTTCTTTGGTGGAAGGGGCTGATAAAAATACTGCATATTGATAAACCATAATTAATAATTACAAGTATATGTACAGCTAAAATTAAAAAAACCCTACCTCTTTAACTCTAGGCTAAATGTAGGTATTCAGGCAGCCAAAGCAGAATAACTGATAACCTATATGTCTGTTTTGGCTTAGCTTATAATCTTTCATATGATGAAAAGCAATAGAAAAAATGAATATTTTCCAAATTATAATGGTTAAAGTCATCATGTAAAGAAATTAAATGTATAAACACGAGGTGCTGCATCTGGTCCAGGGGAATCTCAGACATGAGTACAGACTGGGAGAAGAACTCATTGAGAGCAGCCCTGCAGCGAAGGACTTGGGGGGTCTCACACATGAAAAGCTGGACATGAGCCAACAGTGTGCGCTCACAGCCTGAAAGTGCAACTTCAAAGCTTTCAGGGCTGCATCAAAAGAGAAGTGACCAGCAGGTTGAGAGAGGTGATTACACCCTTCTACTCATGAAACTTCACCTGGAGTACAGCATCCAGGTGCTGAGTTGTCAGCAGAAGAGAGATGTGGGTCTGTTAGAAGAGGGCTCCAGAGGAACACCATGAAGATCATCAGAAAGCTGGAGCACCTCTCCTATGAAAGCTGGTTCAGAGACCTGGGGTTGTTCAGTGTGAAGAAGAGAAGGTTCATGGGAACCTTCCAGTTCCTAAAGGGGGCCTACAGGAAAGCTGGAGAGGGACTTTTTGCATGGGCAGAGAGTGATAGGAGAAGGCTAAACTAAAAAAAGAGAGATTTAGATTAGATATTAGGAAGAAATTCTTTACTTGGAGGGTTGTAGGGCACTGGAACAACCAGAGAAGCTGTGGATCCCCCATTCTGGAAATGTTCAAGGCAAGGTTGGATGGGTCCCTCAGCAGCCTGATGTAGTGGGTGACATTGCTGCCCATCACAGGGGGGTTGGAACTAGATGATCTATAAGGTCCCTTCCAAATCAAGCCTTTTTGTGATACTATGAATAAGTATTATACAAAATAATCCCTTCAAGTACTGTGGCAAAAGAGGTAAAAATATGAATTAAACAGATGTCATCTCCCAGTAGTAGAGATTAACTACCACTGCACCTCTTTTCAAGAACACTAAACTTTAATTGGTGAGGGCAACGGTGCCTTTGAACTTTTAACAGCAGGCACTTCAACACATTAATAAAGTAATTGACACCTGAGTTCAAAAGCTTTGCTGCCTGCTGTAAAACAAGCTTTGATCTTTAATAATTTTTCAGCCAAACAGCTTTCCTATTTTCTACACAATGCTAAAGAAAAAACATGAAATATAAAACTAGTGCTTCTATGAAAAAAAAAACAAGCTCAAAAACAAACTCTTTTTAAGTTCTTTTTAACTGTTTTCTTCCTTATCCTGAAGATGATAAAAAAACACCCCAACAAGCAAACAACCCAAACCCAAGAAACAAAAACATTTTTTACAGTGATGTTTACTTTGTTTCTTTCTAGTTCATTTGTTTATATGAAAAAACTAAAAATAATCTGACTGATACTTCTGTTGAATACTCAATGTAAGTAAGGCTCTGTTGCAGTGGCAGGACATCTCTATGATGAATGTTTATGTTTCTCTCCTTGCTGTCTTTTGAACTTGAATCTTTGGTTAAGGATAAATAATTGATTAAATAAATGTTCAATTGATTTATTTTTTAATTCTGAACCCTTTGTGAAGATCAGATCATTTGGATCTTTTCTGATCAACTGTTTCTTTCACTGCTTTCCACCATTATAAAATCAAAACACTTTATTTCTCTTCATGAACACAGAGGTTTACCTTGGGAGTATGTACTCTTTTGTTTCCACCTTTAGTCCACATCAGGGCATACAGGTCCAATGAGAAGACATTTCACATGGACACTCAAGTATAAGGCACCTTTGGGCTGGTGTGCTTGCAGGGATTTATCTTTTTCCTTGCTTTTTACTTTCTTCCTTTGTGAATTCTATTAGTAGTTTTAATGATTTTCCACATCTAGAGTTATATGCATCATATTTGTAAATATTGAACTCCAATGCTGAGTTCTTCTCTCAAAGCTAACAGTGTTGATATCCCTACACCACACATACATATCTGAGGTAACTTTAATATAGCTGTGATAATTTATCTAGTTTTTAATTTAAAACTACAGGAACACAGGAGGGCTGAGGTTAGGAGGGATATTGAGGTCATCTAATCTACCTGCCCTGATCAAAGCTGGCAGTGCAGTGCCCTGTCCAATCAGGTTTTGTATATCTCCAGGGATGGAAACAATAATATGGACAACATGTTTCACTACCACTGTACATGTAAATAAAAAAATAAAATAACCTTATATTTGAGGGAAATTTCCTGTGCTTCAGTTTCTACGCATGGCCTTTTTTGCTTTCTCTGGGTGCCATTGAGAAGTCTGTCTCTCTTTTTCACCAATCAGGTGAAATTTTCTGAAAATAAAATCCCATGTTTTCACTATAGCATTCATACCATTAAAATAGCAGATTTTAAGACTAAAAATTTTGTTTATGGAACAGTTAATGACTATTTTTTTTTCCTACTGCTTATCTGCACTTATCATTGAAGGACCTTCTGATTTCTGTTAATGCCTTTTTAAAATTTTCCCATTTAGTCTTTAACTAGGCTTTAAATAATCAAATTAACTGCAAAACTATACTTAGATTCAGGTAAAAAAAAAAATCAGCAAAGGAAGGGTACTACACCAAGTTTCTTAGACCCCTGTATTCCTTTTTTTGTTGTAGGTTTTTTTTTTTAAACATAATTATTCAAATCATTTAGGTTAGAAAAAGCTTCTGGAATCATTGAGTCCCACAACTAACCTAACGCTGCCTCATCCACCAATAAACCACGTCCCTAAGCACCACATCTACACATCTTTTAAAGACCTCCAGGGATGGTGATTCAACCACTTCCCTGGAACTATCAAGCAGTTCCAGTGCTTGATAACCCTTTCCATGAAGAAATTCTTCCCAATATCCAATCTGAACCTCCCTTGGTGCAATTTGAGATAGTTTTCTTTAGCATAGTCACATGTTACTTGGGAGAAGAGACTGATGCCCACCTTGCTACAACCCCCTTTCAAGTGTTTGTAGAAAGTGATAAGGTCACCCCGAGGCTTCCTTTTCTCCAGGCTAAACAACCTCAGCTTCCTTAGCCACTCCTCATAGGACTTACTCTAGATCCTTCATCAGCTCTGTTGCCCTCCTCTGTTGACATTCCAGCACCTCAATGTCTTTGTTGTGGTGAGGGGCTCAGAACTGGACACAGCACTCGAGGTGTGGCCTCACCAGTGCCGAATACACAGGGGAAGAATCACTTCCCCAGGCCTGCTGGCCACACTGTTCCTGATACGGGCCAGGATGCCATTGGCCTTCTTGGCCACCTGGACTCACTGCTGGCTCAAGATCAGTGGTTGTGACCCAGCACCCCCAGGTCGTTTTCTGCTGGGCCACTTTCAAGCCACTCTGCCCCAAGCCTGTGGCAGTGCCTGCGGTTGTTGTGACCAAAGTGCAGGACTTGGCACTTGGCCCTGTTAAACCTCAAAACACTGGCCCTGGTCCATCCATCCAGCCTGTCCAGATCTCTCTGCAGACCCTTCCTACCCTCCAGCAGATCAACGCTCCTGCTCAACTTGGTGTCATCTGCAAACACTGTGAGGGTGCACTTGATTCCCTCCTCCAGATCATTGATAAAGAAATTAAACAAGATTGTCCCAAATACTGAGCCCTGGGGAGCGCCAGTGATGTTATGTTGTTTGTAGAAAATAAAGTAGAAAACGTGGTGAAAGAAAGGGTATTTCTTTTAATATGGTAGCTTTTCACTGCGTGGGACTGTCAAAGCAAGGCTAACATAATATTTTCATAAGAAATTACAATCATTTTTTGTTGCTATGGGAACCTCTGTGGGGGTTTGGTTTTTGTTTGTTTGTTTTGAAGGTGTCAGTGAAACCAGTGTGACAAAACCAACATTTTACCTGAAAAAAAAGGAGGTATTCTGAAAACATTTTACTAAAATCAAATTATTTTAAATAATAGTAAAAGTCACTGTACCAGTGGCAATGAGGAAGCAATAAAATAAAAATAGAGACTAAAAGCTGTTAGGAGAATCTGCACTGTGATACCAAGTAGTGGAATATCCATTTCAGCTGTTGGTCTGTCTTTCAAGCAAGAGAGCTGTGTACTGCATCGTCCTGCTGTGGACAGGGAATATGTTTGCATATAAGTTGTTACGATCTGCTAGGAGGTGGTTGGGAAGATGCCGTTGTTCTCAGATTTCAAAAAGGAACTGACATAGTGATACCAGCATGTTTGGGCTGTCTGTCCAGGTGTTCTCATGTAGCCGGAGAAGGGACCCAGAACTACTCAATTTCTGGTCCTCCTGACTGCCAAAGCAAGCCATATGTTTGTGTGCTATGGTTGGAAGAACAAGCTTTCCTAATTTAGCCTGTGATGATCAAGTGCAGAGCTGTCAAACAGGTCTCCTGAAACATTACCAATCATGTAATTTGCACCTTTTACTGGTTTTTTTTCCAATTTATTCACCCTGTTTTTCTTTAGTCTCATACCTCCCTTTCTCCCCAGCCCTTTGAGGCTGTGAGATGTTGACATCCAGGTAGAGCATCTTTGTTGTTTTCCTGGCTTGTACCACTAGAGTGAGCCCTTTTCTTGTCTGTTGGTTGATATTTTGACCTCCTACTGGATCTTGTCCCACTTTTGCACACCTTTGATATCTGCCTTTGAGGTCATTGCGGCAATGATATGCTGTTGTATAGTGTCCCACAGTCCTCAGCTGTGATACAAATTCCCTGAGTCGTATCAACTGTAAATGATGAATCTGATACAATCTGCCTGTCCTGTTCAGTGTTCACCAATGGTGACAGGTGCCAGATCTGCTGTAGAACAAGCATTTAGGTCTTTTGTATCTTTACATAGAAACTGTCCTCTGAAATTCAGATTTATAAACTGATTAAAAATGGAGTCACAGTAAGCATTTTGCATGGTCCTGCAGCTCTTACTTGCAGTCTGTTCTTTATAGGCATTTCTTCTGTACTGTCATGTAATCATGGACTTCTGACATCTTTTAAGGAAAATGATGTGATTGCTGGAAAGTCTTGATTAAGACAAAGGCCACTGGACATCTCAAAGCAAATCAGAGTTCAGGTGCTGACTCTCAAACAAGAAAAAAGAAAGAATGTTGTTAGATGGGTACTTAGTTGCAAGCACATACATTCACAAACACACATCAGTGTTATGTCTGTGTATGCACCACATACGTAGGTGAACACACTGTTCACGTTTAGATGCAAAAGGCACCACGGTAGCATGCAGAATCTACTGTCAGGTTTTCTACTAAAAGATTATTTAATGGCAGATGGAAAAAGGGACTGGCGCCTAAGTGAACGGAATGGTGAAGCCAGACAAACCTTTACAAAACCTCAATATTTTTGTCTTAATGTCATCCCAGAAATCTTCTTTTGGCATCTCCAGACCTGCACTGCATATGCCCAATGGCACTACCATTCTACATGGGCCAAGAGATTGAGTATTACCTTCATGCTGGAATTTGTTTGGGATGGACTAGGTGTTCTTCCTTGTAATTCACAACTTGAGCAGGGTGGATGGGCCAGGTGATGTCCAGAGGTCCCTTCCAACCTCATAGTGTAGATAGTGTATGGCCTGTCCTCCTCACACAGCTGTTCCATAATTTGATCATTTTGTTTGGGACTTTTGGGACTAAGTCTAGGGCTTTGGTTTGGAAACAGAACAGTTCACAGACTCAGGTGACAAAATCAGGTGTTAGATCAAGTGAACAGGAGTTGTTATTCATCAAATACCATAATATTACACCTAGAATAACCTCAATGAAAACAGTTTAAAACAAATAAAAGAAAGTATTGCTTTACACAGCAGGTAATGAACTTCTGGAAATTGCTGTCATAGGAAATAACAGAGGTAACCCGTGTCAGCAGGTTCAAATTCATGGGTGAAGGAACAAATAAAGAACAAATGTATACTGAAAGGAATGGGCAAAGAGAGACATGTTAGAATCCCTAGTACAATAATCATGAACTCGGAGAAGAAATTACGGGAGTGGATCACAGATAGGGATCAGGCTTGTGTGCTCTCCCTAAATATGTCTCTAATCATCCCTACAGGGACAGGTTGGTCTACACTCGCCTCTCCAGGAAAGCATTACTTACGTTATATTCTTGTCATTGATCTCCTTTGAGAGTCATAGTTCCGTTCCCAAAACCTTTAGCAGAGGATCAAACAAAAGATGTGATTAAAAAATGCTAAAATCAAAGAGGAGAGAAAGAATGAGCATAGCAACGCAACAGAGGTTTAGATGCAAAATATGTTTTTTCCACAAGCTTTAAAAAAAATATTATTTAGGTTATTAAGTCCATGAAGAGAATTTTTTTTTTTTTTTTTGCTACAAATGACACATGTCATTCTTGATTTGTGCTACCCTCAGGAGGTCTGATATACACAATCACAGCAGGACTAGGAAAAAGGAACTTTTTCACAGAAGAAATAAACAATTCTCGTAAGCTAGCTCAAAACATAGCAGAGCAAGCTCAGGAGATAACAGAGCGAATACACTGCAATATCATACAAATTAAAATTATTTAGTTTACCTACAAGGTTCTTTAAAACAAGATTTATTCTGTGTTTGGTTGGTTGGTTATGTTTTCTGCCATGTGTATTTCCTATATCACTAAGAGAATTTGTATTATTTTGTTTCTACAACGTAGAAAAATATATTTTAAAGCTTTTCTAAAATACAATTTTAAAATGACATATAAAGATTTTTGTAGCACTAATTTAAGATGATAGGCAAAATTCGCTAATGATTTCTTTCCTTGTGGCCATCCCAGGCTTATGCCTTAAAACCATTGCATCTATACTGTCAAGCATTCTTTGGAAATATAATATGCAAATGAAAATTCTAATTTGCTAAGGACAGATGAAGGCTGGAAATTTTTGATTACTACCCTTAAGAAAGAAATGAGGAAAAAAGGAAGTATACATAGCAGAAGAAATTCAGTCAAGTGCAAAGCACATATCAGGGGATAAAATGAAAGAAATAAGGATAACGCTATTTAAGGCAGAAAAGTCTTTTGAAGACAAAATGGGAGCAACTAGGACAACATTAAAAACATTATTTGAGTCCCTACAAAAAAAATATTACTATATTGAACCTCTATAGAGCAGTTTCTTAATATAATAACTAGGTTGATAGTAGTGAAATAGTAATGTAAAATAGGACAGGGGTTTGAAAACATAGATACAAAACTGAAAATAATTTTCGTATTCAGTGAGCGGTGATGTCAGCTGTTTTGTGCATTTCTGGCAACCTGGCCTTATTGTTCCCTCAGTTCCCATATAGCATGATACATTTAAATCAAGAATTTATATCAAATATTTGCATGTATCCTTTTAGCTTAAGATAAAAACTAAAGGGGTGGAATTTCTGTGATTTAAGCTTACACTTCAGCTAAATATTACATCAGTCAGTTTCACTGTATAACTCAGTCAAAGAGGAAATACTGAAAAAAAAAAGTACAAAATTATGAGGAAAAAATGTATTCTGGAAGACTTCTGGGGTTACTGTGTAAAGCAATATTTGCACTTCCACCATTAGACTAGGATCAGATCCAGTGAAATATTATGTATATAGGGTTGTTCTGGGGCTTTTTTTAGAAACATTATTAAATTTGATTTTAACCTATATTTCCCGTCCTCTCTCCAATTTATACATTTTCAATCATTTTTTTCTGCGGTAAATGGTCTACCATTATGAATTTGGGTGCAGTTTACTGGATGCTTTATTCCCTTTGATTTCTCTAGTGGATGAGAATTTTAATAAATTTGATTTAGCTAGCTACCACAACTACATTTACATTTGCATTTGCTTTGTGCTTTCAAAGTGGTTTAACACAGCTGAAACATCCCAGTGAGTCTAACAATGTGTCTTTATTCACAACATAGCAAGCCTCAACCAGGCTGATGTCTCTGTGCAAAGCACTCTGAAAATATACAGGAGGTGATAATCCCAGCTCAGAGAATTTTGTAATGCAAAAGTCAAACCATGATATCAATATAAAACAAGACAGCAGGAAGAAAAGAAAAAAAAAAAAGACTTTTTACCTCACATTATTTTTTAGCGTACTAAAATTAGAACAGGTAAGTATGATACATGATATACATGCTCTACACTTATAAAAAAGGGCACAATTAAATGAAGTATAGGCTCCATTTGTTCGTTTTACTTTTCTTCATCTCCAATGTTTTTTTCAGCTATCAGCACATAAGTACTATGCCACGTACTGTAATAATATAATTCCTTCAGCATTTCTGTCTTATCTTGAAAAATGCAAGTTTCAGTTTGCCTAGTAATTAATCTTTGAAGTTGTTGATAGCTCCTTGTACAGTATATTTACCAAATAATTGGAAAGCAGTTTTTAATGGGGTTAGTACTTGCCTTACAGCTTAATAGCAGGCGTGGAAATAACAAAGAAAGAGGCTGAGTCCACAAAGTGAAGCTTTGTTGTCAATAATGCATTAATTTTCTTCTTGAATAGGGAAACTTCACCAGACATGGTATCTAGTTCAAAATGCCACCACATAAATAACTGTGTAACTAGTTAGAATCTGCCTCTATTATTACTGGATCTGAACAGACATTTTACCAATTTGCAATGAAATTTAAAATAAATAATAAAAAAGTCATTTGTTTGTTTGTTTTTAATGATGGGTTTATTTATAAGTGATCAACTGAATTGAAAGTGAAGATTATTTCTGCAGATTTTTTCATACAAAGCAAAATAGAAGAACACTCAGAAAAGTCCTATCTCTTAGGTTGCTCTGAAAGGCGCAGTGTGTTTCCTAATCTCTCCATATGTTGCTGCTACGCACCACAGACCTTCCTCCTGGCCACATTTCCAGCAGTCTTCATGCCCTAACAGTATATGACAAACAGGATACGCTTGGCTCCTTTGTCGACTCTTTTCCCTTGGCACTCTCTCAGACTTCACTGGTTTCCTAAAACCTGTTAAGCGATGCTGCAGGTCTTGTTGGCCCCTGTGTGTGATCTGCTCCCACAGTTACTGGGTGACATGAAAGAGGGGTGCTCCTGAAGCGCAGAGATCAGGCCCTTCTGGCGGGACTTCACCAGCCGTGACATTTCAGGCACACACCTTCCAATATCCATGCCATCCAGCCCAGGGGAGACTGTACAGCAGAGCACAGGCCAGGCTTGGTAGTTCTGTTTGGCACGCTGGATCAAAAAATCAGAAATACATGGTTGTGCCCCACTCAAGATAAATTGAGATCTCAGCAGAACAGTACTGGCAGAGGGCTCTGTATGGGGAACTGCTAAGGAGACTGTAAGGAGAACAAGGTCACATGAGCTGTTCCCCTGCAGACTGCCTATGGATTATCAGGTCTGAAATCTCCCATGGGTATATACCACACCTTTCAGTTACAAGCATAGCGAAAAATGAAGCATGGGAGAAATCACCTTTGAAATTCACACTGAAGTTCCAGAAAATTTCTGCATTAAAATTACCTTATACTCTTAGGTTTTATTTTGTGACTTTGAGGGAACAGACACGTGTACATCCCCTCCTTTTATAATTCAGCCAGTGTATTTAAGGTTAGAAATTCCAAAACATTCACTGAGATGAATATTTCTTAATGCATAGAGTTCTTTTTCATAATTTGCTTTCAAAAGATGATATCAAGAGAGAGTTGTGAAAGTAGCACTGACTTACAGCAGGAGGTGAGCTACTTTGGCAACACCCCTCCCACCCCCCTCAACAGCAAGAAAAAGTAAAAATCAGACAGGTTGGCAGAATGACTGAGAATCAACAGATTGGTGTTTCTCCTCCTTTCTCTACCAGGCCCACATAAAATAGAGTGAAAAACTGGAATTATTCTTACATCTGAAATGTACACTTTCACAACGCTGAAGTAAAGCCTGTACCCTAAAATTGAACAGTTACTGCAACAAAATGCTTGCATTTGTCCTTTCAGTATAAAGGAAAAAAATAGAGCACAAGAGGCTGAAAGGATTGTACTTCTATTTTTCCAAGTACAACCACTCAAACAACTCTGGTCCAAGAAATGAATATTTCAGAAAGAATACCTAGTAACATCAGAGACTGATGGAAGTGTCTGAGTATGAGGAATAAAAAAAATCCAGTAACTCTGAATGCTACAGTAGAGTTGCTCTGCTCAGCAGGTAACTACTGAACTTTAGAGTACCATTCTCACAACTCCCAAGTGACTCCTGACCAAGGGAGAGAAATCTGAGGGAAAATGTAAGACGGCGTCTTTTTGAGTCCAGAACAAAATGAAACAGGTAACTTGAAATAGATAACTTTCTCTTTTTCCAAAAGAGAATAATGCATTGAACATATGCTGGAATTAAAAACGCGACAAAACAAAATCCCAGAAAAATTACCTTTTCCTTTCTGAAGCCTTTCTTCCTTCTGTTTTGCTACATTCCTCTGGCTTCCTCCTTAGAGCTTTTTTGATATTTGCTTCACAAAATATAATCTTCAGTGTGATACCCTTGTCCTATAGGAACCTCTCAATATTTTTCAGTCTTTTCTCATATTCTTCACCATGCTGTTTAGTCCTCTAGAGAAGTGGGCCTCTAATTTGTCAGGAAGGCGTGGGTTCTTCAACTAGGACTAAAAGATAATTTTGCTAATGAAATTAGGTTAATCAAAAGTGTGAGTCTAAACACACTAGCTCCTCCTAGCTCCTTCTATATCTAATACTTTGCCAGTGCATTCCCTACTTGCTTAAATTATCTTGCCATCACTGCCTACATTCATGTTTTTAGGGGGATCAATAAGCTCAACACTTACCTCAGTGTTAAACAGACTTCTAATTCTTAGGCTACACTGTCTTTCAGTGTGATCCAAAGACTTTCCTCAAAACACTTCTAGTGCACTTTTAAAAGAATAAATCTACCAGACCAAAAAAAAAAAAACNAAAAAAAAAAAAAAAAAAACCAACAAAAAAAACCAAAACAAAACAAAAAAAAACCAAAAAGAAAAAAAGGAAATTCAGTAAATCCAGTCCATTACCATGTGGTCAGAAAAATGCATTCTGCTTCACACCTGTATGTTTTATAGACTTTGTTTAAAACTAGAGCACTCATCATACCTCTGATGTTCAATATAATCCACAGCCTAATGGAAGCTGAGCTCTTGGGAAGATGCCAAATAGAATAGCCTTTTAGCCCTGCACATACTGCTCTAGGCTTTTCTCCCTTGCAAGCAAACCTGGGAAAAATGGCTACAGATTTGGGAAAGAGATGGTCTACAAGAACCTGGAGGAGCCCAAAGACATTTAGCTCTGTTGTCCTTGCCCGGCAGATCAAAGAATCAATTAAACTCACTGATTTTTCAGTTGAGCTAAATGAAAGACCATGCTTGTAACATCCAATGAACACAGACGATACATACTCACCTTTTCTGAGATCACAGTTCAAATAAAAGATAACTTGTTTTATGAAGCCTAATGTCTTCTGTGCACATGAAAGTCTTTGACTTTTTCAGAAAGTTCAGAGGTTATTACATTTCAATAACAATAGCCATGATGTTCAGACTAGAGGTCTAGGGAAATAGGTTTAGCAGCCAAACCAAAAAAGCTATAAGTTATTTTAGCAACCTTTGTTTGGAAATTAAAGACATAAAATTTGAAGTGTATTTCAATTTAGAAGTTTGCAGCACAAAAACTTTCTAATTTTGTTTTTGAAATTTAAAAGGTAGAAGAAGCAGCATAAACTATAATTTATGTGTTTGTTGAACCTGTTCTTCCTGAGAGCCAAAAATTATGAGAGACAAACTGATGGGTGTAAGTTGCTTGAAAACACATCATTAAGTTATGGACAATTTTATCCATTATGTTCAGAGAGACATTGTTCATCAATTAATTGTGAAAGTACTTCGTTTTTTATTGGAGAAGTGAAAAACTATGGCTTTTCTATTTGCAGGTGGAATTATTTGCTGGTTAGAATATTGCTGAACAGCAATGAAACGGATGTTATCTGCAAACATGACAAGGACATATTCTTGTCACCTCCTCCAGGTATAAATAAAATATCGCAAGCAGGACAGATCCCTGCTTTCCCAGCCTCCAGGTAGGCTATGGCCCATTAAATGCCAACCACGTTTTCACCAATGTTTGTCCTAACTAGACAACATACATTAAAGTAAAAATAAAACTAACAACAGGAGACTTCGTGATCTCATTAGGTGGGTTGCACCAGACCTAGAGCTTGAAGTCAGTTAGAGGAGAAGGTTTGTGAGAAAACAGCATCTGTGAAGTCCTTTCCAGCTATGAGTGTATAAGCCAATGGTAAAATGCTCATATAGAGCTATAAACATATTCTTACTTCTGGTTTTTCCTTCCATAAACCTTTTAAAATAGACCTCAGTGTGGGAGATAACCATTAAATGCAATCTCCTGTGAAACTGGGTAGTTTGATACTACCTCTCTTATCACTAGCTTTATTTTACAATGCAAAATACTCTGCCACTTACCTTTTTATAAGCAAGTTGCTTTTAAAGTATCTGCACATAATTTGGCATAATTTTTATGCAGTTCAGCACAATATGATTCAATTGGCAGTCTTTGCTCTGTGAAGATGATTTTAGTCTGCAATGTAATTGCCATTAATCCCTGGAGGGTGTAGTCCTTCCAGGTCAAGGATAAAACCATTGGCACAAGAAGCAAGACACCTGAATGAAGTACCAGCAGGTTTTTTTAAGTTCCATGGTGCAAACAGGAATTAGTATCTTGAACTGTTGTTTATTGTTATCTCTGAGTTGCAAATTCTAAATTTATCAAACTTGCAACTATTTAAAACAGTTTTTAATTTTAATAAGAATGTGATACAATTGAAACATAGTTATTAAAAAACCCAATAAACAAAAAACCCAAACAACAAGACACCACAACAAACAATTGAATATTACTAACAGCAGAATAAAAATGCAAGTTCGATTAGGTCTGTAACACTGACAGAAAAAAAAATAGTAGCCAAGGAGAGAAAAAAATAGAACTGTAACAGGTGTCCAGTCACTGATAGTCTTCCAGCCTACTGTAGTGGTGTCAAAAAATATGCAAAAGCTAAAGCAGTTTGAGGTGATTTATTTAAACTAATGCCAGACATATGCAGTGCTCATATCTCTGTCTAAATTACTTCATAAGGTCCTTTTGACAGCCAGTGTGTACAAATAAATGTTCTTGGGATGTTATTTGTTTATGCTGTTTTGGATTTCTGTACTATGAGCTGTGTTTTTCTGCAGAATGGCCATCCTTTTTTCTACAAGGATACTCTTCAGGGACTGGGTAAGACAGACTAACCTGGTTTTGTCCTTCTATTGTTGTTTCTATAGAAGATGTTACAATGTATATAAAAACACAAATTAATATATTAAAAGTAATAAAAATACCTAGACTTAAGTTTTCAAAACCCACAGAAAAGATTTTTACATCCAATACTTTAGATTAATTTGCCCTCTTTGAAAATGAGGTCTCTAAATCTACTTGAAAGGAAAATCATTATGTACTGCCCAAAAAATTTTTTTTTGTTATTATTTTGAGAATCTCTGAGAAAGCAATAAATTGGATACAATCACAGTGAAAATATCACTGTAAGAATAGTACAGATTTTTTTATTGAAGGTATGCTTATTACATGTCCCTCATTTTTGACTCACAAATAGAAACAGTAATAATCTTAGGTTATAGATTGGAATTTTTGCTAATTTGCATATCCAATAGGTCTCTTCATTGCAGACAAGGCCCACCTTTATTCCTGAGAAACAATATAGTCATTTTACTAAACATTTTTTAAGTAGTCAATGGACTCATCTCACCTATAATTTTCTATCTGTCTCAGGCATTCTCCTTCTAATGGGTCTGTTCTTCCCATCACTGTTGCCACGCTCAAAACTTTACACGTATTGCATTTTATTTCTCCGCTCGTTGTTCCAGATGCTGACTTCCAAGCACCTCTTTATATACACTCTGGGGTAGTTGAGAGTTTAATCTTCTCATCACAGCCCCATCCATGACTGTTCACATCCTTCTTGCTAATGAAGCAAGCTAATCTCCTTGGTAGATGCAATGTTACCCTCAATTTAAAATTCCGAATACGAGCTGGAGAAGGGAAGTAAGAAACTCCGACAGACACTCACTTCCTCCACTGAGGCCCTTATAGTTTGATCAGGGAAGCTGCAGCATTTGAAGCAGCCAGAGCCCATGAGAGATCACTGGAAAACATAATCCAGTTAAAGCCAATTTGTGTCACTTGAAATCACAGACAAACTTGACCTTAAGAAATGCACATTTCAACACATGAGCCCTACATGTAAATGTAAGAGGATAAGAGATTGGCAAGGATGTCAAGCATGAGGACAGGAGTATATATTGTAACACACTCTGTTAAGATTTTTGTTCTCTTATTGGCACATTTCAGAATGAAACAGGGACTGCTCTGAAGTGAACAGTAACCTTATTCCTGTTGAACATAACAGAACATTAAACACATTGATTACTTTCAACAAGCAAGCTCACTTCAAACTAGCAGCTCATAAAGATGAGGATTTCAACATGCTCCTCTGGAAATTGAAGAAAACACTGAAAGCATAAAAACATTTAAGCACGTTTTTAGGTACTGTCCTCTGAAGGAATGAGCTGAATGCTAAAGTACTTCTTCCAATTATTGTGTGAACTGTTTTAGCAGATGGTAGCTCCCATTCATTGATCTTCAATGTGCCGAGATGCGGTAGCAAAAATACGACCGAATCTTAGTCCTAAAGAAGTTATAATGTAAACAAAGTGACACAAAGGGAAAAAATGTTAGAGAAAAGGAATCTGCATCAGATCAGGAATTTATATTTATGAACCGCAGAACTACAGTCTTCTGGTTCCCCTGTTAGTTCCTAGAATACAATAATATTTCTAGCTCAATAATCCCCCTCACAAAAAAAAAAAAAAAGAACTGAAAGGGCAATATCTGGAAAACTTGATTGTCAAACAGGGCTCCCAGACATGAGAAAGATTTGAGATTTATTGAGAGGAAAAAAAAGGTGATGGAAGTATTAAAACATTATTCATCTACTAAATGAACATATTCCTCATCTTAGACCTCACTATTTACAAGAGTTTTGAATAAGCTCCCTACCCTCAGTTCTTCCCTTACCCCCAAAGAATTTTACTTCACAGCTAATGTTCAGTGTGAGCTAAATTTCTTCTGGTAAAAAGATAACATGATAGCATTATGCTAAGTAGTTCTTCATGGAGAAACTATTTCAGAAATTGGATTTGTACAAATTCAGTGTTTATCAGGATTCAGCATTAGGTATTCTGAAGAGTGAATGCAGAGGGAACAACAATTATAATCTCGTCAATAGGAGAATCAGAATTATTATCCGTATGTGGTTAAAAAAATCTTTTACATATTGTGTGGACAATTTGGTATTCCTCTACTTTGTGTTAGCTCTATGTCTTAGAAAACTTGCCAAGTAATGAAATACTGGCATTTGCAAGAGTGGTTGGATATCTGGCAAACTGCATATGTTTGAAGAATTTGATTCAGCTTTAGCTTGCAGCTGCTGCTTATACAATCATTCTGCTGTGTTTGTAGGTCTCTGATGTATGCAAAAGACTGATTATAGTTTGGCACAGCTCCTGGTGATTTAACCAGGGGGACATTTCCCTTAATCTCACCTGGCAGTGAAGTTGAAAATGAGCCACAATATTTGAGTCTTAGCAACAGTGGTTTGTAATCAGCGATTCCAATTATGGGATGAGGGAATACTAATTGACCGCCAGCTGTCAGAGCAAATGGGCAAGAGAAAGTTATTAACTTTCTGTCTTGACCCTCAAAAATGTAATAGAACAGATATAGATAATTTTTTTTTCTCTTTTGGAAATAAGAAAACAAGATTAAAATGGTCTTTCTTGTTTGGTCAAGAGAAGATTATAATTTAGTTTATCTAAAGAAATGGTTGGGAGGGACTGAATATGACTGTGGCAGGTCAAGAACCAACATCCAAAATCCTTTATTAACTATTAGATGCGTAAAAGCCCTTTACTTATGTTTTGAATACAGTAGCTTTGCATAGAAGTACTCACATTACATTCCTGACGGGAAAAGTATATAAATACAACAATGAGTAATTAAGAGAAAACAGACTATATCACCATGAATTTTCAAAATTACTTGATCTGGTGTGTGAACCAAAAGTACTCATTTTCTTTCCACTATCAAGTTTTATGACCATGAATTACTCATCTCAGTGCCTTAAGCCTGTTTACAACATGAAACTTCTTTTATGTATGCCTGTCTGATTACCTCAGCAATTTATGTTTTCCATTTTTTTTTTGTTCTGGAACTATGTGAAATTATTTTCCAAATTAGTAATTTTGATTGATATAAAATTGTATCTCCTTTAGTTATTATATTGCCTCACGGTATTTTTAGTTCCCACACCTTCTCCTAGGATAAGATCTCCTGCACAAGGTGCCAAATGCCTTTCCTGTGATACACCAAAATATATCTCCATAGAGTAAGCCAGAACTTTGCCTCCTGAATATATAGTTCTTACAAAGAAATTCAACCTTCTAAGAATGGAGATTTGAGCTACAGTTTCCAACAAATCCCAAACAAACAAACAAAAATGCTTCTCATGATCCCAATGCCTGAAATCACTCAGTTGTTTTAATAATTGGAGTTAATTTGGTTTGATGCAAAATTAGAATTAAATGGTCTCATGGGGTAATTGTACAAAGAATGATGATAACACTGCATTAAAAGGAAGTAGAAATGGCTTAACTTAACTTTTTCGATGGAAAAGTTTATTGAAAAAAAAAAGCCACCCCCATTAAAAGTCCTTTTTCTCCTTTAAAAAATTTGTAACAAAAAGCTGTCACACAGACTGTTCTACAGTTTGCTGAAAAATAAACATTGAAAGAGAATATACAAATTGTCGTTAAAACCACAAGGTGATAGCTATATCTTGCCCATAAATAAAGGGATTCAGATGGTGATTTGTGTTTATGACACAGAAATAAAAAGCTAACAGCAGAAGTTAGAAGAAAAAGAGGAGAATACTTGATGATTTTATATTGTGGGAAAGACTAAAATATTATTCAGTATTGTTATTCCGCTTGCCAGTACATGCAGTGGGTTTTTGCATCCTCCAATGAACACACTTCTTTGGATAGGTGTACAGCTATGCAAAATTAAGCAGGATATGTAGGCCCTCTTAAAAAAAGAAGTCAACAAGTGTCAGAGACTGGAAAGAGTAATCCGCCTTGAGACAGCTTGGAATGTGTGTGATAGGGGGTGGGTCAGGCCTTTCTCTGGTGAGGTGGTGCCCTGCCCTCCATGCCACCCAGCCAAGCAGTGTCTGTCAATCAGAGCGCACTGGAAGCGGTGCCCCAGTATTGCCTAACCCAGCCCCTGAGTGGCCGAGTGACTGGAAGTCCCACCTGGGAGGAAGGCCCATGATGGGACAAGAGTTTAAGAAGGCTGACCACGAGGCAAGTGCATTGGTCTTTAACCCTACCTTCACCTTGAGACTTTCTATCCATTATATTGCTGGAATGCTATATGTCTATTTTTCTATGTTTTTCCTGTCTTCCTGGTTTTTTCCCTTTCTTCTCCTTCTAACTCTCTTTTCATGGAAAACAACAGAATGGTTTAAGGGTTGCGAAGTTTCATGGGCTAAGTCAATACTGTGATAAGTGTTTTACATTGTGCTAAATCTTTTGCCAAAGTTCCTTGATTTTCCATAGTTTGCCTGTAAACTTTTGTGTGATTTTTACCTCTTGAAAATACCTGGTCGGTATTTCTCCCGTGCGTCTACCCAGAGAAACGGAACCTTGGTTTAGGCCACACATTAAGTCTCCAGGGTGTAACAACGAGCTTTTGGTCAGGATCTAGGGAAATAGGATACAGAAGGAAATTCAGCTTTTCCAAGCTCTTTGTTTTGATCTCCCTTCTTTCTTTTATTTTTTTAACTGTCCTTCTTTGAAGCAGGTAATACCTCCTTTGACTTTAGCACTTCCTCTCCTTCCAGTGGTTATAGTCCTTCTATATTTTCCTCTATTTTATTTGAAAGTAATATATATCTCATGATGAAAGCTACTCTTGTCACTTCTTGTATATTTTGAGTTCAGTTATAATCGTAACATATACTAACCACATTTTTTGTGGCTACGGTGGGTTGCCTTTGGCTGGCCACCAGGGGCCCAACAAACCTGTTCCATCACTCCCCTCCTTGGCTAGACAGGGAGAGAAAATGCAACGAAAGAGTCTTGGCTCGAGAAAAGAACAGGGACAGGCTCACCAATTGTCATCACAGGCAAAACAGAATCGACTCAGGCAATTACATTAGTTTACCAATCAAATCAGAGTAGGATATTGAGAAATAAGCCCAAATCTGAAAACACCTTCTACCTATCTCTCCCTTTTTCCGAGACTCAACTTCACTGACGCCTTCTCTACCTCCTTCTCCCAAGTAGTGCAGAGGGACTGGGAAAGGGAGTTGTGGTCAGTTCATCGCACATTGCTTCTGTCGCTCCTTCCTCCCCACATTCTTCACCTGCTCCAGTGTGGGGTCCCCTTGCTTGGAGGACAGTTCTCTATGAACTTCACCAACATGAGTTCTTCCCAAAGGCTGCAGTCCTTCATGAACATGGGTCTGTTTCACTGGGTGAAACAGGCTACAGTTCTTCAGAAACAGGCTGCTCCACTCTGGCTGCTTTCTATGAGGTCATACATAAATCCTGCCAGAAAATCTGCTTCAGCATGGCTCCTCTTCCCGTGCTCAACAGGTCCTGTCAGGAGTCTGGTCCAGCATGGGGTCTCCACAGAGTCTCCAGAGTCATACTCTCCTTTGGGAGAGTCAGACTCTCCACTTGCACATGTGTGGGACCCTCCACGTGCTGCAGACGGATCTCTGCTCCAATGTGGACCCCCATGGACGCAAGGGAACAGCTGCCTCACCATGGTTTTCACCATGGGCTGCAGGTGAATCTCTGCTGTGGAAGCTCGAGCTCCTCCTCCTCATCCTCTGTCTTCACCGACCTTGGTGTCTGCACAGTTGCTTCTCTCCCACCTTCTCGCTTCAATCTCCAGCTGTTGTTAAGCAGCAGATTTTTCCCCATTCTTAAACGTGTTGTCACAGAGGCTCAGCTTTGACCAGTGATAAATCTGTCTTGGACCCAGCTGGCATTGGTTTTATTGGACTTAGGAGAAGCTTCTGGCATCTTCTCACAGAAGCCACCACTGAAGTCTCTTGCTACTGAATCCTTGTAAGCCCAATATGGTTTGAAAGAGACTACTCAGACAAGGAAGTAGATTGTTGTCATCTGTACAAATCTAAACTCTTTATGAACAAGAATGCATATAACTGGAATTTGAAACAAAGATTGTTCCAAAACCTAGGGTGAGACAATTTTACATAGGGGACAACATTGGATTCATGTGAATAATTAAAGTGGGTTTGGATTTACATCTAGTTTAAAAAATATTTTTAAAAATTCTTCCTTTAGCTTTCAATGTTATTTGTTACAACACTGAGAATTTAGTAGTTAAAAAGTGTATTTTTTAGACCTGGTGATCTCTAAATAGCAAATGGAGTATCAATAACAGCAAAACAGCTGTTCTGTTCGTTAAGCCATTACTGTTGCTATTTTCTTCTTGCTAGTGTGGTTAATATTTTCTTAGTTATAATTTGCAAAACAGAATACTAGAAGCCTCAGGGTTCAGCTAACATATAGTATAATCCTTTCATTTAACATGGAGGTTGTCCAGCTGAGAGGTAATGCAGTAAACATTTATAAAAATATTCCTGCTCAAATTTCTGTGAAATATGAATGAGTCTGGATCTCAGCCAGCTGTGTAGAATTGCAGACCAAATTCCCTAGAGCTTTAAGATTTTAGGAAAAACTGCCCTAGTTTTTGTTATGCACCCAGGACATAATTACTAGATTTGGATCTTTGTTTTGATTCCCTTTCATCTTAAGTTTGCTCTTGAGATACTGGTTGTCCAGTAGATAGGAGGTAAAATGATGATGGAGAGAACGGATTACAAAACAGAATATTTCAGCAGGCAAATTTATGAAGAAGAGTTAGATAATTTCTGATTGAAATAGTTCAATAAATATGCTAAAATTATGCATATAAGAAAATGTGGCTTTACTTCAGAGAGAGCAAGTTTCCCTGGTTTTCAATTATGTCAACAGCTTTCTTGAGTGATTCAGCATTCTGAAAGCCAAACCATATTTAGTTACTGGAATGTAGATTTATATACAGGCTTTTGGGCACAGTGTACAGAAACACATCTTGTAAGAACTCAGTCATCTCTATTTCTAGTCTTTGCAATTAACATTCTTTTTAATGCTGTATTTCTTACATTTTTATTTCACAAATTGTACGTAACTGGGGCTAGGATTGAATTAATTTCAACTATCATTATGAAACTGACTGAAATGCCTAAATGAGATCATAGATACTTCTCAATCTGGAAAAGGGAAAAGCTTCCTTTTTTTCCATACTAATAATGGAAGCCTTCAATAGAGAAAATGCAAGATATAGAACAAAATGGTAGATAATGCAACTGGGTTTATTCTTCCTTTTCTCCTTCCCAATCATTCCTAAACCAAATTACATATTCAGCATGTGCTGTTGTCAATAGCTGAGAACTCTGTGGGTGCTATTCTAAGATGGCAAGCTTATATTTATGTATGAGTATCTCTCTTCTAACAATACGTAAGGCAGGATTAAGACATAGAAATCTCAAGAAATCACAGAAGTAAAAAATTTAAACACTCTTTATATAACCATCAGAATTCTATCTTCAAATTTCACTTGACATTATATGGAGCTCTGACTGCTGACTTCCTGTACAAAGATTCCAAGCCTTTACTCTTATTAGTGATTCAAACAGCACACGAAACCCAGGTTGTAAGTAAAAAATCAGAAAAATTCTCGTCAGCAATATAGAAATCCAGTAGAAAACAAAAGATGCTTCTATGCCTTTCTTCAGAAAGCTCTGCTCTATGTCTTTGAACGAATTCTTTTTGTCTATCTCACAATTCAAAAGCTGAGAAATGCAAACTTTCTTTTTCTGCTCCCTTCTTGCCTGAACACTGAGGATCTTTCATCTTCCAGAGCTAGACCTTTTTCAGTCTTAAATAAGGCACTAAACTTCCTTGAAACCTGTGACATCATATGAAAACAGCAGACAAGTTTTGTGTCTCAGAAGCATGTACATATTATAACTGGGTTTGATGCAAGGAGGAGTGACAAGCATACAAAAGGGAAAAAAAAGTAGTGTCCTGAGAGGAACAAATCAACATATATTTTAAAATATAGGATTGTCCCTAAATCTATATAAAGATAAAATAATTAACAAAGGAAGAGAAATAAACAAGTTGTTTTCTGCAAGCTTTATTTGGTAATGACTGGATAAATTTCATCCCTATTTTTCCAGGAGAAACATTCCGTGAAGTGAAATTTCACTAATAAAACTGTATGTATTAAAATTTTTAAAGAACTTTGCTTGTGTTGAAGGAAGATCATGTAAAAAACTTTCCTTTGCAATGGCTGTTTGCACTAGAAGAAAATTCACCATTCCTCACTACATGGTTTGATTCCAATTTTTTTTTTCTAAATATGAATATATTATGAGACTTTTCACTGTCATGTGAGAAAGTAACAGTCCCTTCTGGGCAAATGCTCCTGAGAGCTAAAATAAAGTAATTAAATGTTTGTAGAGTAGCAGCACATTGGTTTTCTATGAATACAGGTTGAGATAACCCAGCTTCCCAGTTCACTCATGGGTTCTAACCCCTTAATTACACAAATCTCATACATGTTCATTCATTCCAAAGATGATAATTGGAATGGATTAGCTAGCTTCCTTCAAAAAAACCCAACCCCAAACTGGACATGGTTGTAACATAGTTCAAGCCAAGCTCCCAAAAAGCCTTTGGTGTCCTTCTTTCCCACAGTATCTTAAAATATCTTGTGGGTTTTGCAAAGTCAAATGTCCCACTACTTCCTCATGTCAGACTCAAGGGCATGCAAGGCAACAACTCAGTGCCGTTTCACAAAACCATCGCTTTTCTGGGTTGTAGCACTTTCCACATATTATTTCAAATAATTAGCAATGGGGGAAAAAATAATTTGATAGACACAGAATAGTAATATTTTGAGGATGCAAGGCATGAATGACGGGGAAGAGAAGATAAGAAATCAAGTGTTGCATGCGCTTACCACTGTGGAGGTGGACACAACTTTTAAAGAAGGTCTAGTCCTAAAGACTTCTTGCGTCTTATTACTGATGCATGACCCATGCATATGTTCGTAATTAATAGTTTGTAGCTAAATGCCCTGAAATTGTTGAAAGGTGATTCCTCAGGATCTTTGTGAATCCCATCAGATGCTTCCCAAGCTTCTGTGTTAGGGGGTAAGAGGAGAACTGAAGAACAGTAGTCTCTGATGGCTTTTTCTCTTCCGTCATTATAATGCAGTGTTACAGTATAGGAGCATTATGTTATCGTAGAGACTGGGCATCAGCCCTAGGAAGAGCAGTTGCCAATACCTATGTAAGTAATGCTGCATAAATCAAGGACGTATTTGACGTGACCTGTTAGCACAAATGTGAGACAGGGAGATGTACTTGTTGCTACAGGCAATTCACAATTATCTTGTGCCCTGCTACATTGAGACATCATAGATCATGTCTTATTGGTCGAGTAGACTTGAAGATTCATGTTTTACACCATGGCACCCACCTTGTTTGCAGTGACAGCACTTATAGTGCGTAACCTAAAGCTTTTTCTGATTAGTTGATAGATTCTTAACCAGGTACCAGTGCACAACAGAAAGTTTGTTGACTAGTTGCCAATCATATGCTTGGTGCTCATCATTGTGACTTCGCATCAAAGGGGAGATGCTCTGAATTAGGTGGATACTCAACGTTTCATATATTTATAATTCCACTGTGTTAATTCACTGTAGTCCCGCTTCCTCCAGCAACACTGAGCACAGAATTTTGTGCAACAATGCCATGGTTCCACAGCAGAGGGTTAATTACCAGATTACAAAATTATCTTGCCAGTTATGAACTGCTGAACAGGTATGAAGCTACTCTGCTATTATGCAAAATTATTCCATGGAGTAAGCACTGAGGCAAACATTCATTCACATTATCTTACATTCAGTTGATGCTATTGGGATTCTCTTGGCAAACCTGAGTCTTGCTGGCCCGGTTTTCAGTTCTTCCTGATGCTGCTGCTCCCCTTTGTGAGCATACATACACTTTCCCCACCAAAAAAACCATCTCCATTTAGAGTATGTGTTTTCATTGCTGGATGCTTCCTAGACACAGACCTCTCTCTGCCAGGGCTCCAGGTTTGCCTGTATGGTGACTTCAGCCTGGCCAAGAAAGTAACACTGGGAGTGGATTCTTAGTTCGTACAGGAAGCATGTTGTGAGGCAGAGGCCTTGAAACTGTTGATATATGGGACAAAGTTGTGATCATCTCCAGGCCAGTTGCGATGCTTCACTGTTATTCGTTCTTTTTCTCTGACCATTCAAATGAATTTTCTTTGGTCCAAGCCGTAGAAAGAGCCAACTTTAGCATATATATGGGCGCAATCCCATTTGTGCAATTTGGCCTGGACTCGACCCTAAGACTGATCCATTGCTGTGTTATTTAACAGCATAATTATAGTCAGCAGGAACAACATACTCCATTTCCCACCAACAGGTACTTTGGTCTCAAATGAATCCTAGAAGAGATATGGGGATGAAGAAAGAAGTAGCTCCTATGCAGGGAACCATGTTCTAAAATAGAGGAATTATGTCATCTAATTATATGACAGGAGAAATGTTCAAGGCCTCAGCTATTGATCTTTGGCAAACATACAGAAATGCAATTGAAAGGAGCAGACACTCTTGGGCAGCTTAGGTATCCTATTCAAATTGTGAGGTATTGAATTACATCCTAAATTAGAGCGCAGATGTAATCCTTTGAATGTAACAGGAATTCTCTTCAGGAACAGAATATTCTTCTATGTGTGTTTTTCCTCTGTGTGTTGAGGGCACATCAGCAGGTCTCCAACAGCAAGTAGAACCCAGATCATTGTGGCAGAAAATAATCAAATAGTAAAAAAAAATTAGCCACAGTCTTTTTTGCATATTGCTTCATGGTTTTAGGAATTTCCCCTCTTGCTGAAGCTGCTTCTAACACATTTCCTTTTTTGTGCCTCCTTAAATCTTTGCTTCTCCCATCCAGTTCTCCCAGACTTATTAGGCTCAGCCCAAATGGCAATGATGTTGACAAAGCAAAATCTGCCTTAAAGAAGACCAGATTTGACTCAAAGAGATTTTCTTCAATTTCTGCTTGAAAAATAAGGCTTGGTCTCTATGACCTGTCTCAACAAATCTTGGTTTCTATTACCTTCTTTCTCTCTAAATTGCATCTTCACATTTTCTCAACCAGAGGACTTATGTCAAACCACCTTGCCTTCACACCTAAGACTGTATAAAATTGAGCTGTTTCTCAGTGCAGTGGAACAGTTGTCTCTAGATACTTCTCTATTTTCCACTGACCCTTTACAAGTTACGTTTCTGCAACTAACTGTTTTCACAGCACAGGGTACAGTGACAGCTTTGGGACACATTGGTGAAGAGATGTGAGATCAGGTGGAAAGGTGGTTTTAATGACCTGTAATGCTAAAGATCAGTAACTCAGTATGCAATTGAGGACTGTCTGTAGGAGGTGTTTTGAGGGGGGGCTAGGCTATTTCTTCTTTTCTCCATCAAGAGCCCTGCTCTATTCCAGGAAGTTTACAACCACGAGTTATATTACCAATAGACTATTTTTTCAGTCCTTCAGCCAGTGATTACTGGTGAGAAAGAACAGCAAAAACAATCTTGTGCAAGCAAAAGAAGCTAATGATTTCGTTCTTTGAATAACAGTTAAAAAGGGAAGATATTCCTTCTAGCAAATATGGAACTATTAATTTTGTGTGTATGTCCAAAAAATTAAGTCTTTTCCATAGCAAGTGTAAGTGTTGGAAGAGCAAATTCAACAACATGTAAATAATCATGGATAGAGCAAGGCAAGAAAGGCCATCCAAGATCATGAGAGGTTACACACAGCTATTGTGGAGCTTTGGTCTTACCAATAGGCTGTTGTGAATGGGTTCTTATAGCTGAAAAAAGTATTAGCAAAATTGTTTTAATATGATGCAAAAGTACCACTTAACAAAGTTTTATGTCATGGTTCAAGCTATTATTGTACAGCAACAATCATTTGAACAATGTATCAAAGCTATCAAGACAAATCAAAGTTAGAAGGCACAAATCAAAGTTATGCCACTTCAAGGTTATGCATGATATTGGTCACTTACCAAAGGTCTGCTGTCAGTAAAAAGTCTCTCTGCCTTGAGGAGCAACCTTGAGAGGCATCCCATCTCAGGAGATCGCTCTCATGAATGCACTCTGAAAGAGAGCTCAAAGAGAGCTCCCTGAGGCAGTCATATTTATAGAATAAAGTGGTTGGCTTACAGTCAAATGGGAAAGGTATGGATGGGACTCCATGTACCCACAGCTTTTTTTGTGCTTTGAAAACTGAGTCTTAGAAGATCCACCCACTATTTGTGAGTGATTCGCATGATCAGCGCTCCAAGCTCATGTGCACCAATGCTCACTGTGTCTCTCTGCTCCTTTGTAGGTTTTCAGAGAACACATTGGAAATAAAGGAGTTCCTGGCCTGGCTATGGCTCAGGTCTTTATCTGCTCTGGAGCCTGAACCAAATTACCACTAGTTTGGTTAAGGGTTCAAATGTACCTGTCACATAGATTAGAGCTTGTGTTGAAAGCTTATGCAGTGAGCTGGAGCAGAGAGCAGAGTCAAGCATAAAGAGGCATATATTTATGAGCTAATATTTCAAAAGTAGCAAATAGATACTTTCCAATTTGAACAGCCTGAGGTGATCAGGAATTTTGCATAATTCGCTTACCATTGAATTTTTCATACTTTGGATCTCTCCCAGTTCATGGGCTTTTACAGTCAAAATCTTATTATAGGCAAAGGGAACAAATTGAAGCTATGGATCCAGAAATTTACTTTTGCCTAATTAAATTTTTAAATTAGTACAGAAAATTCTCACTGATAATACCCTTGACAAAGTTACTAAAGAAAAGTAGCTAACACCAACACCTCTTCCCCTATCTGCCTGTGTTCCTGGGCTCTGCCACATCAGCACAGAATGGTGGCTGCCACAGTGAGAGTTTATGCTTTGCACTCCCTGCCAGGAGGAGTGGAGTGCTTACGGTGGGTGCAGCCCCCTTGGGCCCAGGACCCATCTTGGGACCCTGTGGATCCGTTTGTCTCTTGCACTGGAGGCTCCTTCTGGGGTGCCCATGGAGAATCACAAGGTGCCTCCTCACCCCATGATACAAAGGACTGTTTTCCCTACTCTGAGGTTGTCAGGTCCTCACTTCCAGCTGGTTGGCAGCCACTGACAGCTCCCCATGAGCAGCATGGTGGAGGAACCAGCTCCAAACAGCTTCAACTGGCTACAAACAGCCAATATCCACCCCACAGAGGTGAATATCTCTCCTTGTGACAGCCCTGCCCTGCCCCACTTTACATTTTTCTGAACTTGAAAGGGCAAAAATATGACTTGCTGAGTACTGGCCAAGTGAATGACCTGCAGTGGGCAGTAGTCGCTAATGCCCATGGCTCTGTGGGAGCTTCCACTCTCAGTCTTTGCTTTCTCTTTCTATCTTCTCTCACAGACTCTGTGCAGGATCCTGAAGGCAGACAAGATCCTAACAAGGCCATCTGGTAAATCTCAGTCTTGGAGGAGTAAGCCCTCCTTCTTAACCTTGAGTAGGCAAATATATCTTCCTCATCCACTCCTGGCTGCACAGCTACCAACCAAAGAGGCCCTGATAATAACTGAGGTTGTCACTGACTCATGGGAATGACAAACTACTCAGCTCATTGACGCACCCGGGGGTTTTGGAACCAGTGGTGTGCTGCCCTGTTTGCAGGCAAGACTTGAAGAAAATGCAAGCATCTTGCCAGTTCTTTGGCTGTGATGGTCATAAGGACAGCAGAGTATTTATAACAGCCTCCAACTCAGCATAAAAATACTCTTTCCATTGCTGGAATACCATTAAAAAAAAAAAAAAAGAAGAAAAAGAGTAGCAACTAAACCCTTTTTAAAAGAAAAGGTCATGGAAAGAATATGTTTTCCCTAACACCTGTGGAATAAGCTCACTATATAAAGACTTTCACGTCTTTATATGTTCCTTCAAGTACCCCAGTTGAAGGGCTTTGCAGAACATGCGTATAACCTCGGTTATATGCAATGGAGTGATAGACACTGCTGTTGTCAATAGAAAATTCTGCACTAATTGTTCTTCAGTATTTAGAGCTCTTCTGTTTCAGGTATTCCTTCTCAAATAGAGTGTTGTTAGACAGTTATTTCCATAAACACAGTCCACCTTTATATGCTGTAAGTCTCTGCCAGGGCCGATCCTCTCCAGTTTTAGGCAAAGTTTGTAACACTGATTGTACTGTACTTAAGGAACCATACACGTATGGGATGGGATGGGATATGTTATGCTCATCATAACAAGAAATTTCGAACTATGTAATTTGACATAGTGTACTTTCCTTGAGCTTGTCCTTGGTAATAAAACAGGGACAACTTTTATTCAAGATTTCAGACACCATTTTATGACAAGGCCTTTTTTGTCAATGTGAAGTCCTGTGTGTTTTCATAATGCTCAGTTATTGCTGAGCCATCCCTACCCAGAAGCATAACAGAAAAGGAAGTGTCCTCTCACTGTGTTCAGGGAGGCTATCGCTTATGAGAGCATCAGTCCCTGTGTGTGTTCATTGTGCTTTGTGATTGGCTGATGGCCATTTTTGACACTGTCATGCCATGTATTTTTAGACTATCCTCTGACTGGCTGCCTAATTCCTTTGGCACCCTCTAAAAAGGGGCCCCTGATACAACCACTGTTACATGCTAGGAAGAGACAGATCCTGTGAGCTGGGGTGAGAGGCCCCAGTGTCTGGGTGCAGCCCTACAAGATTTTCATGGAGTTATACAGGGGCAGACTTAGGGCTCTGTGTGGTGTTGCAAGGCACAGGCAACACTGTCAGCAAAAATTGCAAATCAGTATGAATTTTCTGTTTCAGAGGAATATGTCCATGCAGTCAGTAAGAAAAAGACTCTAAGAGCCTGAAAACACCACGTGAACCTGGAGAAATGGCCAATGGGCTCATGAACTGCAAACTGGACTTTGAGGTGTCACACAGAGACGGAGGGTGGTGTGGGAGATCTCCCCTTGCCCATGGCTTTGGGTGTGTTACCACTACCTGTAAGACCATTATGGGATGCAGGCTGGTGCTGCATGTGCTGTCCCTAGGTCAATGACCAACCTTACATAACGTTTGAAAAAGCTCCAGCTGACTAATTGAGGGGGAGACAGAAATGTGCTGTCACTTGTTTGCATCCATGCCTGCAGTAGCTGAAGAACTGAAAATGGTCAAAGAATTGACAGCAGTGCTAAAGGAAAAATAAGGAGGAAGCATGGACATGATTGTTAGACAACTGCCCGCATATCCTGTGAAAAAAGTGTCTCTGTATTAGAGTTAAATTGATTTCCCAGTGTTCCATTTTGTACACGTGTGCAGTAACAGCATGTCGGCAGACACATTTACATCGTTAACTTTTTAAAAAAGAGATTCATTATACTCCTGGGGAAGTGGGAAGCTTTGGATATAAATCTCCTTTCTGAAGCTGATACAAGGTGTATTGCCAATCTGAACAGAAGCCAAGTGGCATTCTGGTGTGCAAATCAGGATCGTTACAGTTTACAGAAGGCTGCAAAAAACCACTTAAAAATCCAAGATGATTGTGGCAGAGGAAGCTGCAGAGTGGTAGACAGACTTACTGGATGGGCAATAGATTTCCAAACAAAATGATAGTGTTATATAAGTCTTAACAGAAATGAATGTATGAGTTTAATATGCTTGGACCATTTCTCTAAAAGGCAAAACAGATTCTGATATAGTTGTGGCTTTTGAAACAGTTCCACTGGTATCAGGTTGCTAAAGCAGCAAGAATTTTATTTCAGAATACAAGAAAGCTAAAACTGAGTGGGTGCCTAGGAATTGCTAAAACATAAATGATACCTGTAGTGATTTGACAAAGGTTTTTTGCATAAAGTGTTAACTCACCTCAGAAACTGAAGGGCAACCAATGTGGAAACCATTTATAACCACCTAACCAACACATAACTGCATGTGTGCTGCAGCACAGTCCGAAGGAGAGGTAAAGTCTACACTTTTATTTGTCCCATCTGGATATAACATCTGCTCCCAGGTGATCTAATATCAGTTATTCTGATTCTTGCATCAGTTCTTAAAAGCTTTGATTCATTGAGAATACAACTGTGATAAAGATTTCTGGTCTGGATTTAATGCAAACTCTCCACCTTTTCATTGAATTACTACACTAGCTGGTAATCCAAGATAGTTTAAACATGTACCTAAAATTCAGTTTGATTTTCTTTCTAAACCACTTCCAGCCACTGAATTTAATTACCCTTCTGTCTTCCAGATTAAGAAGCCTTTTATTATCAAAAATCATTTCCCCTTGAAGATGCTAAAATTCTTTCAATTAAATTGCTTCCTAACATTTCCTTTAGTAAGTTAAATAGACTGAGCTCTTTAAGTCTTTCATTCATCTGTGAGAACACAAGTTCATAAGAAGACTTATGCCAACTTTATTTTAGCAAAGTAAATGTAGATGTACCGGCATTGGAGCAATGGTGAACCAGGTTTTACAATTTTAAAGCCCTTTAAAGCTCTGCCTCCATTTGTTTCAGAAAGTGCTCACTGAACTCACTGATGATTTTTAAGACTGCCACAGTTATCTGCCTTTTTTTTTGAAAGACTAGCATATTTTTCTAGATGAGATTACTGTCCTTGGAATATTTTTCATTTCATCATCAGTAATCTCTACTTCTTCTGTATTATTGGTTTGTTACAAAAATTGATTTTTAAAAAATATTGTCTTATGATTAAATGACACTTTTTGTGAAGATATTGTTCTCTACTTCCATCTGTGTATTGTGAAATTTAAAACATATACAACTCTGCATCATTATATGTTCTTCTTCTTCAGCAATAGCATGATATGTGCTGAAATAACACTGATTTATTCCATGGAGAAGGATGGAGAGACAGGAGTTAAGCAGTAGATTTCAGGTAATTTAGTTCAGTGGTGTGTTTGCTTCTAATGTAGCCATCCATCTTTTTTACTGTCCAGGTACCCAATGCAATTTATGGTACACGATAACTTCCCAGAAATACAGCATATTTATTTTCTTAATGAACTGTTGTATTTCCAGTGCAGCAGATTAGCTACCAAAGCACGGAATAGCCTCATCTACAAATATGTACAAACATGTACAGGTTAAATAACGACTCTCAAATGCAAAGTGAATGTATGTAAACACTTTTCATGTTGGGTTTTTTAAAAATCCCGAATCTAAATGTGGTAGAATCATGTAGAGATGATGGGTAACTAAACATGATTCAGAATATAATAATATATTCAATGTTTTATAAGTAAAGATGGGTTCTAATAATGATCTTCAAATTCAAAGTAAATAACTTATAAAGCTCATTCATATTTGGGTCTTTTTCTTCTTTCTAAATTTTTTTAAACAAGTTTTAAGTCAGAGTGGAATATTCTCTTGCCTTCAAACACTTTATGCACGTCATAGCACCAAGTAATTGCTGACTTGCAAAAAAGCCTGATGAGGCTTTTTCCCTTGCAAGCAAAAAAAGCAGCAAATAAACAAAAATTGCTTTGATCAGAAGAAAGCATGTGTTAGGAAAAAAAAAACAAGGTAAGTGAAAATACTACAAAGGAAACTTTGTAAGAGAAGAAAATGGATATATTTATTAGCAGACAGAATTAGAGACATTAATGGATAATAAAAGGATTGTTTGCATAAACAGTGAGACCAGACGCAAACATATTACGTTAACAGGGTAAAAGAAATTTAATGCTCACCTTCTTTTAATTTTGCCTTATTTTAATTTCGATATTTGAGCCTTTCCTAATGAGGCGAAGGAACCAATTTTTATGTACAGTGGGGTTTATTTTAGTATTTACCTTAAACAGTCTAGATCCTGGAATAAATTGCCATTCCCACATTTTTTTCAGGTAGAGAACAATCTTTGTGTTATAAAAGAAATTAAAATAAATATCTTCCTATTTTCAAGACCAAAAGTATTTATTATCACTTTAGATTAATATTTCTTATTACAGTATAGTACAAAGACAAAAAAAATAGTAATCCGAAAAACATTCAGAGCTAATTTATTCAAAGGCAGGGATTTAGAAATTATAATCAGGTCCCCAAAGTTTACTGAATGCATGTAATCTTTTTTTTTTTTTTTTGATGTGACATTCAAATTTGTTTATCACATAACAATAATATCAGGAATAATGTTTGACTAACTTTCAAAGTAGAATAAAACAATTAGCACTTCTAAATTACATACTTCCTTCCAATGAAACCAACTTTTGTAGCTCAAGTAAATGAGGATCCTAATTAACATTTATTTACTCAATGGCAAACAGTGAATTTGCAGTGACAAAAGCTTGGTAAAAGAAGTATACATGCCTGAAAAAAAATAATCTGTATTTAAAAAACAGGAAACAACTGAAAGCAAAGGCATGGGCTTTCTCCAGTTTCCTCAGTCACAACGGCAGTAAAATACTACTACCAGTACTGAAAACATATAAAAGGACATATATCCAAAGAGGATTATTGTCTGTGGGAATTCTATTATTACCGCAGAATTTATCATGCAGTTGTAGAAACATTGGTTGGAAGGAATCTTGGGAGGTAAAGTAGTGCAGTCTTCCACTAACTGTGGGATTGCAATCAGCAACAGATTAGGGCAGCTATGATTTTTTCTAGAATCTTGAAAATATTCACAAATGGAGATTCCAAAGCTTGCTGCAATGCCTGGAACAAATACTTTTGTGAATATCTAATCTGGACCTCCAAGATCACAGCCTCTGTGTATTCTGCCCTGTTAAATCATTTATACTAATAAGAAGAATTTGACTCTGTCCTTTTGGTGACTACTCTTCAATTATTCGTAGGCCATTTTTAGATCACTCTTCATCTTCTTTTTCACTCATATGAAAGGACCTGAGTGCCTCAACCTATTTTTGCTGGATATGTTTCTCTAGGCTTCTTACCATCTTAACATACTTCTGTCTGGACCCTTCCAGTTTCTCCCTGTCCCTATTTCTGGAGGACAAAAGCTGGGCACAGCATACCAACTTTATTCTTCAAGAGAAGAAACAAGATATTCAAGCACTTCTAAAGCAGATTTTGAGAGAATCTAAGTTTTTCTACATATTCTTCATTCCTCAAACAGAACAGCTCTGCCCTCTGTACTATTACACTGAAGCATGTAAACTACTAAAATCACTTAATTAATAATATGAGGCCCTAGAAGTCATTGCCAGGATTAGAATTAGACTGAAGAAAAAAACCCCAAACATGTATTTTTAATGCCAGGAGACTAAAAATAGTATTAATATTTTAGTTATTATATTCTTGATTCAATCCCTCTAAGAAGAGCTGTATGGTATTTTCCTCTACAACAAATGTACTGGAAAGTAGTTGGGTTCCACAGCAATGGAGGCTTATTTGTGCAGGTGGAACCATCTATCTCTAGAGGCCAGACACTATCTGTCTGTCTAAAAGCAAGCCCTGCTGGCTGATCCATCTAGTGGTATAGCTCTTCACTAGCCTTCTTTTTTTTTATTCTATAAATGAAGTGAAATGAAATCAGCAATAATTTGGAAAAGAAACAAAATAATGCAGTTGGTTTAATCCAATTAATATAAGAAACAAACAAAAAAAACCATATTTGAATTTTGAGGGAAAGCTGCACAGAAATTGTGTTGAAAACTTTGAAGAATAGGTATCTTCCAAATTAGTATGGTATTTCAGAGCTATTTCGGTACTTTCAGGGTAGCTGGAATATTTTTGGAATACCAAATGTTAACAGTACTTTGTAATTTAAAGTCAACAGAAGCTTACATGTATATTTTTTACAATGTTGTTGGATATTAATATCAACATTTTTAGGCATTTGAAGAAATCTCAAAATACATTGCTGCATATTAAAACTGTTATCAGCACTTTGGCACTAACTCTTCTCATGCACACTTTATTATTCTCTTGCTGTTTACATGGGCCTAATTTATTCTAGCCTGCTTTGCTTGCTTGTTTGAAGAGAAGGACACATAAAGATCTGTAAACCATCAGATACATATCTTAGGGAGAGAAATTATAGTATAGTATTATAAATTATGCCTGCTTATATTAGGAAAAGACAATTATTTGGTTACTAATGTTTTTCAGGCACATAAATTTTCTGTGCATCTGGTTTAGTTAAATAGTAAGATCAAACAGGCCAAAGTTTTAAATTAAAAGGTAAAATTCACAGCTGTTTTCTGTGGTTCTGATCTTTCAAATACAGTGACTACAAAGTGTTAATTCCTTTGGACAAACCATCTGAATAAAGCTACTTATGTTATACACCTAGGCCCAAGGTATTAAGTGGCTCATAGTAGGTACTATTACAGTACAGAAAGGAAATTACCTCTTTTTGCTGATACTCAAGCAATAAACTACAAGTAGTTCAATTAGTTCACGACTACTAGTTATAGCACAGCTCATTTTGAAAGAGCAAACCATCATTTTAGCTTCACAATGAATGAGAATGTCAGATTGATATACCTGTATATAGTTATTGTGTGTTGCCAAAAGCTAATGCTCATATTAAGCAGGTGCAAGAGACAGTAGTTAATGTTACCACAAAATTTCTTTTCCATCTGAATAAAGCTTTCTTGGACTAAAGCCATAAATTGATCCGAAAATCCTTACTGCTTTAAAGAGGCGTATAACTTAAATGAGTCTAAAATATTTAATAATAAATGTTGGAGATTTGAAAAACCCTGATGCATGATCTGCAGCTGATCTGAGCTTGAAAGATGTATGGACAATATTGACAGTCTAGGCTGGTGTCTGTTTTATACTGTGGGATGCTGGGATGGAATTGAAATACACTAAAGGGGAATTTTGTTCACTTTTTCCTTAGAGCTAGCACTCCCCAAAACATCATAAGCTGTCATTCCTGCTTTTAGAGCACAAAATAATAAACCAGGTAAAGTTGTTCTTTGAACAGAGCAAGACAAATTTTCTGTGTGAGACATTGGAATAAAACTAAATCTGTTGGACACTAACAATTCCCCATATATTCTGAGCCACTCCTTTCATCTTGCTTTCTAATCCAAAAGTTTTAAATGTCTTCCTAGGCTGAAAAACTCCACGTAGTCCTGTCTTTGTTCCCAAGAAAGAAGCTTTCTTTTCACGGTCTCTGTGACTTGGCTCAGGTTTAGGTTTCTCCCTGCTGCATACAGGCACTCTGCATTCCCCAAGATACTGAAAATTTGCAGTCTTGCTGTGTCTCTCATCTTCCTTCCCCCTTCATTGAGAAAATTCCCCAGCCTGAACACTCTCAAAGGAATGAGAGTCTCCAAGGAATGGGGGTCTCTGTTGTTGCCATGTGGAGCAATCAGAAGAGCAAAACCAAATGACTGTTATGTACACTCAATCGCATCATCTTTAGCTGAGCATGACACTACACATGCAATAAGCTAGGAACCTGTTAGTCAAATGATTCTGCGTCTGGCAAAAATACCTTCACTTGCATCGCTCAAAATTTACTGTTACAAATAAAAAAGGCACATCATAAAGAACATTTTTGGTTTTGCAACATAAAATGTGGAAATCTGAAAATGTGTTAATGCAGAAATTTTTTAAAATGTGTGAAAATAGCAGACTTACAGAGAAGCAAAGATGAATTCAATTTTTTTGAGTATAAATATAAGGTCTACCTCATTTCAGGGTACTAGGAGTTTTTGTAAGACAAACTATTTAGAGGATTAATGAGGATGTCAGAGGTAACAGAAATATATAAAGCAATGCAGAATTTTGGTTTCCAATCAGTGTTGATTACTCTTGGAACTCATTTAATTAGTAGCCAAATAATAAATATTCTTTTTTTCTTAAATCTTCATTTTCTGGGAATATGTATTTGTGTAAGAACTCATTCCTGTCCATCTTATTTATATTTCTGTGTTTATAGTTGTAAAAAAGGTCTCAGTATAAGACCACATTTTACCCAGAGGTTTGGAAGAAGAAAAATAAAAGTAATGGCAATACATTTGGGGTTTGGGGTTGGATTTTTTTGGTAAATTTGTGTTTATTAAAACTTTTTTTTCAGTTTCAAGAGTTGCTGAATGATTAATTACTGCTGAATTCTTTATACTAACAGTAGAATTAAATATTATTTGTTATGAATACTGTTGAACAGGTACCTATGCAAATAGACCTATTAAGTAATTCACAGTATGTTACATTAAATTTTGGACGTCTTTTCTTGGAAGGATTGATTTTTGGTGGGTTTTTAATGTAAGAATGTGAATGTTCATTAGCTTCATTTTATTTACACACAGGTTTTACCTGGGCAAAAACTATTGATGAATATAGAGTTACAAGGATGTATTTAGAAGGTTTTTTTCATAACAAAAGGCAAGTAACTATGCATAAAGATTCAATTTCCATTTTTATTTATATTAATTTTAGTCTATTAACTTACAAAATGTCTTGTTCAGTACATAAAATTGTTCACATTAAAATTATTGAAATGTATGAGGTGTGTCCTAATATATTAAATAACTTCTTCACAAAATTCATAAGTTTTATTTTTTTTATAAAAAAATATTTATGTATGTTAAAATTTATATAAAAAGCTTATTATTCATTATCATCTTGTTGAATAGTTCTGGACATCAGTTTTGACAGCAGTGGTATCGTGTTATTCATATGACCAGTTACACTGGATGAATAATGAATGAGAAACAGTCATAACAAGTAATTTGCTGACAACCCTTAGGCTGAAAATAACTGATTAAAGCTATTTTGGGAATACTGATCTGTAACAAGGGTAGTCAGAGAAATCAGGATGAGTTTGTGATTGATTCAGGAATGAAACATATCTACCATTCATAAAAACTCTTGGGTTTATTTTGCAAGCTTGAGCATTAGTCTTTAAAGATTTTTCAGGCTCATTTGTGACAGGAAGAAATTGCATTTCCCAGTGCCTTGTGTGGTTTTTGATTGGTTTGCATACACTTCCCCAAATCATCTGCAAAAAAAAAACCCAAAAAACCCCCAAAAATCCAGGAAAAAAAACAGGAACATAAAACCTGGAATTAAGCCCATCATTTGGCAGTAAAAATACATATTTCATCCAAATACCACAGCATTATTGTTTGGCTAGTATTACACAAAATTACAGTTGTTTATTTTTACACAAAAAGATGTCAGTCCTACAGGGAGCGCTGCCAGGCAGGAGGGTAGAAGAAAAGGAGGAGGTGGGAAATGCTATTGGTTGCTGGGGAAACCAGTATCATTACCATGATGCTTTGAAAAAAAACCACTGAAGGACAAAGTTTTAAATATATTCAAAACTGTCTTTACATGTCCAGTGTTTCAGTGAGTTGTCTGTGATAAGATCCACATAGAATGCTGATAACCCAAAGAAATGTAGGATGTTTCCACACCATCAGCAGCTTCACACACCCACCTCACCCACCCCCAATATTTTGAAAACCAAGTTTGCTTTTCTTGTATTTTTGAGATCTTTGAGATTTTTAATTTATATGAATATATAAAATTGTATTTCAAACAAGGAAGGCTGAGAAAATTAGTATTAAGCATGGGAAAAAAGATGAGCTGTCCATAAGAGCTGAAAGTCTCCCATATCCAGAACATCTGGAATGTACAGGTTTGTTTCCTTAATGCCTTCAGGATAGTCTAGATTCAATACTGCAATTTTTTTAGCAATTTGGCTTTGTGTGAGCTGAATCATTTGTCAAAATCTTAAGTATAATAAATCATTTATCTGTCAGTTTCTTTAAGATTTTGAATATTATGGAGTTACTCAAATAGGGAACAACTATCATATAGTATTAAATTCATTAACATCTTGGACATACTCGGCTATGAAAAGTAGACCAAGGAAGTGAGAGATTCACTTTTGAGTGAATCCTGATGAAAGAAAGGTGTAGCCTGGATTGTACAATATGCAAGTTAATAATCAATTCGCAAATTTCAATTCAATCTGAGTTGTTCAACTGATTTGCAGCATGAACACTTCACTCTGCATTTGTTTTTCTTTTTCATCTTGTATAGTATGAAATGCACACAAATACATTAAAAAATAATAAATATTTTATCTTTACACAAATAACTGCTTGTAAGAATGATTCTGGGAGGTCACTAGAATTTTCTAGTCATTCAAAAGTGAATTTTTTTCCCCAAAGCAATGGAATTTCCCTTAAATGTTGTCATAGATTTGAAAAAAAAAAGAAACTACATGTTTTGTATTTTGTAAGTTACATTATTTTCTTCATTTTAGCATCTGCTCTTTTTCTTCTGTATTTTCAGGTTTACAAGTAAGCACAGGTAGGTTATCAGCTGAGATAAATGCCATTTATAGAGTGGTGCAAATTGTTTTCTGTAAAATATATTATGGAGTTTGCATTGAAATATCAAAGGTTCAGAATGCATTTTGCATTTTCTTTGAGGCAGGCCTCACAACAGAGTGTGGCTTGTGGTGATAAGCTAACTCTGCTGGCACACATCAATCCTGTACAGTAAAACCAGTGAAAGGTTTAAACATGTAAGTCAGAGAGATGAAATGGAAGCCATCTAGTACTAAGCAGGTTAAATAATTTCCAAGAACACTGCTTCTTGTTTTACTTGAGTATGTTAAGGAAGTGCATTTTTTCTTCCTTCAAAAGACTATTGATTTTAACACTTTTATGTAGCCCTTAGTGCTGTGTACAATGGAAGATTTTGCCTTGTGAGTGTAGACAGGTAGATATCATTTTACAGTCAATATATAAAAATACTATCATTCATTCATACTTCTGGAATATTATTTTAAAATAATTAAATAATAACACTGAATCTGGGATAAAATAAAAATGTTGCCATCCTCAACTTGTTTTTATATTTTTAATTATTCTTTTTCATGTATACACAGATTGCTGGAGGAAGATGCTTGAGTCGTAAGCGTGCCATGAAGATGTGAAAAATATTTTAACATTAGTACATTTATGAGAGATCCATCACTTTTTAAGGGAAAGATTGTTTTAATGTACCACATTTTGTCCTGTTTTTGGTCACTTTGACAGCCTTCTGTCCAGGGCTGCAGTGAGACTTGCTGTGAGGAAATCCATCACCATGTGCCAATCTGTCTCTATTGAATTTTACAGAAAGGAATCAGGTAGGCCAGTTTTGGTCTGCGTTCAGTTCTTTGTCTCTTTTAAGCCTTGTTATAATTACAGTTTCTAACTCAATGGAAGGTGCCAAATTTTAGTGTACTTTCAGTATACAATTCTTTCACTGATACATGATTTTCAGAGGATTCTAGAAAATATTCTGGTTTATATGCATTACCTTTGCCTCGAAAAAAAAGGAATCATGTGCTTGATTATGATGTGATGGACGATCATTATACATGAAAAATTTGCTAGGAAACATTTTCTTCTTCTCTGTCTCATAACAATACTTTGTCAAAAACACCTTGTATTCCTCTTATTGTCTTTTACATTCACAGCTGTTGCCTTTTTGGCCCATGAAATGTCTGAAGAAAACAGTTACACAGACAACAATGTCCACTGCCCAAGTTTTCAACAGCTATATTCCAGGTGAAGTGCACCAGGTTCTTTAACCCTTAACATGTCCTTGCTCCAACTTCATACTGTTTGGCTAAGTAACCTTATACAGGTTTTGTAGGCTTGGAAGGGTTGTGCTTGATGATTTTGGCTTTAGCCAACGTAACCATATCTCTGCCACTCAGTAAAAAAGCAGAGGTACACCTCCACATCTAAGACTCATTTTCTGCTGCATGCCACTCCCTTAGGAGGTTTTGAATCAATTCTAGTTACAGGAATAAGCAACACTAGTATTTTGATCGCCACATCAAAAATTAATTCAGCAGGGAAAGATCTACGTTCAATACAAGTTTGGGGGTTTTTTGCTTAGGGATTATTCACATGCTTTTAGTTCCCTTAATATAATCTTTCCATTTCAACATGAGTTTTTCATTCAAATGACAAAATTATACAAAATCAAGTCTAGTAGCACAATTCCCATCTGTAGCAAATGTTTCAGTGTATTGATGGGTGAAGAGTTTGGAGAACTAAGAAATTCCCTGTGATTTTAAAGCATCGACATTCCTGGTTTCCTAAATCTTCTGTCTCTTCAGGTTTCCTAAATCTTCTGTCTCTAAAGGCTTTTTTTGAAGTTACTATTGTCTACAAATTTCCACTTGAGAAACACCAGTCATCTGTGATCTGAAAATATTATGCAGATGGACATCCTCTAATTTCAATAGCAAACATTTCTTCAAATGCTGCCAATAATATTAAAACAAGGTATCTGAGGTCAGGAATAAATCCTTGTTTTCAAACTGGGTTGTATTCTGAGTTAAAATTTTTCACTGACTTTTCACATAGAATTGTCTCCTGACATTCTACTGGATGTAGACCCAGTCTGCATGGACAAATCCAAATTTAGATCAACAGATTCTGCTTCACTTAAGCTATGCCCTATATAACTGACATGGGCTTTTTTTGCTTATTTTAAAGTTTTAGAGTTTTGTGTGTGTGTGTGTGTGTGTTTTGATTTTGGTAGGTTTTGTTCTTCTTTTTTAAAAAAATCATTTCATAATTTGTCTACTTAAATAACTACACAGAGCCCTTCCTCTTAGATTCCTCTTTGCTGTGTTTCATTTCTGTATCTCTGAAGGCTACACTCCACATCGTTAGTTTGGTAATGGTTTTATAAGTGTTTTTGTAATTGTTTGTAAATCTTGCAATCTACATGAGGACATTGCCAGTAAAAGGTTGGCATCTTTGCCTGAAAACACTGATTGGTACTGCTCAGCTCTTACCTCCTGGCTCCTCACTTAGAAAAAAGGTTTAGCTCAGAGCATCAGGAATGACTGGAGATTCCAGCTTCACCAACATGACTCTCATTTTTTTCAGGTAAACTTCTTTTTGTTTCCTGGTAGCTGCTGCTTTCAGTGGAAATATTTCCTAATAGTAGCCAAATGGTTTAAAGGAATAATGAAACTAGTGGTTCAACAGTGCACTGCTAATTAGGTTAGTGATCAGAGCCAACAACGTAAACCAAATCCGAACATAATGGAAAGCAATTTTATACTAGCAATTTTTATAACATAAGCATAATAAGAATGTTCAAATTCATGTAGTAGAAGTGTAATCTGCACTGATTGATGTGTCTCAAAAAGAAAAAGAGTACTGAGGTAGATTTAGATTGATTGAAGTAACTAACTGAGGAATTAGAGTGCCTAAAATTTAGTCTCCTGCTATATCCCAAGAAATGCAGATAGTCTTACAACAAGGTGATAATTAACATGGAGAAGGGTAGTCCTGGAACCCAATTCTATCTGTTCTTTACAGTAGAGTACTCCTCTAGCTTTGCAGTTATTTATGTCATCTTCGATACAGCAACTGTGTAGTGCAAAATGTGTAAATTTAACAGGAAATAAAGATCAGAACTCTATCTCAGCCCCTTTCAATATGAGAGCAAAAAAATTACAATGAGTCTTTTTTTTTTTGCCTATTTTCCTTTTATTGCAATGATTTTTGTATTGCTGGCTACAAAATTGGCTAGACTTATATACTATCCTAGATTGACATACAAGGGAAAAAAGAGAAATGAACCCAGAATATTATGAAGAATGAGTATCTGAGGCAGGTGGTGCTTATCCACTGCATGAAAAAAATATGGTTTTGATATAATATTAAGTATCAGTTTACATATTCCTTATGTCTCTTTCCTGTTGCTGATACAGGTCAAACTTTTTATCCTGCTTCTACTAATTTTTTATTACTTTAACACCAACTCTCACTGTCTTGGAAAAGCATTTTTATAGTGTGACCATTATATACTTCAATTTCACTGAAGTATTTTCGTTTAATTTCATTTTCATTTCATTTTCAGTATAACATTCTGTGTCAAAGAACAAACCAGAGAGCTTTGAATTATTTGAAATAAAAGAAGGAGTGATAGAGAATGGACAAGGAGAATGTGTCTAGAGAGAACAAGTACAAAGAAATTTTAATGTAATAAAAGTCAACTAACTGACAAAATTGAAAATTGATTGCTTTACACTATATATCTCAGTATGGGGGGTAATAAAAATCAGTAAATAGAATATATGTTAATCCACAGTGTTCTGTAAGAGGAAAAAAGTAACTATATTCAGGGACAGATTGTTTTTATAGTGTTTAGATATAAATCTGATCTAAACCAACAAATTTTGATTCATTTTTAAACTAGTATCCACTAAAGCCCACACTGTACTCCGTATCAAGCATGTGAATTATCTTCCAAGATACATTTCCCTCCTTTAATTTCAGCTCACTTAAGAGCTATTTTCTGGGAGAAAGCAACAAAATGTTTCCACTTTTTCTCTGCAGTTTTTCATTGTAATACAGTCAAGAGGCTATCCAGGTTAATCTAGAACTACTCTGTGGCTTTTCCCTTCCCCAGAGAAAAGGCTACTCTGGAACAACATTTGATTTTCACTTATGAACTCTAGAATGAAGAAAAGATTTTTCTTTATTTTATATTTAAAGACCTGGGCACATAGTGACCTAATATTAGTCAAGAAGGATCCTTAATTAGGGCTCGAGATCTAAAAACTTCCAAATCTCAGACATGTCTTAGACAATTTCTAGATTGTGTTTTTAACTGCCAATGTGGAAGTTTAAAAAAAAAAAATTAAAAAACCTATCTGTAATTAGGCTTAGAATTACAGATTAGAAGGAAGAACCTGATGCTTTAGATAATTGGCATCCAGTCTAAAGGGGTAAAAAGATATAATGTGAAATTATATTATGTTTTCTTTCTAAATAAGATTATTTAGAATAAATATCTAAAGAATGTATTTGAATCTGCTACCTCCAAAGTTTTCCAACAAAATAAGACACTTTCATTTTGAGTACAGGATCTTGTAGGAGATTAACCACGATTGCCTGGCCAAATCTCTGTGAAAGCCATTTAATTGAGCTGTGAAAAGTAAATATTATTATGGTTGAGATATACCTACTTTTTTGTAAGTTTTCTCTATATGAGTCCATTCACCTTCAAAGTGAACCTCACACACTGCATAATTAGTGGGCTTTTATTGTGTTTCTCCCTTTACAGTGATTAGGTCAATAAGCACTTTTTATGAATCTTCTATTTATAGCATGAAAGAAAACTTGAAAATGGTCAAGGAAATATTATATATGGTAAGGGAAAACTAAGAAGGATGGAAGTGACTGGGCGTTTTTTTTTATTATTTCATGATACACAAGTAAAATTAATGTCACCTTCAAAATTAAAAACTAGAGACTATAATTACGTCTTATTGTTATTTTCTACTGTTTAAGTCACTCGTTTTGCATATCGTGGTACTGAATTTGAATTCCTGTTCATACCTTAGCCTCAAAAATTCTTGAAGTAGGATAAACCATCTTGTTTTTGTGTATCATACCCCAGGAGCAAACATTACATAAATATTTATTGCAAAAACTCCCCGAAACCACCTGCATATGTTTGTTTAGAAACAGAATGTTTTTTTAAACAGCTGAAAGTTAATTCCTGTATGTGTTCTTTTCCATTTTCTCCTGATTAATTTTTGGGTTTGTGTGCTTTTTTAATTATTATTATTACTTTTTACTGCATTGCAGTAGTGTAATTTAAAAAATATTGAGCTACAGTATTTTTTAATACTGAGAAGAGAGAAAGCTGGTATTAAATACCTGATTCAAGTGAAGACCATGTGATTTAAAACTGGTCAAGCACCCTAAGTGGAGACCTATGAAAAGGGTTTCTAAAAACATCATCCATTAAGCTCTTCATTGTAAATAGACTAACAGCTGTTTACAGAGTTAATTCAGGATGAGTAGGGACAGGTGAAAAGAGGATGGTTCATGTAAACAATTTTTGTATTATTATTTTCTGAATTTTTGTAGAGTCATTGAGTCCAAAGCAGGCAGCAGTATCTGGGCAGGAAATAATTCCCTTTCTAGAAAAGCGATTACCTTTGTTAGTTAAGCCTCAGAGCTATCAAGGAACAGTTCAGCTGAAAAAGTTATGGAGTGGGCTAAGAAATAGCTCATGAAATGAGAAGTGTACGGGCTATAGCAGATAATCTGTTTCTCTGTCTGTTTTTCTGTTTTGGTGCTAATAAAACCAGAGTCATCTGTATGAGGTAACAAGAGAGAAAAGCCTGAATACATAAAAGCAGAACATGGATGATACCTATTTGTTCTCATATTCAAATACCCACTTGAAAATAACAGTTGGGGGTTTTTTTTTACCATGATTTTGTGAAAATAAAAAGTGGCGAACAGAAAAAAACCCTAATCTGTTCTCAGTACAGGTATTTCATTTTGTTATTTTTAATCTCCATGTGATTTAAGAAACTTTAAATGGAAACTTGTGCATCCAGAGTGTTTCTACTCCAAACCTTTCCTGATATATTGTAAATTATCAGACCAACCTGAGAATGACTTGAACTAAGACATGTATGAAATTAATCATAGCTACATTTAGCTACATGTAGCTGCACCAACACAAGGAACTACAATGTCATGAAACTCTAATATGTTAATGAAACATGCTTCCATGTGCTATGAGAGTCCAGGAAATATACTTTGTTTAAAAATGTTCAGATTTAGTGCCGGATCTTTAATTTGTCATTGTATTAAATATCCGTGTATTCTCCTTATACCTGCAGTGTTCAGCTGTGCCATCACAGACTGTTTACCAGTAAGGATAATTTCCCGGTGTAATACAGTTCCTCCAAAACAGATTTCTTCAACAAATACATAATGTCCCAGATTACATTCCCAGCACATTTAATTAAATTGTTTTCCATTTCATTCCCACCTGTAGTCTCAAAGGGTTATAGCAGCTCAAGAGTGTTTGACAGTACTCAGCCAAGAATGTACTTGATTTTGGTACATTAACCTTGTCAGTAAGGATAATTTTGCTCAATCTATGCACTGAGATACTGTCTTCACACAATGACGGAAGATTACTGTATTTCTAGCTTCAGCAGAGAGGATATGAATGAGTAACTGTTTTCCCCATGGAATATACGCAGAGGTAAAACATTTGTTTGACTTACGAACCAAGGAGCACTAAGAGAAATAACAGAATCACAGTGTTTGGTTGTGATTAACACATTATTGGTTTAAAATTCACCCACTCTTATTCTAAAGTCACAGAAGACTGAAATTTATTATGGCGTAATAAACTGAGACAGCAGTGATATTAAACTTTGAGAACATTATTCACACTGTTTCAGTGAGCGTATGGAATTTTCCATCCGGCTTGCCATATGATCCAAGTTTAAAATGAAACTTCAAACTCTTAATTCACTTATGGGCAAAATCAATTAACTCTCCAATACATCTGCATGTTTTTTTCCCCCATTCTTAGTCTGTGTGGATTCTTATAGTCTCACAGTGTTTGCTAAAGTAGCTTTAAATGACTTAGTGAAAAAAAAAAATCCAAGTTTCTCATTTAATTTTGTTCTTTGAATTAAGGAAGAAAAATGTGGAAAGTCTGAATTTGATTCTTTCACTGTAGTGAATATGAAGTCCTCAGTGTAACATACCATCACACATTACCTATAATTTTTAAAATAAGATAATACTTAACTTTACTAGCTAAATTTTTCTCTGTCTCCACAACTAAATAGTTCTTCCCAAACCAATTCTGAGACTTTAGATCACTCAGAAAAACAAATCTATTTTGTACAAGGCAGGTAAACCTCAAACAGGATTGGCATAGATGGCTGCTCATGATATTTATTCATAACTACTTTTTTTCATGCAACTTGCTGTGAAAGAAATGATGCCCATGAGAGAAATACAGTATTTCAACAATTCCTGTTTCTAAAAAAAAGATTTTTTCTGTAGATAGACATCTGGAGAAGAATCTTATGTGAAGTATTTCACAAGTTTGCAAGCTCTTTCTCCATGCTCACTACAAAACAAATGACAAGAAACATTGCTTTCTAGCCTGATTTACATTTTCTAATATACTGGAAAAACAAATAGATTTACTTAAAAGGCAAATTGACTGCAAGAATTATGACAATACATCTTGCCAGAGGCATAAGTCATGCTGTCACTAGGCTTTAAAATCTGTTCTGATTACTTGTGTATCACTTGAACTCTGGTTTTTTAAAAAATCTATTCCAAAATTAATTTTCTATATGCATTTTGAGATATCCCTTTTAGATCTAGTCCAATATTTTTCATCAGAAGAACTTCTCATGCATTTTCAAAGGTTTCTATGAGTTACAGAATTCAACAGAGAGTTTAAATGCAAGTTTATAGAACTATTTTGCTTCACTAAGATTAAAATGTTTCAATTTCTTAATTGATCAGTGATGAATATTTTATATGGTGTAAGATAAAAAAATTTCAAATAATACAACATTAAAAAAAAAAGCTTTGATATTGTAAAAAAAGTGGCTCAATGGTTTGAAAAAAATATTCCAGTACATTTTCTTCCTTTTGCTCCATCAGTGATGGATGTTTTTGGCTTGCTTCTACTCCATTTTCCAAGTACCAGAATTTCCACCAGAAAACTATTTCAATTATCTGCTATCTATAATTTGCATTAAATCCTAAACTTTAGATGTCCACTGGTGCAAAAATCAGGTTTGGATAGGAATATTTGCTAGGAGTGCTTATTAAAAAAAATCCAACTAATCTCCAACTAATCTTCTTGCAAGATTAGGTGGGGTTAATCAAAGACTAAACTGTAGCAGAAGCAGCACTCGTGGTCTACTGCTGTATCTGGTTGTTCTGCTTCTCTACATTGACACCAACACACTGATTGAAATTTGTTTGCTTGCAGGGGGAGCAGAAAATTTTCAGACCTGTCAGGCTGATAACAGAAGGAAGCAGAAAAGTCATGTTGGATGTGGTTTGAGAGAGATTTAGAAGGTCTGTAATTGCCTTTAATTGTCAAATTTTGTCTTCAGAACACTGTTTTGCCAAGCAGAATTGTTAATGTGGTAATTAGTGCTTCTTTTTTTTCTTTTTTTTTTTTTTTTGCATATTTATGCTTTTTCTTTATTTCAGACAAATTAAGTTTACTGATATTCATTCTTCATAGATTTCAATAGGTCTGATAATCCCTCTGTTGATATGGTATTTCAAGAAGAGACAAATTTCTGAGAAATGCATTACCTTATTTTACCCATTAAAGCATCATATTAGGAAAGATCTTCTAATTTCCCATGTTCTATGTCCATGCATTCCTCAGAGGATTTTCTCCTTTCCCATTCATTTCATTAGATTTTCATTATTAACCTTTTTTCTTTTTTTCTGAGGGACAATAAATGGAACTCTGTTAAAAAGCCTCTGAAAGAGGAAAAAAATCGTCCTTGTGCGGTTAAATGTATATTGATTTTCTATCCAGAAAACTGCATTTACAACTTTTTGCATTATGGAAGGTGGTAATACTGAAGCTAAACTCCCAACAGTTGCAGTGAGATATGTAGAAGGGTAGGAAATAATGATCAAGTGCACACATAAGCATCTGCAGTTGTTTTCTGCAGAAAAGCAGAGTACACTCAAGTCCTGCTCTTAAGATAGGTTTGGGTTTCAGCCATGCTATGTACTCAGACCTTGACCATTTCCAGGTTTCTTAGTGGAAATAATGCCTAAGTGGACTCAGTTAATAAAGAAATGTAAAAACCTTTTTGCAATTAGAAACAAACAAGTAAACAAAACCCAGTTCTAGATTTCCATAATTAACATTAATGAGCTGTACTGTGAGAGGTTTTTTGGTCAGGAAAAATAAGGAAAATAATGAGTTCTGATTGGAATGGTAAGAAAAGCAAACTTTGAGCTATTTTTCCAAACTAAGTTTGTAAATAAGTAAACCAGTTGCTGTACATTTGGAAAGACTGTTGCATATGGAAATCTTCCAATTTTCTCTTTCTGGTACTAATTTTTTTTTTTTAGCAATTTATAAGCAGCCTGGAGCATGAAGGTGCCTACAGTGCCAAAGAAAGCTGACTGCACATGTGACAGACTAGAAGTAGTTGATCAGATAGCACATTGGTCCCCATTCATCCCTGTTTTCATTTTTCTGAAAGGACTTCTGTGCTCAAATGCCACCATGGAGACATTTTGTATGTCAGCTATTTGCAGATAATCCTCCCTTACTTAAGAAAGATGGTTTCCACTGCATGTGTTATGATAATACACTGGAGGCATGCCCATTCAAATCCTCATGCATATTTCTCACATGATGAATTTTTATTGCAGATTAGAAGTGACAAGAACAGGCTCTCTGCCTTAAAAATGCTCTCTATTCATTTACATATATATAACCCAAAGCCTTTCTTTTGTGAAATGGGCCAGTAAGCTACCACTTGAGTCCCTGTGCTTTATATACTTCTGTCCTAACAGTATTAACCTGATTACTGTTATGATTACTGTATCCTTAAAAAAGGTCTTTATAAAGGTCCTGGAAAACATTCCGGGAGTAATTCTTTGTTCCTGGGCACCTGGAGCAAAATGGTTTGCATTTACAAAGTTTATTGATGCAGAGTGGCGTGATCCAAGATGAATAGTGTATGAGGTGAAGTCTGGTTCAGTACTGTGTTACAAGTTGACTTCACTACGTGCCTGCATGGCTGCAGTACCTTATTCCCATCATGCAGACCTTTAACCTGCTCTCTGTAGTTTTGTGAATACTCATTACACACCTTTTCAGAAAATACTCCTGCACCATATTCTCAGTGCAGTAAATACACGTGAAAGACATTATGAGAGAAAAATTATTTTATTGAAAAGAAAAATGGAATCAAAACTTGTTTCACTCCCATTCCCTCTTACCGTGCAAGCACTAGACTGTATGTGATGCCCAAGAGGTCAGCCCAGTGGTCAGGGACCAGAGCAGGAGTGCTCTGGCTGTCTGGCCAGCACTTGGCCGCCTCAGTGCTTGTGTCCAGATGTTAGGATCGATCCTGTGCAATGACGTGGAAGACAAGGGAAGACAATTATCTCTTCATGTCCTCTGACTAAGTGACCACATACGGATTTCAGCCACACCTTTCTTTAACCCTTCCAGAGGTGGCAGTGTATCTATCCTGTTACAGATATGTGAGCCAATACTGTCCCAATGCTGTCCAAATCCGTGTGTTTTATGAAACTGCAAATAGATGTGCAGGGGTGCTGAGGACTTGCTAATCTGGATGCCATTGACAGAGGCACTGAGGCCCTTTCCCTCTGTATGTTCCCGCTGGTGCCTCCACATAAAGACATTTCCATTCGTTCTCCATTAAAACCAATCTTAGCCTTTCTGATTCAATTATTTATGTCTTTATAGAACCTCATTTATTTTTTTATTTCATAGAGCAGGGCTGAGGTCATTTAAATCCTTCTGCATCAAACAACATTGCCAGGTCTAAGTGTGGTTGGGGAACAATCCTGTAACTGAAAGATGAATAAATTATATGTCTGAAGGCTCTGAAAATGTTGAAATTTACTTGTCTTTTGCCAAAGGTAGTAAGAAAATTGACTCACAGATCATCTCATTTATAACTGTACCGTTGAAGGGACGTATCTGTTTTTCCCTAGAGTGGATCCTGTAAGAAACCTAGAAAATATGCCATCTGAATAATAAATAGAAGGGAAATAGGATGTGATTCAAAATGACAGTGCAGATGTGCTGGTAGCACATATCTAGATTTACTTGCTGATATGTGTTACAGGACAATTTGGATCTCTAGCCCTTCAAGTCAAAACCCTCTTGTACCATGTTCTCATCCTTCTCTGGGCATTGTACAAATGTGGGGGGAGAAAAAAAAGTGTTTATGAAAATAGAGAATATATGAAAACGAGGATTTAGTACTAGACGCAATATCATATAATTATGAAGTTATGGCCAGGACTCTCAAGTATGCCTGAAACTGACAAAACAGAGATAGTATGAAATTTCATGGTCATACACATTAAAAAGATATATCATCGATCGATAGCTAGATAGATAGACAACATAAATTTTACCCCATACAATGGGTTAGCTTAGGCAAAGAAAATTAAATAAAAAACCAAACACCAACAACCCCAAATGCATAAAACCACACCAAAATCCCCAAACACACGAATGAAAACAATCAAACTATGTCCGACCTCCATTTTGTATTGGAGATATATGAATTACTACGAGTTTGATTATTCAATTTTCATTACAAAACTCATTTACAAAACCACAACATTGAACCTAATAAAAAATTACCACGTCAGAGTGAGCTTATTTTTAAATGTCATTGTTAACAAAACGGCAGAGGTCATTGTGGTCATGATATTTTATGTTCTTTCCTCACTTCATTGTTTGTCATCAGTGCTACTTGGGATGAAAATCCCAAGAAAACCAATTTTCGTTGTAGACTTTGAACACCAGTATTACCTACATTTAAACAGAAAAGTGTGACATATGAAAAGATAAACCAGGTAGCTGAGGTGACATCTAGAATCACTTCTCATTTTGGAAGGCAAGAAAGATGTTTGGCTTTTAGCCACATTCATTCTTCATAAATTCATGAAATGTACTGTGTGCAAGGCTGATTTAAAATAACAATGCTGACACCAGCACCTTAAACATAGACCTGTGTTTGGGTGTAATAAACCTCACCATGTTTTCCAGTGCTATGAACTCAATTAAAACCAAAAATCAAAAACAAACTAAAAAAAAAAAAGCAAAAAACCTCCCCCAAAGCCCCACCAAACTGAACTAACCAAACACCACCCCAAAAATCACAAAAGCTATGTTTAAGCTGATAAAGAGAAAAAAAATTGCCCCTTCTCCAAATTATTGATATTGATGCAGAAAAAAAATATTAGTCCTCCATACACTGAAATCAGGAATTAATGTCTCATTAAGTACAGGAGTAATACAAAGAATTCTCATTATGCAAAACAAGAGATAGCTTCTATTAAGTCCTAAGGAATTCACTTTCTTTGTGCAACAATGCTGCATGCCCAGGATTTAGGTTAGTATTGAAATGGGAATACCACTTGAGATTTGACATCTGGAATGGTTTACTCATTTGTACTTTAGGTGCAGGGCAGAGATACTGTTTTTCTAACACATTGAATCACACTTCAGGTACCGCTAACCTCAAGGTAAGAAGTGTAAATATTAACTGAACTGCATACTGAAAGTAAGAGGCTTGAAAGAGATTCTTCACTTTTCATTTCTTCGGATAGTCATCTTTCTTGAGTTCACTACTTACTGGGAACATATTACACAGGCTTAAAATATGCTTGTGATTGTCTTTGTATTTTGAAAGTTTAATAAGGGTAAATGAGATAATGGCTTTTCCTGACAGCAAAAGAGTTTCCAAGCAGAGAGCCCTAGCAAAAAATTATAGAATTGGGTCATTTCCTAAACTTCCTTTTACACTTCAAGCATTGTTCTCAAAAATAAGAAAGACCTATGGGACCAACAAAAAGAAATCAATCAAGAAAAGCTCTGACTCTGAAACTCAGACCTAACTAACCCCTGCATGGAGGGAAAAGGAAAAGGCAAAAGGGAAAAAGGAAAAAGGAAAAAGGAAAGGGAAAAGGAAAGGGAAAGGCAAAAGGAAAAGGAATCCTAGAACACAGCTCTTTACTTGTGTACCTCTTTCACACTTTTAATTAAAAAGCCACCAAATAAAATATGTGAATATCAAAAGCAGTCATAAAAACAATTCAGAAGGAAGAATGAAGCCAAAAATAGTTCATATTCTGGTCTATTGCTTTAACCACTGTACTATTATATAAAAGATTCTAGACAGTATGTTTTTGCTTTGCCTGTATAATTTAATAGATTTAATCATGGCTATTCTGCGTTATAGTGGGTTCAATTATTACTACATGCATTAAAAATGCTCATAGAAGGTCTTTCATCTAAGACTTCTCAGAAGACTCAGATGCAAAAAATATTTAGCTTGTGAGCACTACAGGGATTAAAGAAAATAAATCTTGTGCTCTGTGGTCATTGTGATGACATCTTCAAATTTTCTGGTTATTACTTACGATTCCATCACAAAAAGATGGGTACCTAGAGGGTGAAAGCTACACAGACTTTTGGTGAATTTTTAGAATGCCGCCCACCCTTAGAAAATTGAGTGAAATTCTGTGTAATACTGAGGAAAATTAGGTGACAGAATAATTAAGCAAGTACAAAGCCATACATTTGCATAAATATACGGCCATCAAGCTAAACAATGTAACTAATGCATTAATTTATTTTTCTGTTGGAACATTCCAGGCTGCTTGAACATCATAACCAGCAACTTTTCAGCTGTTCATTCATACCATAGATTTGATTTACTGTAAACCAGAAGCAAATCAATCATTCCTCAGTCCTCCAGTTTTCTTACGATTTCCTTCAGTTCATTTTGCAAAGAACTGTGGAACACTGAGTCTTTTATTTATATGAGAGCTTTTGTCTTTGAGTAACAACATGAGCTGTAGTGGAAGTACGTGAAGCTTTTTCTTTTTGCTGTTTTCAAGAAGGTAACAAATGTAAGGGGAAAATCCTGAGAGAATGAGCATTGCTTTCAGCTTCTCTCTCACACAGTAAACCATCCAGAACAACTGAGTCACAATAATATCTTTGTTCTGCTTTCAAAACATGTGTGTAGTTAAGCCTAGTCTTCCTTGGGAGCTCCTGTGAAATTACAATATAGCCTTTATTATGCAGACATTTTAACTCATTTCAGTAAGACTGATTGCACAGTGAGATTTCACTGACACGCACGGTATGAACAGAAATGTTTCTTTGGGGAGAAAGTTTAGAACACCTTTTACATATAATTTTAAAAGATCTTCTAATGAAATAGTATTAGATTTTTTTATGTCTTAAGAATAACAGGAATACAGAAGTTGCTCGGTGCCAATTAAAAGAGAAAACAAAACAGCCACGGACATATTTGTTTGTAGTCTATTACACAAATCATAAAAGGAAAAGCCCAAATGACAGACAGAAGTTCTGCTGTGAAATAGGCTGGTAGTTTCCACCTAGACTTTTCCTTGAGCAATGTGTGAGTGTGCACCCACACGGATCGTTCTGCTAATTAGGGTAAGTATATAGAAATAAGTGAAGGGAGAAATGGAGTACTAGTAAAGGGCTGCCAAAACTGTTGTGCATTTTTGCTTGAGTGGGTATCAAATTGGCTTTCAAAGATTACAGAGGAAGTAAAGAAAATTAAAGTAAAGGAAGGGGAAATTCCTCTAACTTAGAAGCTAAGTTGTTAAGGAGAAAATAATTCAGTCTGAGATATATAATCATGGATTATTTAACACAATGTGAAGAGTGATGTTTTATCCTATTTTTTAAAAATATGTACAGTACAATGCAATACATTACAGTACAATATAGAGAAATGCAATGTATATGTATGTAATAAAATATTAATTACATATAAAATTAAACTATAGAGACAATGTTTCTATATTGCAAAATAATGGCAAGAAATTAACATATTTCTAATAGGAAAGCAATTAGCCCCTGACCCATCTAGAGTGAACAATTGCTACAACTGCATCAGGCCACAAGCAGAAATTACTCAAAAGCTTATACTGAATTTCTGAAGTCTTAAGCTATCTTGAAAATTGATAGTTCCCACAGAGGACAAATGGAGCCTAAATCTTTTGTAACAGGTGTCAGCTGAGACACAGTTAACAGAAACACTTTAACAACAAAGCCACCTGAAGTAATTTCCATCAGGGGCCTTTCTTTCCATTAGCATACAACAATTCCTTTTCATGTGTTTTGATCCAAGGTTTTGTGCGGCCACATTATAAATTGGATTACTAATATAATTTGAATGGAATGATTCTATGGAAAATACCTGCAAACACTATTCAATTTAATCTTAGCCTTGAATTTCACAATTTGTAGGTGAGGAGAACTGACACAGAAGCGTAAAAAGAGTGAGATACCAATGCCACCCTATGGACCTGATTTTTAACTGGGAGGGGAAGACACATTACAGCAATCAGAATTGATGAATGAAATTCTGTCTCTGTATGGTAGGTCCACTATCATTAATATGAACCTGTAAATTACGTAGTGTCTACCTGCTAGCGCAGCAGTACTGGTGTGATCCAGATTAAGCATAAACACACAGTCGTGTTTCTATTAGTTCAATCAAGCACACGTTATTGAGTTTATGTCAAAACATTTCTTGTATATTGACTTTAAGTTAACTATGGGAAAAGAGCACAAGCCCTGCTTAAAATGTACTGACTCAGGGTTCTGTCCTCATTTTTTAACAAATGTAAAAACTGGTGAGTTATCATAGAATCACAGAATATGCTGAATTGGAAAGGACCCAGCAGGATCATTGAGTCCAACTCCTGGCCCTGTGCAGGACACTTTTGTGGCATATAAAAAATATTGTTTCTTCATGAAAGGTTGATGAATCCCATCTAAATTTAGACAGCTGAATTGTAACTGTGTCTGAGCTGCATGTATGTGTGAGTACAACTCAGTTCAACTTGAAGGAGATGTTGGCGATGGAAGAGAATATTTGCAGAATATTACTGATTTCTCCACACCAACTACAAAGATGACCCTTGGTCAAAAGTAGTTATTTACACTGTAGTCACTATAACTAGATGAGATCAATCAAATCCTAGAAATGTTAAATCTGATTTATGCATAAGTAAAGGTATGAGGTAGGAGAGTGTCTGCTCCTTTAAGGGTATCTGGCTGACACATATTAAGGGAGGCCTTGATAAGAACAAACCTGTCCAGTGGCACAAATTAGGGTGTGCTAAAAATTATATTTTAAATTGGGAAGATAAGGAAAGGGAAAGAAACACACAGAGGCATAAACCCTGACCTGTTAGCATAAACAAAATATAACCAGAAACAGAACTGGTCAGTCCCACTAATTGATGGGCTACCAAGAAACTGCAGGCAAATCTGCACTTTGCAACAGATGAAGGTGCAATCCTATGGATATGGGATTCTGAAGGAGGTTGTGGGATTGTGCAAACCGATGAGGCAATGTGTAATAGAGAAATATGCAATAAAAACATACAATACTTAGTACAAATAGAGAAGTCTCTATTTGTATTGTATAACCATATCTGTCTACAGTATTTAATTTGCTAGGTCAAGATGTTTTAATCTTTAAATATAAACTAGTTTAATTCCTCAGTTCATCAGAAGTGGAATTCCTCTGTACTTTCCAGTTTTGAAGGTACCTTGCCTGAACAGAGGTGATCAGACTGGAAGGCAATGTTTCTAAGGGAACAAAACCATATTTTCTTGTGTCTGTAAGAAATTTACGGGACCAAAGATTGCAACATTCTGTGATCTACTAATATCCAGATTCTCTTCCACCTTCCATATTTTTGTCTGAAGAGCTCTCACCTTGCTACAAAATGTTTTACTGTTAGCTCCCAAGTATCTGATTTTTACTGCATTATATGGCTTTTAACTCAGTTGTATTATTGCTGTCCTTTAGCTGACCCTGTTTGTATTTCCTTTTATTGGTGCATCCCAGTGTTGTGTCATCAGCATATTCTCAATTCTTTTGTGCCCAGGGCGCTAAATAAAATATGAACTAAATATAAAGCAAAACCAAATCCGCATATAAGACTTGTGGAACCTTTCTAATAGCATAATTCCTCACCGGCCATTCCCTTTTCAGTACAGGCTGAATGGTTCATCTATTCTTACATTAATCTCAATCTTCTTCATCTTAATTAATAACTGCTCCCCTGGCAATATATCAACTGCTCTACTGAAGTCCAGATAAAGTAGTTTAGATAAAGCATTGCCTTTGTCTGAAGGAAAAAAAAGAGAAGTTTTCTTAACAAAGAAATATAGGAGGTTAATTTGTTACTTTGATATATCCCCTCTACTTTTTATCTGCTATTTAATTCATTTACTTCAATTTCTTGAAGTAACTTTTCTTTCCAAATTTAGCTGTTTCATTCACAATTTCTCTCATGTGTTGATCTTTTTATTATGCAGCTACTGAATTTTTTGTTCATCTGCATTGCTGAACATAGCTCAGTATGCGTTCGTGTAGCAATTTTCTCAGAATTTTATAATGAAAAAATATCTGGTCTCTGTTTTAGGTCAGGTTGGATGGGGCCCTGGACAACCTGATCTAGTAGGTAGCATCAGTGCCTGCCTATGGCAGGGGTGTTGGAACCAGATGATCTTTAATGTCCCTTCGAACCCAAACAGTTCTGTGACTCGTGATTCTATGATTCGTGATTCTCTCTTACGTAAGCAATTGAGATCACTGAGGTTAAGCTCCTCATTGGATGTTTCATCACCACATTTGTATGAGCTATCCTACATATCACCAGTGTTGAAGGCATTTTTTTTTTTTGGTAATGAATTCAAGTATTTTGTCATATTTAAAAGAGATTCCTCTTGAATCCTTCTTACTTACCAATGTACTAAGACTTCTGAATATTTTCTGGTCTGTACTTTTGGGTGGTTTTATCATTTTCTCTGCCCTCATAGCTTTCCTGGAAATCTTCCTGGACAAGGTAGATAGGAGTCTATAATAACCTCCGAGGAATCTCACTACTTTCTCTGTCAGCATGTTGAACAACTTTTATGTATTTTAAGGGAATCCAAATGATACAATTTTAAAAGACAAAGCCAGTAGACGGTTAGAACAAATAAACTGCTAGGTTGAATGATAGTGGACTCTGTGTCCAAAAAGTCTGTTTTAGGCAGCTGTCACCAGGTTCAGCTTTTGCTGCCCCTGAATAAGCCTGATTTTTAGTGTGCCCTAAATTGCCATCTTGAGACTTCCTGTTTCTCTCTTTCCATCCATGTGTGGGGTTTTGTTGATTTTGTTTTGTTGGTTGGGGGTTTATTGTTGTTGTTTCAGTTTATTTTTGGTTTGGGTTTGTTTGGGGGTTTTTTGGACTAGATTGTGTTTCATTGTGTTGTTTTGTTTTCTGGAGTCGTTGTGCTGCAGACTGTCCCTACACCAGCAATCTTACTTCTGTCTGCAATTTTCTATTTCTTATCTAACTTGGCTCTACTCAGCAGACTTTCTCTATCAAAACTTGTCCTTGGATCACCGACAGCTCAACCTCTGGGAGGAGGGAAGGGTAGTTTCATAGTATGAATCATTTTATCAGGAAGTAGAAAGAGACATAGAGTGAATCAGGTGAATCCTGCTTTCAGTGTGGTTAACTACTTTTTTTCCTTCAACTATACTTGATGGGTAGGGCAACCAGCTAAGAAGCAGATGCCTGCATCAGGGACATCTAAGCCAGGTGAAATGAAATCTCTTCAAGCTCTCTGCCTTTAACCCATCAAAGGAAATGACCACTTTGCACTTACAAAAGAACCACCAAATCTTCACAAGGTCTTGCCACTTCAAAACCAGCCATTTGTCAGTGTTCTCTGCTAACTGTTCATATCACCAGGATGAAATGATAGCTGCAACCTGTAACAAAGAGTTTTAGCAGAAGGCCAAGGCAGTCAGTGACATCCCAAGGAAATAGCCTCAGCTTGCTCCAGCGGAAGGTCTAGATTAAATATTAGGAAAAATTTCTTCACTGAAACGGTGGTCAGGCATTGGAAAAGGCTGCCCGGTGAAGTGAGACATGGCACTTGGGGATATGGTTTACTGGTATTTGGACTTGATGGTCTTAAAACTCTTTTCCAACACAAATGATCCTGTAATTCTATGATCTCTGCTTAGGCTTGACACAGGACAGCCAGTACCTCAAAGGATACTTGTTGCAATGAGTTGGTAGCGGGGGGGCCAAAAGACCAAGGGACCATGGTTGGGTCCAAGAAACTCCCCTCCAGGTTTGTTGTAAGAAGCCTCTCCCATCCACTCTTATGAATATTCATGTACCCCTGCAAGATGTAACCAAAGCCCCCATTCCTGCCCCTCTGTTCCCATCGGTTGGTTTTGTATTACTCGCCCCCTTCTCCCTCTCTCCCCATTGGCTGTTTTGTATTACTCTGCCCCCTTTGGGACCCCCTTATAATCCCCAGCCAAAGGGAAGTTCGCCCTCTTGGTTCCTGGGACACCAATGTGAGACCTTTCTGTTCCCTGGGGTCCTGCACAATAAAACCTGTGGTTGTGCAGCCCAAGAGCCACCTCCGAAGCCTCTGGGGGCACCAGAACCAACATGCGCAGGGTGGTGGATGGCTTTCACTGCCCTGGGTGGAGAACAGCTGGCTAGCAGGGGTCTGGCCCTGCCCGGGACCCCTCATCGAAGGGTTCCTGTGGAACACGCAGCAGCTGTCTCACCCAGCACCACAGAACCTGTGCCAGGCGCGATAGATACTCAAGGATCCTAACCCCATTCCACTAATCTATTTCCACTAGAGAAAGTTAGGAGGGCCAATGTAGTAAGCAAAAAACTGTAGGTGAAAATGAGAGTTATGTGTTAGGCAGAACTGATCCAACTCTGACCTTCACACATGACAGCAGTTCTGACTTGCTGTAGGACGTCTCTCATACTGTGATGTATCTATAAGCTTTACTTTTCATGTCGGTATTTTTCAGGTTATTTTGTCAGAAAGGAAAGAGAGAACCAATAATTCTGGAAACAAGTCCATTTTTATTTGAAAACTAAAAGAAGACTCTGATACTAACTGTCTAGCTGAAAATATATTACATTCTGCAATCTGCAGACTCAGTGAAACATTTAGAAAGTGATGTACTAGAATCAATATAAAAATACACTAATGCAGTGATATCTTGTTGATATACAAGAAAATTAAAAAGCATATTTTGAGAAAACTCAAATATTTATCACTACAAGAATTTTTTTTTCCTCTATGTACCAGATCTAGCAACTGTCTGAAATCTTCCAAAACTCCATTCAAGATTATACTTCACCTCTATACACCCACAAGTCCAGACAGTGGATGGTTTTGTCTGATCAGGTTAAAAAAAAGATGAAAAGACAGAATTTTTCTAGCATTCCAAAAGTCTTTATGTGATGGGAAAGTAAAGGGTAAAAGCTTAAAACTGAAAAATCCATTGAAGCACTATTAAAGTTATCAAGAGCTTCACCACTGATTTCAGTGTCTCTGAGATGTTGTTAAGATAAAACTTCAAACCAGCATCCTTAGTTTTATTGTCTTAATGAAGATTTCAGAGGAAAAACTGAGTTTATAAGCATAAAATGAATTTGCAGTTATTAAACTGAAATGTATGCAGTGGCTTTTCAGTTAAGGACAATCTAAACTTCATTTTGTTTGTTAGTTTGGAATTTTTTTCTTTACAAGTGTGAAAATCAATAACAATAATTAAATACCCATACATATAAATAGCAGCATTATTACTTGGCTGGAAAGCATCCCAATGTTGCAGATATGTGCCATTCAAAACATTGGAAAATGGCTTCAGCAAAAAATCAATTTAATTCCAGCAGTATATTTTTTAATAGAGTTTTGGATTTTGTTTGTTGTTTT